>JACSYO010000427.1:2382500-2744480 GCA_016806645.1 Ophiodon elongatus
TAATAATAATAATAATAATGAAACCTAAAAGAATGTCAAAATTGCCCCCTTGTACACTTTTGGTCACGTTACCCAGTACCAAAGCTCTAATAATGACATTTTTCCATGGAGTCTGGAGCACACGTGGTTTAGTCATGAAGGAGAAAAGTACTTGAACGAGCTCTAGAAGGGTCCAACGTTTACAATTATTCCAGGTTTTTAGTGTGGATGTCCAGTAGGTTGTAGTGTATGCGAGATTCTCCTCGTTCCTGTTTGTTCTTGCATGTTAGTGAAACTTTCAAATCTGTAACAAGTTCAACTGATTTTTATTCAAATTAATTTCAACATTTTGGACTTACGATTCTGTTATATTGTATATCTCTTATGTTTCACGGTTTAACAATTCTTAGAAGGAAAGAAGGAAATTCTCATCCTGTCTTGAGCACAAAATACTTTTATTCATGCTATTTTAAAAGAAAGACTACAGTGTCCAAACACAAGGTCCCTGGCACATTTATGAGCACTGTTACAAGCCGATATGGGTGTTTGGGTTTGAAGCACTTTGGATCGACAGTGCTGTGTGTAAATGCTATAAACTATAGATAAAGTTGGATCAACGTGTGTGTGTAGTTTGTACTTCACCCGCTGTAGTTATTGGCTCCCATGTTGTCATATCTGTAAGAGGATTCGTCTTTTATATATGTGTAAAGAAGTGTTTGGAGGTTCTCTTTACATTTTCTCTGTCTATCTCCCCTCTCTTTTTGCACTCCTGTCTGTTTTGCAGAAGGTAAGCTCAGATTCCCTCCTCTATAATCGTTTGCTTTCCCATCTCCTCTCTCTTTCCCCCGATCTGTTCTCTCTCCTCCTCAGTCCGCTTTCAACGTGTTGGACTTGAGAGGCCGCTGTGTCAGAAATGTGCATTTCTCCGCTACGCGCGTTTGACCTTGCATTCCTTTTGCAATGTGAAGCTCTGATTTGTCACAGAAGCAGAATCTGAAGCTGCGCCTGCAAAGTAAACTTCGTGCTGAGATCCAACGCTGCTTCTCCTTCTTTGCAGACTTCAAACTCGAATTCAATGCTTTTGTAATGTAAAGGAAATGTGACAGTGGCGTCACATTCATGATATCTTTATTCACGGATGTACGATAAAGATTAAGATTAAAATCTTGACACATTAATGATCATAAAGGGCTATTGAAGCCAAATTATGAAATAGATACACATGGATCATCTGAGCTCTGAAGGGATGCAGTATCTACTTAGCAGTCTCTCTTTATGCCTTTTAAACAGTACAACATTTTCTCCTCTTAGGACAACAGTGAAAAAGTGTTTGGCATATTTCCCCGAAGACCAACGATGATTTAATTTGGCTCACAAATGAACTCAAGATCTTAAAAGCAGACGACCGGTTCTGCATCACACCGGTGTACGGTCCTCTGTTGAGCTCGGCCTCTTCATGTGTATCTCTTCTAGCTTTCATGATTACACCGCCACCCTCATGGCGTATCTTGTGATCACAGGGGATCCCGGGTCTTCACCCCACAGACTGAGGTGTATTTCACCCACTTGTTTCACACCCGCACGCTGTGAACGCTGCTGGGAGACGCTGCGCCGAACAGCCTCTGCATTCAGATCCGTCATCGTGCGCATGTGTCTGCATTTTGTGCGTCTGTGATGTGTCCTGCAGGTCTGCCAGCATCCAAACTCCAGGATGAGAGAGTGGGGGGCTGAGGCGTTGACGGCACTCATCAAGGCGAGCCTGGCCTACAAACACGACCCTCCGCTGGCGCAAAATCAGGTAGGTAACACTCCAGGAAAGCAGGAAGAGCAAAAAATCTGCGTGGACCACAATTCTCTATCATATGACCACTGCAGGGAGTATTTAATTAGATGGATGTATTATTTGTCCTCCCCGGGTTTAGCTCCTTAACATTGTTTGTTTGTAACGCTGACATTTGAGAAAGCTGCTCCACTGTTGCAGTGTATGCCATGAGAGATAAAAGTGTGTGCCTAATGCTTAAAATGTGGGAAACAGAAATGTCACAGTCACTCTCTCTTGCCACTCACAAGCACAGCGTCTGTGACCTTCAACTTAGTGAGAGAGAGAGAGAGAGAGATAAAGGGAATGGCACAGCGCTTATCTGAAAGAGCCGCGTGGAGGTTAATAGAAACGGCACGGAGCCATACAAATGATGGTTGTCCTGTAGAAATGCACAATGCGATTGCTTCTTCAAGGCCTTTTTTTTTTTGCAGCGCGGGCAAGCGTTTACCATTGCATGTTGTCGTGAATATCGAAAATACAACATAACGGTATGAAAAACAAGTATTTGCACACTCAAATCTGTGCAAACATCTTTTAAATAGGCGACCTATTAAGTGAATGCAGCCTACGCGGTTCAAGAAACATCACTTGATTAGTCTTAATGCAGAACACTTGTTTCAATCAGTTGAACTTTTGTGACTAAACATCAAAGGAGCTTTAGTCCTGGGTATGATGAACGACAAGTTAAAGACACAGTGTCTAGAGGGAGTCACGAAACACTAAGCAGCACGAAGAATATACAAAATAAACATTATATACACCGATAAAAGATGGAATACACAATAATTCTGTGTAAACGTCAGGAGTTTGTGCAGAAGCAATTTTTTTTTTTTTTTTTTTCTCTGACATACATAATGGAAAAGGGAATAAAATGGTGACATGTGACTCAAACTCACCGCCTTAAACGTACTGAAAGTGTTATAATAAAGCAAATAAAAAATGTGGGGTAAAATCGGCCATTTAAGTGGTTTATTTTCTACCATACACCCAAATGAGTTAAACAAAATAAATTAAAAGACCTTTTTTGAGCTGCTTTCCTCGGGTAAATTAATTCATGCATTTATTTATTTTTGTGTGTTTTTGTTTCTCAGAGATAATGACCAAAATGCCCTTAATGGCTACTATATATTAAAAGACATCTAGTGTGCTACACTTTCACATGTTAACAATCATAGCAGTGATCCATCAAGCATCTACATTCTGTTTCTCCACTCATTTATTCAGGCATGTCTTTTTATTTTGTACATGTCATCATGCTAATCAGGGAGCTTGGTTTTTGGGAGGAATCCCGTGTTGGAACGAATCAAAATAAAAAAATAAATAAAAAAAAGACATTTATGACTCCACTCTGTCAGCAGGAGCACAAACATATCTGACCTGTCTTGGAAATGAGCTAACTCTTGCAAAACAAAAAGACATCCATGTGTCCCCGAAACTGGAAGTAATAAATGAGTTTAATGTAGATGCAACTGTTACAAAGTCTGAATATATGAATTGTATATGTGTACTGTGCAGTGTTGTAGTAGCATAGTTTACAAAGTTAATTGAATAAAAATCTGTCCCCAAGCGGCTCCAGCTTCTGCTGCTGAACCCCCTGAAGGAGTTGTCCAACGTGCTGCATGCAGACATCCGGCAGAAACAGCTGGAGAGTGTCCTGCAGATCCTGCAGAGCCAGGGAGACAGCCTGGGGCCCGGTTGGCCGCTCGTCTTAGGGGTCATAGGAGCCATCCGCAATGATCAAGGGTAAGAGAACAAGGGAGGAGGGGGTGGGGGGGGGGTGTACAAAGCAGGCAGGCAGGCCTTCACTTATTTAGCTGTGGCTGAAATAGTTCTCGTTTTATGCGAAAAGCTAATGTTTTATTCGTGCGAGCCGTCCTAAACCAACCAAAGCGGGCCATGTGTCTCGTTCCCCTTCAGCGAGTCATTGATCCGAACAGCCTTCCAGTGCCTGCAGTTGGTGGTGACGGACTTCCTGCCCACCATGCCTTGCACGTGCCTCCAGATCGTGGTGGATGTAGCCGGCAGCTTCGGCCTGCAGAACCAGGAGCTCAACATCAGCCTCACCTCCATCGGCCTGCTGGTGAGAGAACTTGCTTTGTGTTACGCTTCGACACACACTCCTGCAAGCGTTTCACTCTCTACGCTCGTGTAATGTGCTGCAGAGAGGCTCAGAAAACCCGTTTGATCAACCGGTCTGCTGAGCTTTTCGAAGCCGTCAGTAGAATGATGCGTGTAACCGGGAATAAAAGAAACGTTCTGCCATAATTATTATTTCTGTGTATTATTGAAATTTGACTTGTTCGTGAGGGAGTGACAGGTTGGACATGTTTCTTTTCCAGTCATTTTAAAGCTTAAACATAGTATGTTTTAATAGGATTAGATTGACAATATCGCATAATTCCTTGTTTTTGCATTGTTTAATCTAATTTAACAGCACTTAGCCATCTGCTGACATTTCATAGATACTTTGTGAGGTATTCAGGACATGCAAAACCCGATATTGATCTGTGGTTTGCGGGATTATTTCTCTTGGCGCGTGGCTGTTCCTGCGAGATTACTTTATGGTAATAGGATAGCAAAACTGCCAGAAGCATTTTACCAACCTTCCCCTCCAATTTGTGCCCCCCCCCCCCACCCCCGTCACCCCCTTCCCCTTTTACCCACAGTGGAACATTTCGGACTACTTCTTCCAAAGGGGCGAAGCCATCATACAGGAGTTGGAGAGGGAGGAGGAGGCCCTGCAGAAGCAGGCCCAGGAGAAAGGGGAGACCCTGAACAGGCCGTTCCACCCCGCACCTCCCTTCGATTGCCTGTGGCTGTGCCTGTACGCCAAGCTGGGCGAGCTGTGTGTGGACCCGCGGCCCGCTGTGCGTAAAAGCGCCGGGCAGACGTTGTTCTCCACCATAGCAGCCCACGGGACCCTGCTGCAGCAGCCTACATGGCATATCGTGGTCTGGAAGGTAACGCTGAAGAATTTGTAGATGTCATTTGATTTAGTCAAACTAGAAAATGCTGTCTTATTTCAGATGATTATTGACTACATAGGCGTCGGAGCTCTTTCTGCTGGTTGAACTACCTCGGTGTCACCACTAGGTGCTGTTCCAGCTGCTCGGCTGCGTGAGGACGTCGTCCACCACGGCGGACAAGGAGAAGATAGAGTCTGGCGGCGGGAACATCCTCATCCACCACTCGCGCGACACAGCCGAAAAACAGTGGGCGGAGACTTGGGTGCTGACGCTCGCCGGGGTGGCACGCATTTTCAACACTAGGCGGTATCTCCTCCAGCAGTTAGGTGAGCCAGGCATGATCTACTCGGATACTTGATGCTGTTGTACATCAGTTTGCCACAGCGCCACAGAATTATGGCAATTACATATGGAAATGTGTATATAAGTCTGTAGTGTAGCAGAAGTTCAGTAACAGCCCTGATGTTTTTACTGCTATATTACTCCACATTTAGTCACGCTAAGCCCCATGCGGACAGGATTAACATATCAGGGAGATATGAATGATAAAACATGAGCTCCTCATTAACTGCACTCATCCCTCTTAACATTTTACCCAGTGCCAAATTACTAAAGAGGTGACTCACAATATGCAACACATTCCCAGCTTACTACACATTAGATCACGAAGAGAAAGGTTGCTCTTCCTACATACAGCCTTGAGAAAAATAAATCACTGTTTCTGGCAATATAATATCACAGTACGTTCCTCTCGAGGGTGAACGCATTTCATGTTCATGTTGATGAAATTTGTGAACAGGAAACGGCTAACACATGCAACTAATTGACGCTTTACAAAGTCCCGCCTCTCAAATGCAGACTGGCCATTCACAGCATAGCAACGGCCGGGGTCCAAAAACTAACCGGCTCTGCTCCATAGACTCTCACGCAATCGTTTCAGATTTTCTTCATTTTCGGGCAGTTTTTGTTGATTCCTAGTCATGGTTAAACATTGTGTAATAGTGATACTCGTTACACATGCTGCTTTCACTTTTTATTGATGGTAACAGAGAATGAAGATACTTTACCTTCACAGGAACAGTGTTGTTCCTTAATTTCATTGTCTTCTCTCGATCGCCAGGCGACGTGGTGGCTCACTTTCTCACACTGATCTGTATGCTTTAGCCTGTTTTCACTTCTGTATCAGTTTGATATATCATAGAGTAGACCCTTCTGTCTGCTTCTCTCTGAAGTTAGTGACAGTGTGGGCTCCATGGTAGTCTCACACATGACCACATCATTGCGCTGTGTATCTGCAGGTGATTTCTTCGAGGCCTGGGAGGTGCTGCTTAACCACATTCAGTCAGCCGCTCTCAGCAAAAACAACGAGGTCTCCCTGGCTGCCCTCAAGAGCTTTCAGGAGATCCTACAGATTGTTACACCTGTTAGAGACTCAGACAGAGCATGCGACGCATTCGCTGCTATGGGCGTCCCCCCGGTGCTCATTGACCCGCTCTCGGCATCTGGCCCCGGCAGACCACTGGTGCGCTCGGATTCACTCGTCGAGCGGCTGACACGGTACAACGGCGCTGAGCTGCAGGCCCCTCCCCCAGGGGAGGAGTCCGCCTTGGAAGACTCCGCGTTGTGGTGGTCAGCGTGGAACACGTGGTATCGAACGGGAACGGACAGCACAAGACCCCCTAGTGGCCCGACAGAGAAGTTCTCCTTCATCCCCAGCCAGCCCTTCCTCACAGCATTGATCCAGATTTTCCCCGCACTCTACCAGCACATAAAAGCCAACTTCAGTATGGAGGATCTGAAGAAGCTGGGGGTCATCCTCCATGGGGCCGTGTCCGTGCCCATCAGCAGTGACGCCTCGCCCTTTATCCTCCCCTCCTACACTGAGGCGGTGCTCACCAGCCTGCAGGAAGCCGTGCTCACCGCTCTGGATGTTTTGCAGAAGGTGGGCAAAGACAAATGTGCTGTCAGAAAACAAAAGTTATGCATGCCAAAGAGAACATGTGTTATACATTATGTACCAAAGAAAAATAGCTTAGAGCTGAGTGGGGTGTCATGTTGACCTAGGAGTCTCGGATGATAATGTTCCCAGTTTGAGTCCAGCAGGAGGTTTTTGTTGCATGTCGTCCTCCTCTCTCCCCAAATTCACGGTCTATCTCTTGACTTCACACTCAGAAAAAATTTAATTTGGCAAAAATAATCTTAAAAAAAAGCCAATTAGATAAATGAAAAGAAGAAAACATAGTTATCCTCTAGAAATTGCAATGTTATGTAAGAGCAGCCCTCATGCTTTATTCCAGTGTTAAGCCTATATATCTATATATATATATATATATATATATGTATATATATATATATATATATATATATCCCAAAACTGGCTGCAACTAATGATTATTCTTGTCATTGATTGTTCTGATATATAGTCTTTAAGATGTCTTCCAATTGCTTGTTTTGTTTAACCAAACAGTCCAAAATTGTTTTACAAATTAAATCCTAAAAAGTAGACTTTCTCCCATTTGAGAAAGTGGAACCAGCAAATGGGACTCCAGTCAATCATTTCAGCAATGTTTGCATTGGACTGATCTACCTAATACAATTTGGACAAAACATTTCCATGTACCTTTTTTTTAATTGACGTCTTGACTCCAGACCTCTCTGCTATGAAAACCATGTCTTTTGAGAAAAGCAGAGCCTTACTCTGCCTGTCAACCAAAAGTAATTTTTACCCATTTTGTGTCAACTCAGTCCAGGAAACAATGTGTCAGTCTGCTAAATTATGCAACATGCAGTCCCGCGGTGGATGTCAGCAGTGTTTGTTCCTCCCTTCCCTCCCCGCTGCAGGCCATCTGTGTGGGCCCGGAGAACCTGCAGGTCATGTACCCGGCCATCTTTGAACAGCTGCTACTCTTCGTGGAGTTCTCCTGCAAGCCTCCTCAGTACGGCAGGATGGAAACCAAACACGTGGCCAATGCCAAATACAACCAGGTAGGGGGAAATGGAGTTGGCTGCGGAACTGCTCGGTTTTCATTTTCAATCTGTGTCTTTTTACGGTTTGTTTCATTAAAGCGTTGAACGGTGTACACTGTTATTCGTCCCTCAGCCATTTCCAACAAGTTCATGAAGCCCCTCCCCTCCCTCCTTCAGTCTAGTCCTATATGAAGCCCCAATCGTGGCCCTTCACGAGATTGACAGGTTCTTCTGGACCCCCAAGCCAGTGTTTTTTTTTTTTTTTTAAATGTTCCCTCCCTCACACTTCATCCTGCTGGCAGCTCGCCAGAGAAATGTTTCACTTCTCTTCAGTTCAAACACAGTTCAGATTCCCAGTGCACATAGTTCCCAGTGACCTTTTTTGAAAGATTTCTTCGGTTATAAACCCACAAACAGGAGAGTCTTTCCACAACATTGTTCAGTGTCTCTCTTACCCATCAGTGTTGCGGAAACTTCCAGCAGGTGTCTCGAGAGTTTGCTGAGAGCTGTCTCGGTCTGGCAGGCTGGTACGCTTATGCTAAGAAATGTTAGCTCAGCACGTCCCATGTCTCGAATCGCGACTGCCTGTCTGTTAGTCCTGCATGTGGGGTCCAGACTATCGGAATCGGAAACTTTTTTAAATTGTTTAAGTGAGAATGTCAAACAAAATTCACCCAGCCAAACAGATGCTATGGGTGGTCTTTATTGCCCTGTTGGCTTTTGGTGCTAGGAGTGTTATGTTCCCCCTCCCCCCCAGAAATCAGTCGTGGTTGTAGAATCTCATTTACCCAACACGCCACTGCAAAATCGGACACAATTTAAACACCAGTTTAATTGCGATCTTCTCTCATTCTGTTTCTTGGGACTACTCACTGGATTACCATTTTAGATCCAGCTCTTTGCACCGGTGAGTTCCGTCATCTCCTTCAGCCCCCTCTCTAGTCTTACTAAGCTGTGCTGAATGGTGACGACCTACCCTCTGCGGTAGATCACGCCGCATGGCAGGCTCTCACATCTCATCTGCGTCTCCTCACTCCATGCTCCCCCTTCTCTGCCTGCCACTAACTGGTGGTTATGCCTTCTGTGTGCACAGTCCCTGTGCAGTTCCATTATCAGTTGATTTTGTGTTTCTTTGGTGACGTTCATATGCACACGTGTGGTTCCGTGTATATTTCTTAAAGGCACACTTTGTAGCATCAAGTCATTTGTTTGGCTATAACATCTCAGCTGTGGTACTCATACAAGCCTAACAAAACTTGAATGGTCACTGTACCTTTTTTTTTTTTTTTAAATAAATGTGCGTGTTACTTGTATACTTGTACAAAGTGTGCCTTTTTAAAAACTGCTTTCAATGTGGCTCTGCCAAAAAGTACAGATGATGCTTTTACGATTTGTTTGACTAATATCCGCTCCCGTTTCTCTTTTCTCTTGTTAAATCCTGTCTCCCCCCCGCAGGCGGAGTGGGTTGCCTTAAACTATGTGCCCTTTGCTGAGCGCTCCTTGGAGGTGGTGGTGGACCTGTACCATAAAACGGCGTGCCACAAAGCTGTCATCAATGAGAAAGTTCTACAGAACATAATCAAGGTATTTTCACCAGGATGGTCACTGGTTTTCCAAGACTGTGATTTAAATAACAGTCAAAAGCAACGAAAGTAAATGTTTGGATATAGCATCTTTATTTTTTTTATCGATATCAAATCACCTCTAAAGTTTGGTCCACATGTGCATTCTACTGGCCGCCCGTTGAGCACCAGTTATTGCTGAACCATATGCGGTCATAAAGTGTGGCGTGATGTCATGAGAAGGGTTTTGAAATTTAATGAGTGTTTAACGCAGAATCACGCGGGGTAATTATTGCTGCTGCGTCGCTCTCTGTGCGATGAAAGCTTTAAGCGAGTTGAACTCCTGTCATACGTACCCGATCGATGACGTCAAACCAGGTGTTTTCCATCAGCCGACGAAGGCTGAGCTCCAGCTTTGGCATCACTGTGTGGATTTTCTCTTCAAGCTGCTATGAAAACAAGTCCAGGAGATGCTTTGTATATAATAAGTGTGGCATATTCTGAAATCTTAATTCGGTTTGCTGTCTGAGGAGTCTTAAGATCCGACAGCCTCCGGGTAACTTTCACTTCACTTGTCTCCTTGACCCGATAGTATTGATCTCAAGGCTTACGTGTGGCAAACGTGAAGTGGAAATGATATCGGCATCCTTTTCTGAAAGCACTCCGTCAACAACCACAAGATTGTGTCAGTGCAGGTCACAGAAAGCCCTAACTACTCAAAGCTGCCACCGATTCTGCCATTTTTCTTTTTATCTCGTCTCTGCTCTTTTCCCGTAGTCTGTTTTTATAAGAAACCACAAACTAAAGAGAGTTAATTTGCCAAGGAGCTATTCTGAAGGTTCCCTTTGGATAAAGCTAAATCTGGCCCCAAAACCAGAAGGCAGTACTACCTTGGGGAACCCAGCTGTCTTTGTCAATAAGATGGTGTATTACTTTCCCTGGTTTTGTAGAATGAATAGGATCTCTGCCTGGTGCAAAAATGTCTTGACATTTGATGTTACTTTGATGTTGACGCTTAAGATTTAAAGTCTCTCCACATTTCGGTGTAAAAGAGATGAAGGGGATTCCGGCTACTGCAGTTAGTTTAATAGGTTTTACCTTGAAGTCTGTCTTTGTATTTCAGCCTCATGATGTACTGTGTTTGCCATCTCCTCCTTTTTGTTTTCCCCCTTCGCCCTCAAGACTTTAAGAATGCCCTTGGGTTTGAAGTATGCCTGTCCATCTGAGAGCACCTGGAAGCTCGCCGTTTCGTCTCTGCTCAAGGTGCTGTCCATCGGACTGCCGGTGGCGCGCCAGCACGCCTCGTCTGGAAAGTTCGACACTATGTGGCCCGAGCTGGCCAATGCCTTTGAAGACTTTCTTTTTACCAAAAGGTACCGATTTTTAGACCATCGTAGAATTGAGTATGCACAATTTGGAAGCTCTTGAGTACCAAGCTCCTTGTTTCTGCGGTTCTCCTTTTATAGCACACCTCCAGATAACCTGTCCATCCAAGAATTCCAGAAGAATGAAGCCGTTGATGTTGAGGTAGATACTTGTTTCCAGTCTATCGGTGTGATTTTTCTTTTTTTATGCGGTAGCCTGATATCAGCTTTGTGTCCTCTTTATTTTAGGTGGTCCAGCTGATCAGCACAGAGATTTTACCGTTTGCCAATTTCATCCCCAAAGACTTTGTTGGCCAGATCATGACTATGCTCAATAGAGGTTCCATTCACTCCCAGTCTCCCTCGTTCACAGGTAAGATGTACTTTTGGCAGGTAAAAATAATTGTTTGATGGGACATCAGGGTTGGCCAAGTGCTGGAATCCCACAGTAACCATTAGGTAATTGTTGCCAAAGCCCTCCCCGTGTCTCAGCACCAACAATGCCTCCTGTCAAACTCATCAAGACCGTAAATCCCCGTCTGTCCACTCGTTGGTAAATCACTCAGGAGAGCGCTCGTCAGCAGAACGTCTAATATGTGAAGGGCTTTCCTCTCGACAGAGGCGGAGATCGATGTGCGGATGAGGGAGGAGTTTTCTAAGGTGTGCTTCGAGACGCTGCTGCAGTTTTCCTTCAGCAACAAGGTGTCCACCCCGCAGGAGGGCTACATCTCTCGCATGGCGCTCTCTGTGCTCCTCAAGAGATCCCAGGATGTTCTCCGGCGCTACGTAGAGGACGAGAGGTTGAGCGGCCGCTGCCCCCTGCCCAGGTACGCCCCGCTACACTCCTCTAAAGAAAACACGTGGTGCACTTGCTTCGGACAAAAGCATGTTTGTAGACGTATGGCCCGAATCAGAAATGCAGCTCCAAACTCTGGTGTTTGTTAGTGCCATCCTTTTACCACTGAGATATTTAGCAGCGCAAAGCCAAGACCACCCCAGCTCCAGCTGTGTATCCATCATTTTTTTTTTTTAAATGACACAAAACCACTGTACTTAGTCAGTTTTACACACTGGCACCACATTTTCGGGTTAGCTGTAACACTTCATTCTGCAGTGCGTTCTTTTCCTCCCCGTGAGACACGGTGGAAGTTAAATGATGCTCAAGGGGATATTGCGCCATTAGCACAGAAAATGGCAAAGGGATGATGGTGGTGGTGGTGGGTGTGGTGGGGGGGGGGGGGAGGGCGGAGTTCAGAAAAATAGGATAATTAGAAAATACAAATGAAAAGCAAATGCAAGGTTGCTTAAATTCAAACAAACAATGACAAATTAAAAACTAAGGAATACGGAGATTACATTATTAGAACATGTTAAAAAAAAAAAAAAAAAAACAGCAGAACTTAAAGAATATATACATTTATATGAAGACACAGAAAGTAAAATGTTTCCACAGTCATTTTACAAATCTGTGTTGGATGTAAAGAGGAGCTCCACAAGTTTCTACAAGCTCTGTTATTCGCAGCTTTCGACTGCATTAGCTGCTACTAGCACACCTGATTCTCCGATGAAACTGTCCAAGGCAGAGTTGCATTGTGGGTAATGGTTGCCGTTTTTTGACAAGGGAAAATATAATGTTTGGAATTAAAAAAAAATACGATATCTCGGATTCTACTGCATCGATTTGCGTCAGTGTTATTGGGATGCAATGCTAAAAATATGGAGTGCTTTGTGAGGATTTGTGAGAAAACTACAAAATAACAAACAAATAACGCTAATTGCATAAAGTACATTAATTTGTAAGATACACACATTAATATAATGGTCTTTCCTGTGACTAATGCAACACCAACTTACGGATCTGACAACGTGAACACACTTTAATCAAACTGCTCCAATTAAACTCGTGCTGTATCTCTCTGTACGCCTATTCATATTGATTAAATACATATTGAGGATTGATCTCCCCATTAATCATATGTAATCTTTTGGGCAACATGTCTGTTTCGATGTTCTTGTCAGAGATCAATATCTTTCTTCATGATGGACAAAGTATAAGAATTTGCTTCCTCTCTTCCGTATAGAGATCAAATGTGTCTTGGTTGCTCACTTTTTCCGACACTGTTGATTTCTGTCTGTGTTGGCTTGTTAAAATGTAATTTATTCAGCAAACACCTTTCATTCAACACCTCTCATCTCCCTGTTATTTTTTTTTTAATACCCATTCTTGAACTGTACAAGTCTTTGTTGCCAAATCCGGTCTTTTTCGTTTCAGGCAACAAGTGACTGAGATCATCTTTGTCTTGAAAGCCATCAGCACTTTGATGGACTCGCTTAAAAAGACGCAGCCAGAAAATGGTGAGTACCAAACTGTGTCACGGATTAAATAGATCTTGGAAAGAGGTGACACGATGGAAAAACGTAATAAAATACAACAATGCCACCATGTAGCGATCATCTATTCATTTCAGATAAATGTGTCAGAGTACAGTTGGGACCGTTTTTCAAATGAGTTTAATCTCCAATCTGGGTGGAACTGTTTACGTTTTCCAGCAAGGTCAATTACAAGAAATGTGTGTGTGTGTGTGGGGGGGAGGGGGGGGTTTGTGTGCTTTTTTTTTTATTTTAACCGCAATAGATTGAAGTGAGACATTCTTAAAATTACATTTTTGAAGTGCCCTTCAGGATGTTTGCATTACGTCGTCAGAGCAAAACTCATTTTCATCCGCCTGTGGGGGTTTTCTGAAGGCAATGATTTCTCTGATGGCGTTCTATCACAATTCACGTTCTCCTCTCCCTCCGATCCCCACTCCTCCCCTCTGTTTTGTTTCCCTCTGCGATCTCCTTTTTGTTTGCTGTCTGCAGTGGACGGCAACACGTGGGCTCAAGTGATCGCCCTGTACCCCACGCTGGTCGAGTGCGTCACGTGCTCCTCGTCCGAGGTGAGCTCGGCCCTGAAGGAGGCCCTGGGGCCCTTTAAAGACTTCATGCAGCCGCCCGTCTCCAGAGTCCAGAACGGAGAGTCCTGACCAGGCTCACTCAAATTTGTTTGTTTTTTATAATGAAGAAATCTTGAATGTGTCTTTTCGACCCCACGTGCTCCACAAGTGCACGGACATGAACTCCGCGTGGGTCCCCCCTCCCCCCCTCCCCCCCATCTACGGTGACATGAAGCAACCCACGGTGAACGGAGATCCGAGGGGCCTGCTTGGACCACGCCGATGACCCCCCTCCCCAACCCAACCCAACCCAACCCCTCCCCCTCCCCCCGACCTTCATACGCATCATCGTATGCTTCTCATGTGAGCTGATTACGTATCGTCCCCCTGCATTCTCATACTGACTGACTGCACTCTTGTGTTAACTGCAGAGATTTAAAAAATTGCAAAAAAAAAAAAAAGAATTGCAGTGTTGCCTCTGGGTTTACTTTGTTTCTCTCTCCTGATGAGGCCGAGTCGATGTACAGTGTGTGGTGATAGTGTTGATGATGTAATTAACAAAAAAAAATTGCAAAAAAAAAAAAACGGGCCTTTATTGATCTTAAAAATGAACACTTCGACTTTTGCAACATTTTCAACGGTGAGGATTTTATGCAAGAAAACAAATCTCGCTGTAACATTCCATGTCATCGTTAGCCAGCCATCTGAGAAGGGATGTACTTGTCTGTATAAAATAAATGGGACAATTCTATGATCAGCTCCGTGCTCTTGAGTGTGCTCAGTTACAATGCATGGCAATGGGGAAAATTGGTCACCTTTTTTTTTTTTTTTTATGTGGATGTCCAATCAGTGCTGATGGTAAATGTAGTCCGCTGAAGAAATAAATTCCCCCGGTGCGTGTTTTATTGACTGATCCTTCCTGCTGTGGAGACGGGCCAGCTGTGCCTCCATGTACCAGGATGCATTGCGCCATCAATGAAGGAAATATTCTTACACCTAAACCTAAAAAGAATACAACCGTACACCTTTTTTGAATTCAAGTTTCTCTTTTGCAGCGATGTAAGATCGCCTTGTTAACGCGTCATTAAAGATGCAGCATTCAAACTGGACAGAAACAAAAAGAAACATCTTTCTACTGTTGCAATAATCAGCAACTGGTTTGGTTGAAATAAATCCTTAATTCACAGAGAAAGATGAGAAAATATGCATTATCAGGAGGCTCTCACTTCTTAGACCATTCAATTAGACTACAATGACAAAAATCGCCTCGTCTTTTCCATTTTATCTTCGGGATCCCGAGTGAGGTCTCTTACCACACCTCTGTCCAAGTGAGGAGGAAAACGCCCATGCGTAGTGACCACAACGACTGACTCTCTATCTTGATCGTCGTTGGCAACGGCATCCCACAAAAAACTGCCCACGCTTACATTCGTGATACTAACGTAACACCGCCCCCTTGTGGAGAATATGCCACCTGCCAAATTTGAATTAGTGAGTTTACGACTCATTTTACACACCAGTGTGACGAATAAATGACACGAGAATGCGGAAAATTGGCCACTGAATATTTTATGTCTAGGGCTTTTATTGTGAAAGGAAAGAACAGAAGGAGTGGATCTGGTTTTCTTGGGTTGAAAGGCGTAATAAAGTTAGCCTTCTGGTTTGGGGCTACGGAGCCTCCGTGTTTAATTAATAAAGCTGCTACTCGACCCGTTCCGCACAATGTGATTGGTTGACTTTATTTGCTGCTTTAAAAGCTCGGAAAAATCAATCTCGTTCAGAAAAATAATTGTGAAACTTTTTTGCCACATAATATGTGTTCTGCGTGAAAGAAGGCTACTCCTGACAAATACTACAGTTTAAAAAACATATATTGTGACATGCAAATTAATCGCACCACAAAAACTGAAAATTGTATTTAAAATAAATTTTAAACTGCTCAGAAAACCTGGAATTTCACGTTCATTCTAATGAATTTTGCTTAATTTTTAACAAGGCCCACACTTTGGATTAATGTCTCAAGTGCGTAAAACAAAAATTGTCATCCATAGTTATTTAATGAACACACTGATATAATTCCACAAAATACCACATATGAATACTGTGTATTGTTAAGATGTGGTATTACAGAAGTATAACATATGTATTTGTATTTCCTGGTGTAAAGATTTTATTCAATTTTAAAGTCGAGGGACATTTTTAAAGAGACCATTTTGAACAGTGAAGGTCAGGCGTTGAAGCGTCTTTGTCCCTTGCCCTTTACAGGGAACTCTCAGAAATAGAAAACACCTTTTTTAATTAATTTTTTTATATACTCTTAACATATTGCGCTCAGTAGCCTAGACACCAAATAATAACTGCTCCGGGGACCCCTCGGCTCCCCCTCAAATGTCCCCTGGAGGTCCCCGGGCCCCGAGTTTCGGATCATCCAGTAGGTCATATGAGGGGAATGGACCGTTTTGTGGTTTGAAGAGGAGGAGGAGGAAGAGGAGAAGAGGAGGAGGAAGAGGAGGGGGGGGGGCGGAGGGCGCAGGTCTGCTTGGGCGGGGTTTCCCTTCTTATTTCAAGTCTGCACAGAACGAGGAGCGGCGCGGACGAGGACGGACCGTCTCCGGCTGCGTGGGAATGGCGCTGCACAGTCGAGACGGTGCATTTCTTCACCCACACGATATTTATGTATATATTTATCTATAGTTATTTTTTCGTTGCCTTTTTTCGCTTTTGTCCTCCATTTTTTCTCCGTCTGCGCCCGGCCCTTTGACCACGCACTGGCTGAGGTAGTAGTTTGTGCTGTTGGTTGGGTTGTGACACTGCCCGCTATGGAGATGACTGCGCAAGCTACTGCCTTGCTAGTGCTGGTTGCCTCCACTTCGCAGCCGAGGAGACGGAGAGGGAGAAGCCCAAAGCCCGCTGTTATTCGGTTTTAACAGGTAATGCCCGCCGCTGTCTCCGCAGCGAGCCTCCGTGTTGTATCGAAGAGCCGCAATGTAGCGCTTTTAAACCGGGAACGAGCTCGTGTGGTTACATTGTTGCATTTTGCCGTTTGAGATCTGTATCGTGTTTCATCCAATAAAATAGAGTGGACGTGGAGAAGAGAAAAAAAAACACTTTTGTACGCAGTTTTAATTTTCCGACGTGAGATTTGACTCATTGACATGCATTTGATTTTAATTGGTGCCGTAAAGCCCCCCTTCCTTTCTTTTAGCCCTCGCTGGATGGAGCAGAAAGCGAGCACGTATTAACAGGATATCCGACATGCAAGTTTATGTAATCTGTATGCACATTTTAGAAATGCACGAGGAAGTCGACATCTTGTATGGATTTGCATAGTTTTTCACCACCCCGGGGCGGAGTGGGCTGTATAGAAGAAGAAGAAGAAAGAAAAAAAGCAAGCAAAAAAAAAAAAAGCATGTAGGTCAACAGTACTGTCGCTATGAGGAGAGCGAGAGGAGTGACGTGGCTCCTGCTGCCCACAGAGGTATCCTACAATACATCTGCTCTGACACACACACGCACACACACACACACACTGCCTTCACGGCTCTCCCCCGACGTCCTTTGTTGATAATGGCTGCATACCACCAGACACCGTGTGCTCCTCCTGCACCTGAACGCCTCATCTGTGCAGGGCAGAGCTCAGACATAAATCTGCGCAGCCCTGTTGGCACTGTCCTAGTAATAATCAGATTATTATGCTAAATCTGGGTGGGTGTGTGTGTGTATTTGAACTCTTATGGTGTGTGCAGACAGACGCGCCACATGACCTAACCCCCCCCCCCTCCTCACAGGCGCTTCAGCAGCGGTGTCCTCACAAGAGGTCTGGGAGTGCGGCGCCGATGTGGGTCACTCGTTGAGGGTTAACCTTTTGAAATCCTCCCTCTGCGGCCCAGCAGCATCTGGTTGATCTGTATGGCATAGTATGGGCAGCCACGGGTCTCGTGATGAGGGGTGGGTGGGTGGGTGGGGGGGGATGGGAGTAATGAGCTTTGATTGGCTGCAGGAGCCAGGCAGCCCGGGTCGATAAAACCGTTCAGAGGGGGGCCCTGCAGTCTTGAGTTCAGAGTCAGACCCCCACAGCCCAGAAGAGAGCTCGCTGCCGCTCACTTAGTGACTGAAGATTGAGTCCTGCGTTTGACCTCGCCGAGAAGACACGCGTGCATTATTTATGAGTTCACACTTGATAGTGTGTGTGTGTGTGTGTGTTTTTAAGGCGGAGGTATGAATCTTGGGGCCACAGCTCTGCGCTGATATCAACCAATACCTTCGACTCCAGAGATGCACGTAGGTTGAAAAGCGGTGCTTTTTCAGAAGGAGCACACAACTTAAACTACCACGCACACGAACGACTTGAGGTTACTGTCAACCCTGTTGAGTAGCAGTCCTGCGTCACGCATACTCAAATAAGAGTGTCTCGTTTTTAGAAATGCAAGTAATCCAGCCTCCAAAACATCGTTTGTCATCCCCTGACTGTAAAGAGAGGCAGGGCTCCCTCGTCCTCATCCATCTTGTGTCAGAGCTCTCGTTTGAGCCGGGGCCGCAGATAAATCATACTTCAGGCAGCCGAAAGCCCCAAAGCAGTTTAATTCGAGCCCCCTGTGGAAAATGCCCGCTCGGATGGTTATCACAGCTGCGCCGCCGAAGCAGCCGCGCCCTTCGTCCTGGCTTGGACCGTCGACCCCTCGCATACCTTCACACGTGCTGCCTCTCATCCAACGTGTTCGCATGGAGTCAGTTCTGAAAACATTGAGTTAGTTAATCAGTAATAGTAACAGTCTCAAATGAGTTTGCTGGTTTCCTTTTGTTTCAATAGGATTTTGAATAGGGGTTTAACTAACAAGTATTTTAATTGAGTCAGTTGTAAAATGATTTTCTCCAATAATTGATTGATAGTTTGGTCTATAAAACTGTGAAAATTGCCCTTTTAGAGGACTCGGTGGGTCAGACATTACATGTCTTGTTTCATCCGACTAGCAGTCAGAAACCCAAAACATATGCAAGTAATCATATAAGATCAAGAAAAGCATATTACATTCATATTACATTTTCTGTAACCTCCAAATGTTCACCGTTTTTACTTTAAACAATTACAAGTTTAAAAAGCCAATTTTGTTTTTCACAATTTTCTGACATTTTATATCCCAAGTGATGAATTGATTTTGTAAACGATCAACAGAACAATCGCCAACAAATAGAACTGAAACAAAATTATCTAGCAAATAATTTGATGACGTATTCATACTTTTTTTTAAATGTTTTACTACACATTGAATTGAATATCTTTTTAGTTTCTGAACAGACCAATAAAAATAAATATTGAGAAGGAGTGGCAGAAAAATCCATGACGAAAAAGCAACAGAAAAACAGATATTTAGAATAGTATCTCTTCAATGAAAGGAGGCTTAAAGGCTGTGGCCGACAGCAGCGCCTCACCTTTCACAAGAGATCTCTCTGCCAGCCCACTCAGCATCCTCCTCAGATCTATCCGTGGGGGGGAGGAGTGCTGTAACCTTGGAGAAAAAAAAAAAAAAAAAAGACAGCCACCCACAGGAATGACTGTCATCATTGCCGTCATGCAATCTGGACCACGCACGCACGCACGCACGCACGCACGCGCGCATACACACACACACACACATGCACGTGTGGAGAGTAGGAGTGGGGTGCCTGATCGGAGCTGGCCCGACTGGAGGAGGATGCGGCGCTGGCCTGTGGGGACCAGATGGCCCTTCGGCTCCTGCGGAGGACCCAGGCGTGTGAGACTCCCACGACGGCACTTTGTGGCCATCTTTAGTGTGTAAATGCATCCATTAATGTATGTTTGTGTGATACACTCGTACTCTTTTCCTGTGTGGGTATAGCAGATCGAGCAAGTTATAAAAGTGATGGTTTACGATTGTGACAGACATGGGTGGTCCATAAAGCTGGCTCTCTGCTCTGTTGGCCCTCAGAGCATTAACTTCTTCCTTCCTCTCTGTCTTCTTTTGCCCACTAATTTCATTAAAAAGGCAAAATATGAATAAGAAAAGTCAATAGATGGTAGATAAAAAAAACAAACTGATAATTGAACAACTGAAGGGGTGAAAATATAATAAAGCATTTTGCAATACGAATGGTAAAAGTCCACAGCATCGTGTTTATTATTCTAAAGTTGTCATACCTGCACATAATTAGTTGCACTGCGCAGCCATGCCTCTTAATTGGTCTCAGGTGCGAACAGTCTCGCTGATTAAGCTCACTGATGCAACTCAGATGTGTGTGGACTACTTGAAAGTTAATCTCAGCAACTTCCCCGGCATAAAAAAAAGTAACTTTTTAAAAACATCTATACTTCAGCTGTCCTGATCCCAGTTTCAGACGCCTCGATGTGTGGTTTTCGATGAGTTACAAAAGGCTTTGCTCGGAGTAAAACAAACAAAAAGGATCTTCCATACAGGTCTTTTATAACAGAAGACGTGTTGACGTGTGTCGGAGCGCAGGTGTGAATATTTAAATGAATGCCGGCTGAACTCCATATAGCTGCTTCACTGTCGGGATCCTGGTACTGTGCACGCTGGGTCACTGTCACACTGCCACAGCTGACTGGGACACTTGACTATAACAGAGCCACCTCTGCTGTTCCTACGACGACGAGTCAAAATGTCAGCTGTGAAAAAGGCCCATTTCTACCAGCCATTGCCACAATCTCACACAAAACCTTTGTGTCCTATGAGGTTTATCATGTACATTTTCTGCTGCCCAAAAAATAAATAAAATGTTGTTTCCTTTTACTACTCACAACCCATAGACATAGTTTTCATATGATACCTTCACTGTGTCATGAACCTGTGATTACATTCACATCTTTGAGCTCAGGTATTTGGTATCACGAAAGGTATTGCTCCTAAATTTTCACCAACAGATGAGGAAGTTTGTCCCACACCTGCTTTTTTACTTATTTAAAAAGGTGCTGAATTCAATATTCAGAGCATTCTTTCAGCACTGTTGCCATTTTTTGCACTGTTGACACCGTTAGCTGGCACCGTTAGCTGTCGTAGACATGCTCCTATACGCCATCCTATACAGAACCTTTAAAGTGAGACATTGAAGGGAAAGACCAGTTGAGGGACGCACATCTTGTGCACTTTTCAAGTTGTCTTTCACCACTGTGTGTGTGTGTGTGTGTGTGTGTGTGTGTGTGTGTGTGTGTGTGTGTGTGTGTGTGTGTGTTTCAGTGTCCAATTACGCCCCTCACAGCAGCCTCCACCGTGAAATCCTCCGTCGGGCTATTCGGTGAACTGATACCCTTCATCGTGTCGGTGGGGCTCACTTGACACAGTGTCAGTGGTGATGGTCTTATTCTATACACTTAAGTCTAAGCCTAGCACTCGCAATATGTTTTTAGACGTAGATTCCCTTTTGGGATTGACCGTGAAATCTGATTATACTGGATTTGAATAAATCTAAGTAGCAGTTTAACACAGTGCAGGCAGGCCATGACTTTGGTTTTAGGAATTTGGGGATTTAGAAAAATTGTATCCATGAAAGCTTTAAAATAATATTAAGTCCAATTGCTGTTGTTGGGCCAGGACACTGAATTGTTAAATAAAATAAATGTCCCCATTTGTCTGTCTTTCTCTGAGTGTATCCTGGAGCCAGAATCAATCTGGCATCTGTTTTTTTTCCTGTCTACTACACAGTGAGTACACTTATTTATCAATAACACAGCAGAGTAATGTGGGGAAAGGGTTAATTTTTTTTAATAGAGCAGAAAAGAGAGCATTTAGGAAATTTATTTTACACTGTTCCTTGGTTTCCAAAACAGTGCAATTTACGTCTTTTGTTTCCGTAAGATGTACATCGCTTACAGCAAAAGAAAGGAGAGAAGTATCCACTGAAAACATTATTTACATTTTTACATTTAAATTAAGTCACTCTGTTCCATGTTTCACCAGCTTCAGCCACTCACACAGCAGTTAAGATAGAATATTTGCCACAATTAGAAGCTGAAAACTAAACAAACCTAAAATGTAGAAAACCAATGAATCAGGGAACAATATTGATTGTAGACACATAGGGTAAGTGTTGTATATTTAATTGTCTGCAGTGATATTCATACCTGCTTTGAAGCGACACATTCAACATCAGAGCAATTTTCTTTAGAGGCCCCTTATATTCATAAGAATGGGTTTACCTTAATAGGGACAATATATCCAACTGTTACTCAGACAGGTAAGCATGAGTGCACGACAAAGTTTTTTTTTTTAGCATAATATGCATACAAATATATATATATATATATATATATATATATATATATATATATATATATATATATATATATATATATATATATATATATATATATATATATATATATATTTCGTACACTATTCCCACACAGCTCCCTGTGAGGCTTTTTTTCCTTTAGTGCTTTTCTGAAAACATGTCGACAAAATCGTGCAGGTACACGAGCAAATCACGACTGAATAATGGCACACGGAGCAGCCGCCGATGCACCTCATGTAGCATAACAGCCACTCAAAGAGTACAACGTGTAATGCGTAATACAATAAAAAGGAAGTAAATGATGAGGTAGATGGCCGATGGGGAATGAGTGCAACAGAAAAACTTCTTCGTTTCCATCTTTAAAACTGAATTATGTAAAAAGCTATAGGCTACATTTAATACTAGGGTCTCGTAGCTCCTCCCCTTTACAGTTTTCTTCATAAATGTGTTTCTTCATTTTCAAAAGGAATTTTCTTAAAGTAGTGAGTACTGTACCGCAATACGAGGCGCGCAAATGAATAAAAATATGCAGCATCAGGAAAAACAGCTGACATACCGTCGATGGGCTTTCACGATTTTCTTTTTTTGCTTTTCTTTTGGACGACAAACTCACAACTGCAGATGACTGAACGCGGCTAATTTAACAGCTCTACATGGAACAGAGGAGGTATGATTCATATACGCAGCACATCCGTCTTCATGTTAGTGTTTTTGTTTTTGGGGGTTTTTTTTGTTTACACTGTACAGGTGTTTAATCAAACACTTATTAAATGTCTTACCTTGGAGTATTTACATTTTCACATTTATAAATAGTGTGCATTAGTTAGTAACTGCAATCCTGAGATCACCATCTCATCCAGGAGAGTCTATGCTCTCAACCTTTTAAGGGCATCGCCCCGCACCAAGGTTCATGATGGCTTCCTCTGGATTGGTAGGGGGGAGGAGGGGGGGGGAGATCAGTAGTGCAACTCTTCAACAGCTCTATTTTTTCTTTTTTTTATAGTTTCTTTACTATAAAAAAAAAAGGACCAGACAAAAACAGATCACCCTGGTTGAGGAACGGGAAAACAGCCTGGACAACAAACAAACAAAAAAAATCCCATTTCTGACCAGAGACACCTTGGGTCCCTCAGCAGAGGAGGCAGTCCACACTAGAGCACTTTAAAAAAGAGCACAAGGGGTGAGGGGAACTGCAGGAGGTCAAGGTGAGGTTACGTTTCGGTGGTGGCTGTATTTTTCGTAGCTCTGCTAGTTCTGCTTGTTGCCGTACGTGAGGGGAATGATGTAGACGGAGATGTCGTCTCCAGAGCCCAATCTGTCGTTGGATATCCTCCAGCCCCGATCCTTCAGCACCCCTCGAGCTCTCATCACGAGGTCTTGGGCTGCCATTGTGTACCTGCCATAACAAAAGTGATGAATGATTAAGGCGTAGTCATAGCATGGAGATGAACAATAAGATAAATGGTCAAATCTGATTATAATTAAGCCCAGTATTTAACTAAGCATATCTGAAAGCAGACAGCCGGGGAAAAAAAAAAAAAAATTAAAATCTGATGGTGAACTTTGGAAACTAAGCTCACAGTCGAAGAGGAGTCAGAGCACCTCCTTAAGACTCTTATGAGCTTTTCCTCGACATTAGAGAAATTGCTTGTCTAAATGTTTGGAAATTTGCATAATTACAACAAGATAACAACGTTCATCCTCTCCAAGTGAGACCGGGGTGAGAGGAAGTTCAGCCCCGGCTGGCGGCTGCAGCTGTGTGATGAGCGAACGTGCCTGTGCTGGTCGTCGGGGTCGCAGTTTGCCAGGAAAGAAGTGACCGCTTCAGCCACTTCCTGGTTAGAGAGCACATCCCACAGACCGTCGGTTCCCAGCACCAGAACGTCATCGGCTCCATGCTCGCACTGCGCCAAAGGGTAAACTTTGACCTGCAGGTGAAAGGGGGGGAGGGGGGGAGCGGGAGGAGGCAAGGGGTGAGAGATGCTTGGTTTCTGGGAATCATTTGGACCCGTTATATGAATTCTCTTTGACGTTTGTCGCAAAGGAGATTATTGCTGTATTCGTGCAAAGTTGGCAGAATGAGAAGAACAAGAAGAAGAAAATATTATAGAATAGAATATCTGAATCTCTTGTATTGGTTTTATTTTTAGATTTTATTTTGATGGAGCTGCCAGCAGTGGTGCATATGCAGCCAATCTGTCTGTCTTTTCTTTTTTTTAACCTTCTTTTAAACGTTGATTGTGGCCCTGTTCCATTTAGATGGGTCAGGACCCTGGTGTTGTGCATGCTGCTCAGTGGAATGACTGTGACACATTAAATAGAACGGCCAGGACCATAATCGGTTTCATCAATTACACCCTTTTACCCTGCATTGATGGCAAAATGGCTGCTGTGAAAAGGGCCTATTACCTTAACGTCAATATGACGTAAATGCGGCATTAATTCTACCTTAAATGTTCAGATCACGCTATGATTTGTTTTCACTAAGGCCTCATGGTATCTAGCCATTCAGATAGTTTTAGTTTAATTGTCCAGGTTTTCTGATATCTGCTTCAACATTTCTGCTGAACCAGAATGTAATGCTTTGTCTTCAAAGACTTCCATATGCTAATCTTTATAGTATTGGTATCAAAGGCATGAACATACTTAACCAAAATGATACCTGTACTCCAGTTGGACTTCAGTTCTGTAATTTTAGAAAGATCCAATTGGAGTGTTCCTGTTGCTGTTTCACAACCATCCACAATGTCTTTACTCGTTCACTATAGACATAAAGTTAAAGCTGGACCATTGTTAGCATGCTTATGTTTAGCAGGTACGGCTCCACTCATTGGTTTCACGTGTTAGCATTCTAACATTTGGTAATTATCACTGAACATCAAGTACAGCTAGAGTATGATGGGGTTTAACGTTTTAGGAACTGGTTATAAACCAGTAGTATTGGACGGATTCAAATCACCAAAAGCACGAGGATTCATCCTGGAGAACTTAAATGCTCAAATAGTACCTAGAGCCACGCCGCCTACATGACTCAAAATTAGACAGCAATATCAATCAGTGTCTAATTATTATTCTAGAAGGACATGTTATCGTTGAATATTGTTCTTTTTTTTTTAATAGAAGTGAGCACCACAAATAATACAACGTAGGGGGAGAAACAGTTTTTTGACACGTCTTTCTCTATAAAATGTTCTGGAAGTTATTGATGCCCTCAATCTTTCAAAGATATCCAAAGAGATATGGTACTGTGGTGAATCTGGTCTGGCACAATCTCTCAAATTACCATGCTCGAGCTAAAGCATAGCCTGAGATAGCAGGCTAAATAACGCCCCTTGGCCTTGGAAAAGAAAAACTGCCTTAGTTTGGTTGCTTCAAGTAATTCCTCGGCTACTGCGGGGGATTACCGTGCGCCTATTCACGAAAGCCGTTGCAACGGAATCAGAATGACCTCCGCGTGGATCATGAGCCTCCACGTTGTGGGAAACCTTGTGATTTAAGTTAACCTTTGCAAGAGAGAAAAGGACTGAGGCAGTTTCTAGAAACGACTTCAAAAGCATTAAATTATCTCCGTCATGACCAGAGCCTTTGATCTCTGGCTGCTGAATGCTAATATTTGATCTCATGATCTGATGACCCCCCCGAGTGTCAAGGTCGGCTTGTTTTCCGCGACTTTTCTTTATAACCTGAGAGCAATCAGTAATTTTACCCTCGACATGTTTGCAGGGAGGTTTTTTTTCCCCCCACAATCCTTGCAGGATGCTCTCCCACAAATGTCTTTATAGAATAATTGTCTATTTGTATTCCTGCATTTAACATCCAGAAGGACGACCTCGAATGCTCAGGTTTGACATGTTTTACATATACTAATGATGTGTCTGAAAGTATCTGAGACAATAGTGACCGCGAGCATCAAACAACATCAAAAAAAGGAGGCTGAACTATGACTGAACTCAGAGGGCAATGAATTAAAGATCAAGAGAATTCATGCGCTTCACGACCGACTCCTGCGATTATGTGCGGTCGACACTGAAGGAAAGGAGTCATTTGTGAGCGGCGGCTGGTGGGGAATGTTAATGTGCATGTTGACCACGTTGTTCACAGTGTGGACTGTTAACGGCCGAAGCCATTTCACACCGTAACCTCTGCGCTCTCATACGATCAGGAGGCCGAAGTAATGAGGTTGAAATAAAAAGAAAGATCCACATCTATGGATGTGAATTGTTGTCATTTTCATTTGCTCAAATGTGTGTGTGTTTTCTTTGCAACAACTGAGTTTAGTAGCATTATGTAAATATAACAATTATATATGCGAAGTCCTGCCCTCCAGTTCATCCTTACTTCACTTAAAAAAAAAAAAAAAAACTTTGAAGCTTCGCCTTTTGGACATTCTACAATCAGGCATATGTTTCTCAACCAAACGCGTTACAAGACGCGGGTTGTTTTCTTTGCACATTTGTCCATCCACCTTTTTTTTTTTTAGGAGCAAAAAGTATCTTGTCTAGAAGATTGATACAGTTCATTTAAAAAAGAAAAAACAGTGGAAATGAAGGAAATCACTAACTGAAGTGGCAGTTTGAGAATTTGCTTGTTTTGACAACCGAACACTGTTCATGTTATGAAGAAAGGATAAATGTGAATGGGTCATTTCCCTCCTACCTCTGGGCAGCAGGACAGGAAGGGCTTAATGTAGATGTTGGAGTCGTGCACTTTGAGATTGTGGTCCCCCAGACCTCTGGTGACCCCGATGGTCGCCAACACACGAGCCTGCAAAAGATCAGAGGCATGTAAAGCTGAAGGGATATTTAGAGGTTATTAGAGCTATGATCTCATTTTTTATGATTTTTTTTTCATTTTGATGGCCATCATTTCTATCAGTTATGATAACATCGTACTTTCTGAGATGTGGGGACATGTAATAAATTCAAACGGGGCAAGAAACACAAGCAGTCAGACAAGCCAACAGTTTGAGCCAAATCATAATTAAACCATTTTATTTGAAGGTAAACCTGTACGTGAGTGCAGCCCAAATGCACATGAACACTGTCCAGTAAGCTGAAGGTTGAACTGGTCATTTTACCGTTCGCCTCCATTTTCTCTTACAAGTAAGTTTGGCTGACCTGGGGATTTGTTTAAAGGTATATTCTAATGAGCCTGCATGTGACATGGGAAGGGAGCTAAATCTGAACGGCTTGTTGTTTCTGTTGGTTGGCAGTCTTTCCGGATAACAACATCATGCATGTGCACAAGCGTTGAAAAAGTGAGTTTTTCATGATATGTCCCTTTTGAAAATATGTCTGCTCATCTGACTGCTTGTGTTTCTTGCCCTGTCTGACTTCTTTTTAGTGAGGTCACTGCTCTCCCACAATCCATTTGGTGAGTGCGATGCTATAATTCCGCCACAAAAAAATAAGACCCAAGTTTTAATAAACTGCTTCTCTAGACTTAACAGATAATTCCAGAGTGTCTGCTTTGTCGAGGAGGTGAGTAGTTGAACATTCTGACAGCTTTGCATGTGTTCCTGATTCCAAGATATTTTTTGACTAAGAGCATATATACTGCACCTGGGATGAAGTTAAGACTTAGTTCATTAAAATACAATATGGCTTCAGTGAGCCTATTGCATTCATCCCTGATAATTGTAAAGAATAACCTGCGTGACACATCCCTGGCGGCATTACACTGACAGACACAGGCTGCTCCCAGCGGGAATCTTTATCTGGATGGATGAGCAGCATTTAGGCAGATAAACACAAGCTCATCGTCAGCATCTTCCAGTTTCGTGAGTGCCTAACGATAGTTCCCCAGGCCCCAGACGCCATCAAACTCATTTGTAAGCTGTGCGAAACTCCTTTTTGATTCTTACTGCCGGCACAGGTCGCCACCGCCGCCTCTAAAAAAAGGCTGCTGGCGAAGGGCAGGCGGAACTGGGCTAATTGAATCGACTGTACAGCTCATGAGACAGGGCAGCACCATAATAGCCGGGGATAGGAGTTTGAGGGCGAGTCAGGCCTGGTAGGACTGGGCTTGGATCAGTGGAGGGAGAGAGAGAGAGAGAGCGAGAGAGAGAGAAGGCGAGCGTTTCAAAGTGGCGGCAAAGCTCCTCCGGCGGAGAAATGGGAAACATCCTGGGATTAATTGTTGAGCGTTGGGGCCCAGAAGGCTGCACGCCGGGCTTTGAAGTGCTCTGGCGTTCTTCTGCCTCGCACAAAGCCCCCCTCACTCCATCTAGCCATCCATCTCCGTGTCTCACTTCAAAGGGAGAGGAACACGACGTGGGCACGGCCAACTGTGCAGGGGTAAACACCGAATGTGGTTGCAGGCGGAGAGCACTGTGGTGCGACATCTGCCCCTGTCATCAGTCAAACATAAATCTACTGTCTGTCTGTGTTAAATAGAAAGACTGGAGAAGGCCACAGTGATATATTCAGATCCATCACCTCTCCTCCCTGACCTTTTCAATGCAACAAGGACAAGATGCTGCACACCACCACATGAGCAGCATCACTGAGGGAAATGTCACGGACAGTGTGCCGAGCGTGACCTTTGCTTTTGTGGCACGTGTTGAAACGCTAAAGAGATTGTTCCTGCAAGTCAGTGCTTTAGCCACGTTATATTTCAATTAACATACGTCACGTTTTTTGGACACTTCCTTTCATCACATCTAACGGGTGGCTCCAGCAGGAGTCCCACCTTTTGACTCCTAGCTGTGTTAGTGCTTCGTTTTACCTGCTGAGGGACATAAAAGCCCAAAGTCCATTAGAGCGGAGGTATGTTCTGTGTTGTATTGGTGCAGGATGTGAATCGTTGTGGAAAAAGAGCCACTGGCTGGCTCCTCCACACAGTGAGAGAGGGAGAGAGGGTGGGGGGGGGGCTGACTAATGGTGCCCTAGTGAGCTTTGATTACAGGCGAGTCGCACAAGTCTGTGGGAATAACTCTGTCAGCATGCGGCCGCCGAGCACTTCTTACCTTCTTCCCTTCGCCGTAGATCAGGGGAAACTTTAGGTCATCGTCCTCGATGGTTTTATACGCCCTGCACAGAGGAGAGTGGACACTTTAATGGGTTTTTGGTTTATGGCAGGCAGCGTACGCGTGCCCTGGAGATACACCGCCCCCGCACCCCCCGTAGGCCCCGCTGCCGAGCCGACTTTCACAGAGAGAAAGAGGGAAAAGAGAGACGGTGAGGGAAAAAAAAACATAAAAAATCCACCCAGACATCACACAGAGCCTTAGCATAATTTAGCATAGTTTTTTCTTTCAAACCGATCTTGTAAAAGTCTCCCTAGCGACAAATAGAGAGACGTCTATGTATGTATGAGACACTCTTGATTTACTGTTGGATTTTTTTAAGACTGCGCGTGTGTGTGTGCGTGCGTGTGTGTGTGTCTGTGTGTGTGTGTGTGCGCGCATCTGAAGGTCTGGATGTAAAGCAGCTAAATGATGCAAGAGTATCCACGTTTACATTCCCCTGCTCTCAGAGCGGTGTTTAAACTTCCCCAACTGATGAATAATTTACGGTCTTCAGATTGGGACCAGACAGAGCTGCAGTACAAGGAAAAAGACTGTATAATGCTGTATGTATTCATGCCAGGTCTTAATTAAGATACACTTTCACCTCTATTACTGGAGCTCAGAATCCTGCAGTAAAGAAACCCTGCACTCTTGCTCATATAGCGAGTATACAGTTATACTTCAGAGGAGCAGCTGTGTTACTATAAAGCACCAGAAACATTACAAATTTGAGCCAATTTCCAGAAGAGCTGCCAGCACAAAGTTTTCCATTCACAACTCACACTAGAAAAATCTGGCCTCCTTACCTGGATCAAATAACATTTAAAAATACAGGTTATTCTATATTTTAGACTGGAGGAAATGAAAGAAGAAATGTCATACAAATGTTTTGAGGTAATGCTTTTGATGTTAAAGCAATAAAGAAACAACAGCCATCTAGTCGGAGAAGTTGATTAAAATAAAAGTGTAATTTGCAAATATCATGTGACCCGGGCTCGCCCCACACACCTTATCCAATGTACTTCAGCTGCTGTGAAGCAGATTAGCAGGGACATGGATGCTTTTTACATTACTGCTGGTTCCACTCAGAGAGACCATATGTTTCCACCTTAGGCGAGCGCTATACTGCTGCACTCAGCACTTTTTTTAACAGTGTGCAGAGCGAGGACTGTTGCAGCAAACGCAGCCCACAAACACAGAAATACAGTTTGCAGGCCTGAGAGTCTTCAGAGCGGTGAGCCGTGGAGGAGTTTCCTCACTAATGTTTGCAATATTCATGGTGTGGAAAAACCTCTAAAACAGCAGGTTGATGATGCAAAACATGAACTGATTATTAATTAAAAGAGGAGCTAATTAAACTGGTGCAGGTTTCGCCCTCTATTAAAAAAAAAAAAAAAAAGCAGAAAAAAAAAAAAAGGGTAAACACCTTTTCTCCTGTCACATCACATCAAAACTTCTTTCATTTGAGTATTTCACCTTCAAGAAGTGAAGTCTCCTAAAAATAAATACAACTAGACACACTCTTTATGTCATTATTTCAAAGCGGTATTGGATGAAATCTCCAGAGCCTGCTGTCGGGGACAGTCTCCCTCTGGAGACTTGTGTTTACAGCCAATCCATCCTGTCAGACCTTAGATAACGAGTGTGTGACAGAAAGAGAGGGATACACATTAATCCTGTTATGATACCTGCTTCCCGCTCTGGGACACGGAGTCCAAAAAAACGGCAAGGAGAGTTGCTCAAGGGGCCGTACTGTTTGACCACAACACTGAGCGCTTTCACATCCGAGGGCTGTTTGGTCGCCTGATACGTTGCAGAGTGTGACCGAGAGAGAGAGAGAGAGAGAGAGAGAGAGAGAGAGAGAGAGAGAGAGAGAGAGAGAGAGAGAGAGAGAGAGAGAGAGAGAGAAGGTGGGGGATGGGAGAGGAAAAGAGGGATGCAGGGGGGAGTGGGGGTTGTATCATTCTCTCTGCAGGTGACGAGAGACAGGCAGGAGCGAAGAGTGATGTCACCTCCGCTCGGCGCAAAGAGGGGGTGCCAAAGAAACATTAGCAGCGTGTCCTGATCTGCACGCACACTATACATCTCGGGAACGCACACAAGCACAAGCAGGCACACACACAGACACACACAGGCACACACACAGGCACACACACGCACAGACTTTGAGGTGACATTGTGACGTCAGCGGCGGATGAATTGGCCAGATCGGCCCAATTGACAGCTGGGTTCAGATAAACTTTTTGGCCAACCTTGATGGGCTTTTTGCAGATTGAGTGGTGCGTTCAGGAGCACAGCGAGGCCAAAGTTAATGACAGCGATCCAACGGCTCTCCAAATCGCATCGGTCATATCGGTACGAACGCATAATGGGAGAAGAAGGGAAGAGGAGAGGGAGGAGCAGGAGACTTTCATTGTCCACAGGATCAGGAGGAGAACAGACACCCTAGTGGGCGTGTGCACCAAAGAGAGACAGCTTGAGCACTGTTCATTGTCATTTATAACTGCCCTCCTATGAGGCCTAACACCCCCCCCCCCCCTCCCCTCCCCTCCTTCCTCTCCATCTCTGCAGCTTACATTTCTCTCTGTCTCTGAAGCAATTTCCCTCTGCAGCCCAGCCCCTCTTCCCTCTCCTCCTCTTTGGATCACGTCGAACACGGCCGACCGCTCAACATCCATCATTCCGGGACGTGTTCGCGTACAACACCGCCCGCCATCCTGGACAGCGACCACCATTACGGTTCGCAACGCGGGAAGCGGCCAACTGGCCGAGGGAGGATGAGGCAAAGGAAGCGAGGGAGGAAGACAGAGAGAGGTGGGCTGCAGGCCTGTATGCCTTCATTAGAGCGTGGCCTTGATCATCGATGCCTTTGAGGGAATTGGATGCTGGTGTACACACACACACACACACACACAAACACACGCACGCACGCGCGCACGCGCGCAGCATGTGGGCACATCGGCTGCACACACTGACAGGAGAGTGCACCAGAACGTTGCAGAGACATAAAAAAAAAAAAGAAAAAAAAGATCCTTTGTACCTATAGAGCGTCTGAACTGCACCTATACAAGATGACACAATTGTGTCACACCCACGCACATCAGAGCAAGCCGCCCCGCTGGCTGACAGGGTACTAATTTAAGACCCAGACTTAGTCCGGGTGATACGAGCAGTGCTGGGTTATGGGTAGAACCTGATTAAAAATACATCACAGGCCGTCTGCGCTGCTGAGATGGAGAGCAGGCTGAGAGTTCTGGGCCCGAAAAGGAACACCGCCACTGACTGACCTACATCTGCTGAACCGCGCTGCGTCGCAAAAACACAGTCTGTTCCTCTCTCGCCTGCACATACCACTCATATGCATAGGTGTATGCTTAACACATGTTCTACAGGGGGTAGACATAATTAAAACTTCAATTTTTAAATAACTTTATAACCAGAGCAAAAATACCAGCAGTATTACGTACTTAGGTAGGTAATGCATTGTAGCAACCTTTTTTGTTATATTTGTTGAAATTCTCTGTACATGCCGACAGCAATCAATAAATAAAATGCTCTGACAAAGAAAGAAAAGAAAGAGAAAAAAAAAACACAAAGACACATTTCGACGCCACGGTCACGTAATGTGCCGTTATGAGGTTGTGGTCATTTCACATATTTCTGTGAGATCCCGTTGAACAATAGCCATGTTTGTGTTTAAGTTCATTAGTATATGTTAACGTAAATAATGATCATTTTGGGAGAGTGGCTTTAGAAAGAGGCCTCAAGGGGTCGGGCTGTCAAATAAATGCAGTGGAGTAAAAAGTACAATATTTCATTGTGATATGTAGTTGAACAGAAGTAGCAGGAAGTCTACATATTGAGTAGGTCAGATCTGTCTGCAAATATATTACTTGAGTAAATACAACAATCTGTTAGTACTTAGTAATTGTGGTAAAGCACCAAGTCGAATTTGGGCACAGACAATTTGTGCTTTAAACTTAAATCAGAGTGCTGAATGCTGAACCTCTTTGTTTGCTGAGAATGCAGTCAATAATCATTTAACCTTAAGTGACCTCAGTGGCAGCGTGTGTAACTTACTTTAAAGGTTAAAGTCCTAAAAATCCTATTTTCTACTTGAAAGTGAAAATACAGTTTACACTTGAAGCTGCATATGCACTCTTTCCCTCCCTCAGCTTTTTTTTTTCTCTTCAATTCCCTGGACTCTTCTTTTTCTTTTTTTCCCCATCTTCTCTTTCTTTTATCTCCCCTCCACATTTCCATTTGTACTTCAGTCCTTATGTACTCACTCTTTTCTTCCTTCTCACACTATTTTACTCAACCTCTTTGACTTTTTTCACCCCTCTCTCCACAGTCAGATAAAGAGCTGTCCTTAATGTGCCCACACATTCCTTCTTACCTCCCTCTCACGCACAGAAGTAGACATGTCAAGGCCACGGCATGGAGCTCCTGACAGTGAAGCTTTGAATGGCTTTTATACACTGCTGCACACTCAATAGGATGGAGCCGTTTACATAAAGGCTACATTATAGGAAATCACTCAAATGCAGAGAATACTACAAAGTGATGTTTTGGCAAGGCATAATTACGAGGCTAGCAAGCAGAAATGTAAAAAAAAATGTGTTTTAGTGTGGTGTCCTCACAGTCACTTGTGCATCGTATTTGACGTTAAGGGATGAATTCAATCGGTAAATCTGTCAAAAATCAACAAATCAATCACGCACCATCCTGACATGGTGAAGTCACGGTACAGCATCCTCTTCCCGACCTCCTTCCTCTGGACTCTCCTCGGGAATTCCAGATGTGTAAACTCGTTCCCTAATAAGTGGGGCTGCATGTAGGCCTTAGATATGGAAAGAAAGAAGAGAAGAAAAAAAAAAAAAAAAAAAACAGAAAAAGAAGAAGATTGACATACCCAGGGGATAGGAAAAACAATTCCACAGTCTATTACGCTGGCAATGAGAGCAGGCAGTGTAAGAGAGACAGAGCGAAGCATAGCTGGTGTATCTCAACGAGAGGGGAGGCCAGTGCCGCTAATATCTGACAGCTGTGCTTCGCTAGAAAGGAGCCGAGAACGGTTCTTTCTTACCAGGAACTGCAGCCGCTGTCTCTCTGACTCCGGCGTGAACTCTGCTGACATGGGGATGACTTCGCCGGCCCGGATAATGATGGCTCTGAGGGGGGAGGGAGCAGACGCAACAAATGTCTGTTTATTCACACTGGGACACGGTTGCTGCGGGCTGAGCGGCGAGGTGAGCGACAAAGAGAAGACGCTCGCACGCGCGCGCCATCGCAAGGGTACGCTCGCTTCGTCCACGTGAGCGTCTCACCTGCTGTCGCCGGCGTTCCCAACGTAGAGCTTCCCGAGCAAGTAGACGACCACCAGAGCAGTGCAGCCACCGGAGACGTTGTAGACCGCCTTATCCCTCTCTATCTGCACATCCTAAATACAAACACACACACACACATTAATGCAGAGAGCTCATAATTCAAACCTATCCTCTGCACAGAACATAATCATGTTTCTAATCATCACAGCCTTCACAAAACTTTTTCCCTATCACGCAGCGCCACAAAGCATTTAAGCAAGAACCTGATACTGAGTAAAATATTACCCTGGTACTTAAAACCCACGGTGATGCTATTATTAATTATAGCACCATAATTAATTCATTTATCAATAGCGTCATAAGTCAAGGAGCAATAAAGCGGAATGGAAACCAAAAGGGATTGGAGAGAAAGTTTGGAGCGGCCGCTGGTTATTACACCGGTTAATTAGCCCAGATTAATTTGTTGCTAATTAAACCCAAAAAAAAAAGAATTTAGAAAAAAAAAAAAAAAAAAAACATGCTACTGTATCCATCCATTAATTAGATGAATAATCAACCTGTCAGAAAATTAATCAAAACGCTAACGTAATTTTGAACCAAGCTGCTCACACGTGGTTTAACCCGTTCATGCTCTCCGTGGCTCCTGTTGATGCCAACGGCTCCCGAGGGGCCTCTAATGGGCAAAACAGAAGCAGGAAGTAATCCCGGAAAAATGCGTGACCCCTCTGGCGCCTCCTCCTTCGTGTCCCTCCGTCACTATCAACCATCAACAAATTGAGTGGGAAGAAAAAACGCTGGCGAACACATTTGCAGCAAGGCCATCCTGCAGGCCTGCTTTCCCAAGAGGGACGTCACCCCGACTAAAGCCTGTCGCCTTCTGCTCCGCCGCCGACGACCTCTGTCAGATTACAACTCTGCGAGCGTGTGTGCGTCGAGTCTGTGTTTCTCTGACAGACGTGCAGTGGATGGTGTGCATAAATATATAAGTGGGTTTGTGTCTGGGCAGAAAAGACAGACGTGTGTGTGAGTTCAAGTGCGTGTAGACAGTTATGCATGTGTGTGCATAGAAAGCAATCATTTGTGTGACCGGATACGCGCGCGTGTGCGTGTGCGTGTGCGTGTGCGCGTGTGCGTGTGTGTGGACGACTTCATACGCTTGTGTGCATTTTTGTGCAGACCGCTTTGTACAAGACAGAAATGGTGTGTGTGTTCGGGTGCATATGTGTGTTCCTGAATGCCTGCACTCCATCTTCCTGTCCAGTTACAGAACAAACACGCACGTACATACATGCCACTGTTGCTGCTGTACACATTTCTCAAGAGTGAGGGGGCATGAAGGAGAATGGTGTGTGTGTGTGTGTGTGTGTGTGTGTGTGTGTGTGTGTGTGTGTGTGTGTGTGTGTGTGTGTGTGTGTGTGTGTGTGTGTGTGTGTCCTTCACCCCTAATTGAATTATGAATCCGTAGCGAGCCATACATATTTATCCTTGCTGTGTGCAACACCTCTTGCTGCAGGCAAAGTCTTCAATAATGAAAATGTCTGCATAAACAGAGACACCTTTCTCCTCCCAACTTCCGCCAAGAGGAGTCTAGTAACGACTGAGCTAAATAACCTGAGGGGTGGAGACAAAAAGGTTTCTGCACTTCTTCAAATTAAACTTTTCATTGTTTCCTGGAAAGAAGAAGAAAAAAAAAGAAAAACGGCACGAGATAGGACTGACAAATCAGGAATGACCAGATTTCACACGAGTCCCACGTGACATCATATGACCACATCATCCATCACAACACAAATAACTAGTCTCTAGTTAGAACTGAAATCCACTCAAATATAAAAAGTCAGGTACACGCCAAAGAACGCCATAGACACAAAAAAGCCGAACCTCAAGGAGTTCTGCACTAAAACACAGAAACATCTCTCATCCAAACAAACTTCAACAAACAAACAAACAAACAATCTTAGTATAGTCGTTTTTTAACTTTTAGATACTAGCGAAAGACAACTAAGTGATGTGTTTAACCAGTTAAAGAATGTATATTTCTACAAAATGGAAATAATAAGGTACGCTCATAGAAGATGTGAGTGAATGCTTAATAGCTTGCATAAACTATTTAATTCAACACATTGTTTTGAAGGCCACCATATTCATAGCAATGTTCAGAATTACTCTCCAAAGAAGAAGAAAAGGTTTGACTGCATCGGCCAAAAGCTTATGTTGAGTCACCGTACAACTTATGAGCCACAGGTCCGGCCAAACGCCCTTCTCCGTGCTGTTTGCTGTGTTTTCTGTTAGTGAGTTTGCAGAATAATAGCCTAAAGCTATTGGGCCTGAAAACAGAAAAAGAAAACTGAGAGCAACGGTAGAAAAACAGGTCGAACGTCAGAAAAGATGGAAAACTCTGCTGACGGTAATTAACCGAATCAATCACTTTAAATGATTACCGAAATCAGTGGCACGTCAGCCGTTTTTTTGAGGGCCAGAAGGACCTTTGGGCAAATTTCTTCAGCTAATGCTCCTTTAATATGGAGCATAATAACAACACACATATTTTCTGCAATAATTCAAAGTCCAATGGAAAAATACCATTCACTTTTTGTCAAGGGCAACGAGGGCGATGCCAACTGCCGGGTTGGCCTACAAAAATACATCATCCCTGCAGCAGTCGATACCTTTACATAGCAAATAGTTGTTTGCTGCTGTATTAATGCTCTGAAAATGGAATAAAGCACCTTTAAAATATTGCATAACTAACAAGGTAGGAGTTGAGTAAACAGTTCTAAAGAATATTGAAGGTCAACAGTGTGTTAAACAAAAAAACAGATTGTGGCTTTTACTATCTGCAAGTATCAGTCAGTGTGACCTGTGGTAATTGGTCAAAGATCAGGAAAAGGGCGGTACAAATGAAAAACACGAGAAACAGAGAGAGAAGACAGGTATGTAAAGAAAAAAAAGATAGCTAGGTCCAGAAAATGGAGGAAAAACGTTAGTAATGTTAGTGGGTTAAGACATCAACACGTAGCATCAGTTAGTAAACATTAACACGTAGCATCAGCTAGTAGACATCAACACGTAGCATCAGCTAGTAGACATCAACACGTAGCATCAGCTAGTAGACATCAACACGTAGCATCAGCTAGTAGACATCAACACGTAGCATCAGCTAGTAGACATCAACACGTAGCATCAGCTAGTAGACATCAACACGTAGCATCAGCTAGTAGACATCAACACATAGTAGCTAGTAGCCGTTTCTTTAAGTTAACTTGTGTTACTAGTGGACAAGTGAACAAGTCCAGTGTGAGCATGGACCCGGCGCTGGATTCGAGGTCAGACAGACTCCACAGTCACGGGGAAACCTGCGCGGGTCCTCTGATGAAGACACAAAGACACCTGTTGGGCTGTTCAGATGCTACAAGGGCCAAAAAAAATACTTGTTTGTGAGATTTCTGGTGCGTCTGGTTTAGTCTGTCAGAGTACGAACGGTTTCTCCGGGACGGACGCTGAACTGTGAGTTGGATTTCAGTGTTTTTGCTCCATTGAGGTTAGGTAGTCTGTCGGCCACACCCGAGCAACGCCCAGCAACTTTTCTTATTTTAGTGCGTGTGAGTTGTGTGTTTGGGTTCGGGTTTGGGCACACTGGGAGGTTAAGAGTCTAGTTGGGTGTTTGAGCGAAGTTTGCTCAAGGTGAAATGGGAAGAGGGGTGATTACTAGAGAGAGAGCCGAGGGGATTTAAGTTGTGTGTGGTTATTAATATCCAATTCAGTTTTGTTTTCTAGCAATTCTTTGATTTGCTGATTTGAATAGAGGCATATTATTGTTTCAAAGGTTATTTGCTACTTCAAAAGGCATCTAATCTGTGTTATTTGTGTTTTTGTTTTCTTTCAACTGAAAGGGGATCTGTTATTTGTACATACTGCTACTTGTTGTTTCCTTTCATTCCAAATACTTCTGTGGGGTCAGTTATAATAAAAAAAAAGAAATTAAAAAAAAAGAGCATAGCGAACTTGCATAGATCTACTGACAGGTTTGACGTTTCTACGTTATGTTTTTATGTATGTATTTAGAGAGATTACTCCTGGGCTACGACTGTGGCTCACTGGTAGAGCAGGGTCGTCCCTTCAATCAGAGGATCGGCGGTTCGATCCCCGGCTCTGCTAGTCCATCTCGATGTGTCCTTGACAAGACGCTTAACCCCAAAGTGCTCCCGCATGCTCTGTTCTCGCTGTCTCCGCTGTGTGTCTGGCAGCCTCACCATGATGATAAGACTATGATTTCACCCTTGAGTTTTTGTACAAACTGTTTAAACAAGACATGGCATGACATACTGAGCTTTATAGGCTGGTCAGGCTAGCTGCTGTTTCCCAGTTTCCAGTCTTTGTGCTAAGCTAAGCTAAGCTAACTGTCTGCTGAATAAAAGCCAAGAAGCACATTTCCCTAAATGTTAAACTACTGCTGATAACCCACATCATAAAGTGAGGCATAACATATTCATATGGTGGGAAGATGTTAACAAGAAGCGCGCGCACGCACACGCACACGCACACGCACACACGCGCACACACACACACACACACACACACACACACACACACACACACACACACACACACACACACACACACACACACAAACAATTAGCGAGGCCACAAATTAATGTGTTATACTAAAGATGATCATACGAGGCGGGTGAAATCATCTCCCCTCTCTCTGAAACGGGCCCACCAACCGCCTTTGTTTCTGAGCTGCATGTTGTTTTTGATGTTTACACACCCCTGAGTGTTTATCGGGCTTCAGTAGCCGCCTCACACACACACCCGCCACTTCCACAGGAATGCAGGGAGTCATGTCAGAGAAAAAATTAAAAGGCGGATCCTGCTGATAAGATACAGAGAGACTCAGTGAACTCTGAGACAAAGATTTAGAGAGATACCAAACCTTCCCAGGATTCTCTTGACACTTCCCATTTTCTTAAAGAATGAGCTTCATTAAAGAAATAAGACGGGGGGGCTTTTAGGAGCAGGGAGAGATGCTGCCAAAATCGACTTTTGGGTAGTTACTCAGCAAAAGTAGAAGTGACAGTTTTTGGGTTCCAAGTGGACGTGTACAATGTGAACCAGTTTGCAGTTTTCACAAAAATGATTACTGAAATAAAAAATAAATGGCAGCTGTGGAGGAAAGTAGACACTGTTTTTCCAGGTGGTTAGAGCATTTTATCTCGCCTATGGGCTCTAATTACAATTAGTGAGACACTGAGCAATGAACTGGAAAGTAAAGCTCTCTGAAGAACAACTTTAGACCACCATTAGAGAGCTTTGTAGCCGCAAGGATTGAAGTGCACTGTGACTGCAGCGTTTTGGAATGGTCGACTTCAGTGCAATTCCCCTTTAAGAAGGAGAGAGGACACAGAGGGTAAAGAGTGCAGCGGGGATGAAGAGCCAGAGAGGCATGTGAGTGAAGAGACGAGAAGCAGAGTGAGACATAGATGTTTGCTGATAGCTAGGAGTCGTGGGTAGATTTAGGTTTCTGTCAAGGAAAAGAGAGAAAAACACAGACGCAGCAAAGAACCTATTAAAAGTGGATCCTAATTTCAGTAACCTATGAATCTAGATGCTGAATCATGTTTTTTAAAAAAAATGATGATTTCAGCAGAGATTGTATTGTGACATAACAACAATGTGCAACTGTAGTTCACAACACGTAATCCTCATGACTCTGAAGCAAAATCCCATCATCATTAATCATAAATTCACAACAGACCTCTTAATTAATTAACTGATCCTTATACGATCATTAATTACACCTACACACCCCCATAAGTGCCCCAATACTCTTATTTCCCTTTTTATGGCCATGGAGTTTGGCAAGAATAGGTAATCGCACACTGCCATCTAGTGGTGAAGAGGTGGAAACACCAAGATGCATGTCATTGAGCTGCACTTCCCTCTATCGAGATCTAAATTAACCTCCTTAAGTGATCTCACTCACAACACAAACGTTGTGTGTTGACCTTGGTCGTGCATTACTGGAAGATAATTCGATGTGTCTGGTATAACCTGTTTCTAAGACCAGGTGCTGTAGTTTACAGCAGCAGGACATCACAGATCACATTGGCTCTGTGGTCAAACACAAAAGTAGCCATCTAATAGATATTCATTATTTTAATAGTTTTTAAATAGTTTTTATTTCATGCCATACCCACGGGGGCCTCTGCTTTTAACTTGTATTCATTAATACACTATGAATTGCATATGTTTGTATATTAGTTGATTAATCAATTGACAGAATATAAATCAGCTATTTCCATTGTACATTTTTTGTTTAAAGTCATTTTTTTAACCAAAATTAGAAAGAAATACTGTTTCCACTTTCTCAATTGTGAATAGTTTATTATCTTGAATAACTGAATATGAGGGTTTTGAACTGTTGGTTAGACAAAATAAGACATCACACCACCATGGCCTCTGTGAACTTTGTGGCAACTCTGTGGCAATTTTTGCTGGCAGATCTATAAATAACTTTGCACTTTTGTATACCATGTTGTGCATGGTCATATCTTTAAAAGATATGTGCCATGCCACCATGTGCTTCCAGGTTGAGAGGAACAGTCATACATTATCAGTGTGGAAAGCAACGTGGCGTGTTAGTGTACACACGTGTCTGTATTATGTGTAATCACACCGCAATCATATCACTGCTCTCACACGGTGGTTAGAGCTGATAATGCCAGCCCGGGTTTTGTTTGGAGTGTCATTTTACTGGGTTTAAGGGTTAAGGAATTATGTATACAATTTGTTTTGCGACAGTCTATACAATTGTGCAGTTATTACCAAGTTCTGTTATGATGTGGGTGTAAAGGAAATGGCAAATGCATGCAACAAAAAAACTAAAGATTAACACTTGCATTTAACAGACTTTTCTGTGTCTTTCATTTTTCCAGCATATCGTTGCTTCCAAGCACGGCAGCCGGAAAAGCTTATTTTTTTTTCTTCTTCATTTTGAGAAAAGGGCATGCCGAGCCTTTTTCTCCAAATACACATAAACTGGAGGAATGGAGGCAACAACTCTAGGGCAATTCAACAGGGGGATGTCAGGTGTTATTCTTGGAATTAAAAAAGGAAAACACTAACTGAAGTAGCAATACACTAATGAACATTAAGGGGAAAACGTTTTCTGTGGCGTGTAATGCTAATGGTGTGCATGGTAGTTTCATCGCAAACGCCCCTTACCATGTCTTTGAAAGCATTCTCGATGGCTCCGACCACCAGGCTCTCGTGCGAAACTTTCTTCTCGGTGAAGAAGCGCGTGGGCGGGTTGCTGGGCGAGCCGGGAGCACCCGCCGCGCCGCGGAGGGACGCCGCCCTGGTGAGGGCGCGTTGGGACGTCGGGGTGAGGTGGTGGTTGACGGGCTCCTCCCCGAAGCACGTGGGGGGCAGCAGGTTTGGACTGCAGACGATCTCCATCACCTCCTGGAGGTGCAGGGCGATGTGGTGATGGAGAAGGCGGGAAGCCTCGACTGCCGCCCCGGAGCCAGCGTGGCCGTCGAACAACGCCCAGTAGTGGAAGGTTAGGTTGTCGGAGCTGTCCTGGATACAGATAGGAGTCAAACACACGTCAGACGATGGCACAATAATCAATTGTGTCAATATTTGCATCCGCGGGATGCATCATGTGAGCCGAGGAAAGTGAAATAATCAGTGTCTACATGGTTCCCTATTAATGATGACGGTGTCTTCAACAGTTTCTTTAACAATCAGACAGAAGTAGATATGAGCTAATCAAATATTCCAAGATTTAATAAGGATCTCTAAATGGATGCTTGCCACAACAGCTGCATCCAACTCCAAGTGTTAGGTTTGTGTTAGTATTTTTCATTATTATCAAAAATGAATGAAACATGATGACTCATCATCCAAAATGTCTGCTGCGGTTCCTTACCTGGAGGGATCCAACAACCTCAAGAGACTGTAAATTTCAGAAACAGGAAATAAGAAAAACAAAAACAATTTCAGCTCTATGTGGCTTTTCGCTTATCTATGTTTTTTTATTATTGTTATACACTGGATAGTTTTACTTCTTAAGCACTACAAAGGACAGGGGAACAACACACGACATTTAGTATGCAACACGTGGCGGCGGGTAATGAATAGATGTTGTCTAAAGGGTCACAAGCAAAAAGGTTGGGAACCACGGATGTCTATTGTCGCAGTGACCAGAAGAACAGGAACGCTTGTTCAATACCGGGTCGGACCAACGTTCGCCCTGAGTGCAGGGAGACTCGCACAGAAAGCTGCGCGCTCCAGGTGTTGAAGCCGACTCATGCAGACATCAGTGATTCACACACTGCACAAACTTCATGGGCGAAAGCTCCGTTCTATTGACACGGCATCTAAATTCATCCCGTACTGTAGGTGTTCAGAGGGAACGCTTTCAGGCTCTCATTCAATGACGTGTTCTGATCTAAAAGTACCCTTCATCCAGCGGAGGCCCGACCTGGTCCGCTCTGATGGTGATGATTGATCTGGGATCAATGCCTCAGTGCGGAGGTTTGTGTTCCAACGCTGGATACGGTCTTCTGTGTCCATCTACAAAGTGCTACCACCCACATAATACTTAGACAAAGTGGCTTGTGATCCACTTCAAATCATTGCACACCTTTGAGTTTGCCGCCTTCAAAAAGTGCAGCAACTCTGTGATCCCCCCCCCCTCCTCCCCCTCCTCCTCCTCCTCCTCCCTTGAACCCTGTGGCCATGCTTTTTCCATTCTGTTAAGATGCGCGTTTTAACTCCCTTCTATGCATTTAAGTCAAATAAAATGAAAGTATGGACATTGAGTTGCTATTGCACATATTTCATAATGCCCGTAACAAGTATGTAAAATGAGAAATGGAGGGCTGTTTTGTTCTGCAGAGGCAGGGCTTATACTGCATTTGTTTGGTCACTGGGTGTAGATCATTGCTGGCATATATTTCCGCACACACTGAAGCGCTGATTTTCTAAATATAGTGCAGGCAGGTTCTACAACATGAGCCTATGAAGCAAAGCAGAGACGCACTACAAAGGCTCTACACTACTCTTATCGGTCTAGTATCACTGCAGTAGTGAGTCATGAGGTACTTGCATGAGCTTGCTGTAGGCTCTGGCTGGGCCTGAGTAAAGTACCGGTGGGCTGAGGAGAAATGTTTGCAGCAGTATTACTTTATTGCACACAACATACTGTACTTGCAGAAGGACACGTGGTTCACTTTGAAGCCCGTGTGTGTGTGTGTGTGTGTGTGTGTGCGTGTGTGTGTGTGTTTCTGTGGGCAAATGTAGTCGCATTCGCCCCGCGCCCGTGTTCGTGGCTGTCGAGAGCTGCTGGAGGCCGTGGCTGTGATGGGTGAAGGACGCTGCGCTGCACGCCCCTGTAAACTGCTGATGGGACTGGATGAGGGGACGGTGGGTCCCAACAGCAGGCCCCCAGGGGCATTCAAGGACTACATCCACTCTGACCACTGCCTGGATTTCATCAGTGAAGAAATGCTAAACATGTGGAAGCTTCCAGTCTGTGACCTGTAGTGACACGTTATCAAAAAGGCGGCTCGGGATTAGCATTTGATTTTAACAGTCTTGAACTGAAATATGAAATTCAGTTTGTTTGACTTAGAAATATAATAAATTAAGGAATAACATGACTTGTTTCACTTTCTTTTTTAGTTGTGCATTAAATCTCTTTATGAGATATTATGTTTTTCACCCAATTATTGCGTTTTTTCCTCTTAAAATGCCATTGAATACCGGGTTGGTTCTGGAAAGCCTTCCCTCTTTGGGTGGCATTGTTGCAAATTGTAGGCAATGCAAATATTGTGTATTTTAGAAAACCTAAACAGTGGATGTTTGCTGCGACTGAATTGTGATAGACCTGCTGTGAGAGAGTGAGGTACGTGTGCTGTGTGGATTCTGTTGCAAGGCATAGTTGTGTAGTTGGTTGTGTGAGTGGCCATATTGTTAACGATATTAGCTTTGGTGATGTGTGTGTAAAGTCTGGTCGATCTATGACCAGATCTATGAAATCTATTGCACATTGGCTCTGTGTAGGACTTCAGCATAACGCTAGAGCACTAGGCGCCAACGGGTATTTTGCACACTGGTCCTCCGGTTTTAACTCATAAAATGTGTCTGCAGAATGTCAGAGATGGTGGAAAGGCGGATATTTCCTGATGGAGCCAGAACCATTTGTTTGACTCACCGGGCACTCCCGGGGGCCCAGGCCCTCTCCATTGGGCAGGGAAGACCTCCTGCGGGTCGTAGGGGTTCGGTTGGGCGTGGAGCATCCCGCAGGTCTCCTCTTGACCACCAGCACCTCACAGCAGGCCTGGTCCTCATTTAACGTGCTTTTTCCTGCATTGATCACCCTAAATGTAGAGGGGACGAAAGGACAAAAAACAGGGAATTTAAGCCATGCATTACTTTTACAGGACACCCAAGATAAAAAATAAATAAAGAGATAATAAATGTTTATACTATACAATACTTTAGACCATGTGAATGAACTGTGCAAATATTTGTTTGAAATAAATCCCTAAATCTAGTGGTGTCTATTTGGAATGATACAGACGTTTGAATAATGAATACAATACACACTGACGTTCAACAGTTTAGAATCGCCAGCCACAAAAGTTTGATTCCGCACAGTCAGATGGCTGAGAAGACTATTCAATATTTTTGAATGGTCTTCCATGCTTCTAGATAGTAGAAAGTCTTCTTTACAAAAAGTTACTTCGTTTGAATGATTTTTAAAAAACGGTACGAGGGTTCTGTCACCTGAAAGGGCAGAAACAGACAAAGCCCCCCGAGCAACAGTTAAATATGACAAGAAACCACAAGTCATTTGTAAAATAAATTGGCATATTTTAAATAGGAACAGTTACCTGCTACAGTGTCAAGTGTACAATAATGCCTATAACAAGCTGAAATATTAACAGGCAAGAATGTTTTAGCAAAACAGCACTTAAGACTTCAAATGGAAATAGGTTCGTCTCGGGTTGGCACTATTGGATATGGATCAGGGAATATCAGCTGAACATACTGGACTGACAAATCATAGTTCAAACCTATTCAATGTAACTGCAGAGGGTACAACAAATAAACAGGTCCCCACTATATTTAGAGTCCAATTGTGGTTCAATAATACTTACGCTTTTCTGGACTGGAAAACAAATTCAAAATCGAAAGGGTATTTAGAGGAAGAAATGGTGACAACAGTATTCTCCCCTGGCACGTAACACTGCCGGGGACATCGACTAAATGGAAGTTTGAATTATTTAATTCTTCTTCTGTTGGGACCAAACCTATTTCAAATGTAAATAATACGTTTGGTGGGTGAATTATACTGTTCTTTAAAAAGAAATCTGTTAAACTAGCCATTATCAAAGGAAAGAAGAAAACCATCAATATAACAGGTGGCACCGAACTTTTGAACGGCAGTGTACATGAATAAAATACATTATTAGTATCAGAGAGGGAGGTAGAAAACGCCTCAGGGAGGCAGGAGGTCAAAGGGATGAACTATTTCCAAGACATCTGTTGTCATCTCCACTCACATCATTTCAAGCACTCACGTCTATCAGAAACAAAAAACAGTTGGGTGACAGCTGTCTTGGATTAAAACTTGCACTTATCACTCCACGAAGATAGCAAATTTCCTGAATATTGGTGGTAAAAGGTGACACACAGCTGCAGGTAATCCAAGGACTTGAATATCCTCCTTAGCAATCTCCTCCAAGCTGTGACCTTTAATCCATATTATGTTTTTAGGAATATAAACCCTTTCCAAACCTAATTTCTGTGTAAGAGTTTCCCTTCATGGCAGCAGCATATCTATTTTTTTTTTTGGATAATCAAAGTGAGACAACGTGAGATAAAGTCATCAAATACACACTCTTTAAATGCACATTTCAATTGGAGACCCACGCATGTAGGTGAGAGGACAGAAAGATGCATAAATACTGCATTATACAACACCTGGCAGATGGTGTACTGCTGCTGTAGTCGTGGACAAGCACACGCTGCTTCACAATACTCCAGGCATTCTTGATTTAGCCACACCGTAGGAGATGTTAAGTCTACAGCGGCCCTATTAAAACTGTGCATATGGTATCTCATCAAAAATTAGAGCTCAAGAGGTTAGATGGGCAAAGGGCACGCAGGGACAAAATGTGAAATCTAAACATGTATTTTTGGCACGTGTGTCAATGTCATCCTATCACTTTTTATTTAAACAGACATTCGTCATAAAAGTACACCGTCATTATGCTTTAAGACTTAGGCACTGGTAGCTGGTCTCTTTAAGCAAATGTCTCAAGTGAGAGTCATATCAAATAATTGAGACATTATATCGCTACATGTTGATATGAGAGCCAGTCACGATTACTTCCCCATGGAGGATCTTATATAAGTAATCCTAATTGGTCCCGGGGATGAACATGCCGAGCACAGACCCGCTGTCTCCAGCTAAGAAAACACTGTGGGTTGTAAAACCGACAGGATATTGACTGGGCAAACCTTCACTCAGGAAGATTGATTTTAATTGGATTCTTACACAATAGGCTATTCAGCCCTTCCCTGTCCTGAAAACTAATAATAGCACACTCCCTGTGGTGAGTCAATAAGACAGGTTTACATGAAACACCTAATTTGCCTACTCAGCGGTGGCATAAGGGACCGTAGTTGATCAGTGAGCCGTGTGGATCCGCCCTTACGCTTTTTACACGGTTTAACCATCATAGTGTGAAATAAAGTTTTACCGACGATCGTCATCGGTAGATAGTCAGTCAAAAAAATATGCGCTCAAGAGATCGCATATTCGCCGATCCCTGATAATACTACATTGTGAACAACAAATCTGTGTTGAACGCAGGAGAGCCAGTAACGTTTGCAAGTAAAGTTTCCAACCGCTAACATACAATGCTCTTACAATATAATGCGTTCCTGCTCTATTCAGAAAAAATGTGTATTGCCCGAAGGTAAATTATAACGTTACCATGATGTATTCATGTATAATGTAGTTTTAGGCGAGACACGAGAATACAGTTGTTTGAAGGAAATGTTTTCACAGCATTATGAAATAGATATGAGAGGGAATTATGACTTTCTATAACTTCCTAACAATAGTTCTAGTTTTTATTTTCTCATTAGTGTGGGTCATTTTGTCCCTCTCTCTCTCTCTCTCTCTCTCTCTCTCTCTCTCTCTCTCTCTCTCTCTCTCTCTCTCTCTCTCTCTCTCTCTCTCTCTCTCTCTCTCTCTCAGTTAGAAGTGTATGCCACAGTTTAGTTTGAGTTTTCCCACAAGCTTTTAAAATCAGTCTATGAAATGATGGTATAGTCTGGAAAATTGTCACGTTACATTAGTATACAGTATGCGATGTCTAGCTAATGTGCTCAACTCGTTCCCCTAACTTCATCTGATGAATAGAGGCCACAAACCTCAGACACCATCGTGCGTGTCTGAGACCAAAGCACTGCAGGGAGCAGCGGTCATTTGACCCCGGACGGTCACAAGATTAAAAGGCGGTTGAGCTTTCGAGCCTTTCATCTCTGATGTGAGAGGAGAAGCCACCCAGACCCCGAGGCACGAGCTGTGTTCGAGAGCAGGGCTGTCATGTTTGGTTACCTAATTTCACTTCTTCCCATTTGAGACGATGGCGTGACCTTAATTACTCTGTCAGAGCTGTAAACTACCGTGTGCCTTCTTCTTCATTTTCAGAAACACTTGACCCCACGTTTTGCTCCAAAAGGCATCATCAGACACCACCAGGTCACTGAAGGGACGTTATGAATCACGCCTAGCTTTATATTCCAATATCATTGCTACTTTTATTTTATATCTATATTTAATCTTCTTATTGCAGATCTGACCTATGTTTAGATAATCCCTATTTACTATATTCCTTTCTACCCATTTTACTACTGTACTTTCTGCTGCAACATCTCATTTTTCCAGAATATGTCATTTAAGATAAGGATAACAATGATCCTGTGATGTCATTGGGGAAGTGCGTGACAAGTTTTGTTCAATGTCGACTCATAGTTAAGCTTCAAGTTAAGGAAAGCTGGCACTGAACTGAAGCCGCATTATGTCCTTTCTGCCTCAGAGCGATGTGGCGCGTCGATGTAGCGGAAACACAAGAACGTGTGCTGCGTCATGTGATTCAAGCAGTGGCAAGCCTCGTCATGTGCTTCCTCTGCACAGCCGAGTGGCAACATTGACGTAATGGAGCTCCTTTATAGTGAAAAATATCAGAAAAGACTGAAGAAAACCCCAAAGTGGTGTTATGGATAAACCTGCATTCAAAATAGAAGGATAAACGCATGCCTTAAGTTTATTCAAAAATACCAGCTTCATACTGTTTAACGTCTACTTTCCTATCTCTGTTCTTTTAACTTGCTGAGTAAGTCAACCTACAGCTTTCTACACGTAAGACAAATCGCGGAAATGCCCTCTCGCACATGCAAGTCTGCCGCCCCGCAGACAAAAAACATACAGCGTGCGGTGGTGGTGCTGGTGTTCAGTTTACAGACGCATATTGATTAAGTATTGATCGGACGGGTCAGTAGAGTGAATGAGAGGCTGGGGGAACAACTCGTTTACCCTCTCAGTGCCACGACTCTCCCATTTCAACACGCAAGCTGGAGGAGGGGATGAGAGGAAAGACGAGGAGGAGAGGGGGAGCGAAGGTGAAGTCCATTTGAAGTGGCTCGAACGTTTCTTAATGAAACTCTAAAGAATTGGCTTTGGCATAATCATAATCATTCCACCACGGGAGAGACTTCTGTTGACTATATTTTAACCTCATTCCCAGCCTTGATTTATTCTCGTTGAACCTCATTTTTATCAAAAACTAAAAGCTACACATTAGGTGAAGACCACAGCTCTCGTCCCATCACTGGTCTCCCTCCGAGAAAGTAGCTTGGAGCAACAAAAAAAAAAAAAAAAAAAAGGAAGAAGAGTCTGGAACAAAGTTGTCTAAAACAAATGTCAATGGAAACATGCAGAAATGATGAGAGTATATAGGAACCTAGACCAGGTTAAGTAGTTGTGCAAGTAATGATTATTGTTAATCTATTTACCGCTTAGTTATTTTAGTGATTAATCGATATTTCTTTCATTTGACTGCACTAAAAGGATTTAGAGGAAGTGACCAGGAGTGAGGGAACGGTTAAAGTGGTGGTGACTTACTTAGAGTGTACAAAATGCTGTATGTGTACACTAACCAGAATTTGGTGATGTAAGCTAGTAACTTTACGAATTACTGAACACAAATATTATTACCTTGCTAAGGTACGTTAACTGTGACTTGGCATTTTTGTTTTTGTGAATGGACTTGGTCACAGCGAGGTCGACCCCTCCCCCTGGAGAAAGCGCCTGATTTAACTCGACTGAAGGCATCAGACGCAGTTTCCACCTTGTTTTTTTTTTTGGGGGGGGAGGGGACGCACCCCAACAGCGAACTGAGAGCACAAGGCGGAGAATCATTCGTGGTCGGAGCTGATGTATGCGTTATGGGTGGAAAACAAGCGGGGAGGAAGGCAGCGGTAAATGTAGCCTGCAAAAGTGCGCCGGTGAAGAGAGGGCGGTGAGCAATACTCACTGATCCATTCAAATGATTATGCTCACTGGACCTGACAGTGCACACACTCAGAGACAGGGAATCAGAATCTCGTGAAGCTAAAACTGAGCTTCCTGTCACCACAGGGAGCAGCTCTATAAGCCAGGATAACCTCAGCAGTCAGGATGTCGAAACGACCCTAACAGCCAACCCAGAGACCCATAGTTATCTGACCCTTTTAACCCTTTCATCACATCATCTCATCTGGACTCAGGTTTTCTCCACTGGCAGTAAGATTTCACAACAAAACCCGCAGGTCGGCCAGCTGTTGACAAATCCCCAATAGGGCTCAGTCCTGTGATGACACACACACACACACACACACACACACTTTAAGTATGGCAATTTTAATAGGAAACCGTAACCCCAGTACAATTATTATAATTGTACTGGGGCTATATATATATATATATATATATATATATATATATATATATAATAAATTATGCAACCTACTTTAGAACATAGAAGTGGGTGATGGTTTCCTTTCTTTCCCGTCTTGAGATTTAAAATTATTCATGGAGATTAGCATGAGGAAGCATAGCGGATGGCGTGTATGAGAATTTAAGGATTTCTTCAGGCAGAAACCATATAGATCTATCTTGCACTGAAACAGTCGATTAGTCAAAAGGTCAATCAGTAGAAATTGTAATCAACAACAATTTTAAGGACTGAATCGATGAAAATTGATGAATACTTTTTGAATTACACTATGAAATGTGAGGATTTGCTGCTTTTTTGTGTGTTTTACATCACACAAATTGAATACTTTTGGGTACTGAAAAACTTTGAACTTTGAAAATTTGAAGACATCACCTTTGAGCTCGGGGAGAAAACATGTTTCTCTCTATAAACGTAATTGAGAGTGCAGTTGTGTTGTATGGGAACGAAAGTTTGTATGAGACAGGGTTGCTTTTAAACTATTGATCTGTGAATAGGGAAAATAGCCACTAAATAAATCAACGCTTTGAATAATTCTCAGTTGCAGCCCCTAATCTCTCTCTTTGCTGGCGAAGTGTCGATCCGTCTAGTCTACTCCTTGTAAACGTAGACGGTTGCCTGAGGGAGCGAGACCCACATGGTCAGCTGTGTCTGGCGGACTTCGGATGACCGAGACTTGCACATCATCGGGTTCACAGCAGGACGGCTGAAGTTGAAACATTAGACGCGAAGGGAGTGTCTCACTTAAAGTCTCACATCATCGACTAAGCGATTAAGCGCCAGGAAACAGGCGCTCTATCATAGCAGCCCATCAACAGAGTGACGATGAGGCTTTGTGTCCTGGGAAGAAGAAGAAGAAGAAGAAGAAAAAAAAACCGGAGCAATTGAACTCTTCTTTGTGAATTTGTGGATTCAGGGCGCTGGACTGCCGCGTTCACACACCGTGTTGATGGGATCGCCTCGGGCACTGAACTGTGACCTGGACAGTTACGAGACAGCCTCGCTAACCACCAGACCACCCAGATACTTCAACGCGGGGACGCATGAGTAGAAGCGACTGTGACTCCGTGCTCTCGGGCCTCAGACGATGAGGAGAGCAAGTGTTTGTCCTACTTTTGAGTCGAGTCCCGTCAAAAAGGCGAACGTAAACCACATGAAGCGAAAATAAAAAAAGGTTTTTGTTTGCATAGTGCAGGTCTCGTTTTAAGCCTGACGAGGTGTACGGCACGCTGCGCTCACCGGCGTGCAAACGAAGTCGTCCCTGCTCCCTCTCATGTCTGTTGCCGTGAGAAAAATATTCCACCAAGTCTGCATTTTCTCACGTTCTGCCATTTTTTTCTCTTCTGCAGCGGCACTCCCGTGCTGTCGACGTAGTTTACAGAAGCAAAAAGGATCAACTTTGGCTTTTCATGAGTCAAGCTGCTGCACTGGATGCTGTTTATAATATGTCCTCTTAGACATCAACACAGCCAGTTCATCACAGCCTTCAGCAGGAAGGTGCGGGGAGCCAAATGGATTGTGAAGACCCAAACATAAGGTGTGATGTCAATAATGCAAGATATGAACTCAGGTCCGGTTGTGATTCTGGTCTCAGTTGTCAAGAATGAGGAGGATGACTTTTAGTGTCCGACAAAGAAAACATGTAGCAAGAACACCCAAAACCTGATCGCTGCAAGTGATTGTCGTGCGTCTCTTGTCATGTAAATTTGAAGTAAACACTCAAGTTTTACCGGCTTTACTGACTCAGTACTGCACGTAGCAATGAAACAAACTTGGTGCCTATTCTACCTATATGTGTGAGAGCTTTCCTGACCAGCTTCACACACGCATACACACAAGTTCCATTAAAACAATTGCTATTCAAAATAAAACCTTAGATTTGAGGGTGCAGTTTGTTGATCTCCTTATGTTCATTCTTTATTTATTTTTTAAAAACACAATGAGTCTGCAACTATAAGAATCTGACGGTAATTTTTTGCATCATTACTACTCCATCACAATAATAAAGCACTCCTTTATGGCCTAGAATATAGAGACCTTATCTGTTTGGTATGTTTACGTCTTATAGGAAAATGTGATGTTTATCACTGAAGGAAGATATCGGGAAAGGCCAGCAGCTTCACCTTGGCCTATTTCTAATTTTGGCTCCATATGAATCCTTCCATAATAATAACAATAATAATAATGAAAGCGGCTGGTGCTCATGTTTTACGCCTTGATGGGTGCATGATCTCAGGGGTCCGGGGAAGGACGCGCACTTGAAGAAGAAAAAAAAAAAGGATGCTCTCGTGTGTTGTGTGCAAGCAAAGATGGACGCATACAGGTTACTCACTCTGCGTAGCCGGTGGACCACGGCAGCCGCTTGGTCTCCTTCAGGATGAGGATCGGTCTCGCGATGTGATCCGCCGAGCACTCGATCTCGTCCGGCGACAGTCCCAGGAACTCCGGTCTGCTGTACGGGTACTTCAGCGGCAGATCCGAGCCGCCGGGGTGGTCCCCGTTGGAGCCGCCAGCCATCATGCCTCCCATAAAATTGGCCACCGCCGATTTCACCCGCGTGAGCATGGTCCTGCTGCAGCGTGGGTCCGGGCGATGCGATTGCGCGAGTCTCCCCCCGCCCGACTGATCCCCGCACGGCGACGCACTTCCGCGGCGTTAGAGGTAGACACAGAGCGGCGGCCGCTGCGACTCATCCAGCCCTGCGCTCCCCTTCGGTTGAACGCGGAAATAGAAGACAACTCGGGGCAAGCGGGAGCTGCACGCTGGTCATGTGACGAGCCGGTTGCTGTTGCTGCTGCTGGTGGATTTGGCCGCACTGGCATCTCCCAGTGTGAGCAGATTACTTGTTGACAGTGCTGGAGGTCAAAGGTGCGTAATCCCGGAATGACGAATTACCTCCTGGGCAAGGTGCAGCGCGGATGGGTACCGCCCACCGCCTTGCTCCCTTCGTGAAGGTCACGAAATTCTTTCTCAAATTGTTTTAGATATTTCACGTTGCATATGTCAGATAGATATGCACGAATATGTTAGGCTGTTTCTTTTATTTGCCAAAAGGTCATTCACTCAGACATGAAGGCTGCAATGTGGCAATAATGGCATTCTACATGTGATGTTAATATGTTTGAGGTCAGTTGGAGAACTCTAGAGGTCTAAATCCCTGTTGCAGCAGCCCTACTCCAATATAAAAAAATTAAATATAATTATTTGGGATTTGGGAGGGATATTGCTGCATAATAACACTATCAGCATCGATCACAGTTCGGCCTATACAGCATACATAGACCCAGTGTGTTTAGCCATGTTGTACAGCTGGGGTCTCTGAGCGCCCAAACAAGTAATGCATCATTTTTTGAAGCGGGTTTCTGAGATATGTTATCAGTTTAAAATCAGGTTTGTAGGAAATTCTCCAAATCAAGGCCTATGTTTCTTTTTTGTGTGCGTTCTTTTCTTTTAAACATACTCAAATATGCGTACCTTTTATACAGTCCTATCCTTTCATGTCATTCCCCATTTATTTTCATTTTTCATTTTGTGTTTTTGACGCTAAATGCAGAGAGTAGCTAAGACTGCTGCGTACCGGGCTGTCCTTTCTGTTCTGTCCCAGGATGTGGAAGTCTAGCTTGGACCAGGTGACATGGGAGGAACAAAGTAAAACTACAGGGCTTCAGAGATAAAGTGAGATGCTCTTATTATTAACATTATTTTATTTTTTTATGATCAAGGGAGCTTCAGACCAATGAACACAGAGGATGTGACCCCACCCCCTACCAGTAATACCTTTTACAAATCATTGCTTACATGATTTCTGTCGGTGAAGCCATGCAGTTGTGTATATGTTCAGTACAGTTAACTTTTCCAGTTTCATTTCTATTGATATCGCCAAGCCAACGAGACACAGTTAATACACTACCACTTTTTAATAAGGCACCCTTTATTCATGCTTTATAGATGAGTTATAAGTCATTAGGAGCAATGTTTGTGTTGTCCACTTCATTCACATTCAAAATATCACGCCTCAGAGGAGTTGATCCATTATTGATATTATTGATGTTTACTTAAATACAATCTGTGTCTTCTGTTGATGTTGTTACAGAAGGAAGCAGAAGGAAATTGCTGAAGCAAAACGTTGTGCAAGATTTCAGAGGGTTGGTAATGTCGAGAAACTAGCAAGAATACGCTAGATTAAAAAAAAGTATCCAACCGTAAAACCCAGCCCAGTGTTGCCAACTCTTTATAATAATATCTTTATAATAAATAAGCAGGTAGGTAGATCGGCAGGTCTATTACAGCCACAGATACTGGACTTTCTTCGTCAGAGCATTTGATTCACTGATTGCTGTGTGGATGTAATGAGAATTTCAACAAAAATATTACTTACCCTGCCTTTTAATTATCCCTGTTATTACTCTTTGTCATTTATCATTCACTTTTATATTTAGGCCCTCATTGTTTACATTACTTATCAGATAGTGTAACTGTGAAGTTAAGTCCGCCTCTGTCACACCTCAAGTAAGCCCACCGCCGCGATACATTCCCCCGGAAATAAATGCCTGTAATAGAAGACTTGAACTTTCTTTTGCTGCATGGTGTGCCTGCTCGAGGTGTGTGTGTACCAAGTTTTTACAGTACTTTTTATTGGATGACCTTTTGATTGCTTTATTTGGCATTTTATGTATTTTAATATTGTTTGTGCTTTATTTTTAGTTTGCTTTTAGTTTGATCTTAATTTTTGGAGGACTATTAATTGGCTTCCATTGTAAATACATGTTCTTGTAAGTGTGGCTACAGCTGCTTTAACACAAGGGTGCACGTACTAGCAAGTAGCTCTTCTTCTCATTTTTGCACAAGTGTGACTTTCTGTTTTATTTAGTTTTATTCATTGCCGTGTCTGTGACTCTTTATGCCATTTCCCTGAGTTGCCTCCCCTGTTTGAGGTTGGCTGTAGCCTCTCTTCAGGTTGAGTTTAATAATTTCTCCATTTTTATGAAGACTGTTCTATATTTGTTTAAAATATTAGTTATATTAGATACTTTTATAATCTTATTTTTGAATCCACATCTCTTTTATTTGTGGACTTGCCTTGAGATTTAGGGAATTCCCAGTTGTATTCTTTGATTGGAAGTCCCAAAGTGGCATTGTCGTCATGTTGACCTGTAATAAAAGTTAGCCGAGGCCATTTTATGGCCCAGTTACTGTACATATACATTTTCAAATATGAAATACTACTTTTACTAGGCTATGGCTTGGCTGAACACTGAATACCAGCTAATCAACATTTAAATTTCAATATTTAATCAATAATCAATGTCAATCTGTTGCTTTACATCTTGCATTTGTCCAGATTGTACCTTTGACTGAGAGACTAGATAATAATCACTGTCTTGTTTTCATGTGTGTCTATGAGGAGTGCCATCCCGCCCATCTATTGTCTATCACAGCTGTGTCCTCGTCTCTGCCGATCTCTCCAGTGTTTCTTGTCTTTCCCTCTCTCCTGTGTTTCCAGCACCTCTCTCTCTGTGTGTGGGCCTGGCTGCTGGCTCCAAGTCCTACAAACACATGCCATCAATCGGCTCATTGCCCCTTCCGGTCTGCTTACCTGTCTCTCATCGGTTCTTCATTTTCACACACATGGTGCCGGATCATTATCTCAACTACTGTGGTGGCTACGGTCCGGCTAAGGTTTGTCAAGTTTTCCTTGAATTCTTGTAACCTGAACTCGAGTCTGTTTCCTGTGCTTTCAGGATTCCTGTCGCCCTGTCTGCCTGCCTGCTGTCAGCTGGCCTCTCTGCAACCTCATCCATGCCATCATTACTCGCCCTCGTCCAGCCTGGTATCACAATAAACCTTCCAAAAACGTCACCAATCTCTGTCAGACTCCTGCGTTTGGCTCCACCCTTGTTCCACCACAGCGGAATGATCTGGTCAAACATGGACTCAGCGGACACTGATTCACACCCTCTGAATAATATCGCATCCTGGTGGCGCTCAACGACTGTGAGTTTGCCAGGTGGAAGTTGCACGCTAGCCTCCATTCTGATCCCCCGTCAGCTGGCCTCCAGTCAACACCAGTGGCATCTCCCAGGCTGTGCTCCTGTGAGGTCCAGCCTACATCACAACCTCCAGAGAGGCTCCGCCCGTCGGCCTGGCGTCCTGTCCGTCATCAAGAGCATCTCTGCCCGGCCTCCAGCACACCACCAATACATATTTTCTCCCTTATCCCCTTCATTATTTTTATTTATTTTATTTGATAGTTTAAATCTCCTTATTTTGTGAATTATGAGCATTTTTGGATCGTCATGTTCCCGTATTTGTGGATACAACTTGGTCACAGAGTTCAAGTCATCTAACAAGTGAAGAGCACTGATGTAATACATACCAATATTGTTTGGTTTGAAAATACTTTGCACAGCTCACTAAAATGTTTTGATACCAGAGATTACATATTTGAACATTAATGCTGGAACATTTATGAAATCTTCTAGTTGTTACATGCAGGAGAGCACAAACATACACAGATCTAGTCAGGGAAACCATTATAAACATATAACATTATATAACATGCAGTAAAATGCACTATTTTTTATGTTCTGTTGTTTGAGAGCTTTGGCGAAAGGATTTGTCATCTAACACGTCTCACATTTATTCATTATTATACCAATCCGTCTACATTATTTAGTGTTTTTCTCTTTACAAATGTCCCGACACAGTACCGACAAATGTAATATTTAATATACGTGCAAGCTGTCTGGTTATAATGTCATTGTTTTCAGCAGAGAGGCCCAGAGTCAAACCAAAGAGTTGCATAGTTTCTCTGCTCTTTGACCATTAGTTGGCATCCCTCCATCAGTTTGTTGTATCTTCCCCCTGCAGTGCCTTACAAACCTCCCTCAGTGCAAGACAAACAATGAGCCTGTCGACCTTTTGAGTGAATCTGTTTTCTTAAGAGAAAATGGTATATGTTAGCAATCTGTCTGTCTACCGTGCGTCTGTTGGAGTTAGACTCTTAACTTAAATCCCCAGTTTACCCAGTATGATTAAAAATAAGCTTCCTCTCACAAAGTCAACTTTTTGTAGATTAGTTGTAATCCATACAAAAACCACTGTTGGAAAATGACACATGGTGTTACGGGGAGCTTGCGGACTACTGGTGGTGAATTCATATTTACTGTACAGATATGAGAGTGGTATCAAAGTCTGCTGAAGCAAAAGAGAAGATATTTGGGACATTACCGTATAGCCGTCTCATTTCCTCACACTGTAGCTTCAAACTGACTGACACTAGTTTTTTTTAATTCATTCAACACATAGAAGCCGCTTTTTTTCCTACATAAACAAAAATGTTACGGCCGCCGCAATAATTCAGTTCAAACCAGAAATGAGACCTCAATTATGACACTTCTGGCCAGATTTGTGGAATATCACTCTTGGTCGTTCCTTTGGTGTTCTCTTTGTTTCAAATTATTTTTTTTTTCAGTTTGTTCAGGCCCGTGAGTCGGTTTAAATCGGATTGGCTGGGCGGTCAGCCAGCCCACCAGGATGTGTGTCTAGACATCATGAACTTACAAACGCACTCAGTGCTGCGTTTTGGAGAAGTAAACCGCGCAAAATGATCTGTTATACAATACCGCAGTCTATGTACCAGCCAACCCACAGACCTGACTCACAGGCTGCTTTCTGTTCATGGAGCGGCAGCGTTGAAAGGTGACGTTTTAAACTCACGATTAGAAAATGCACTACTTTTAATGATAGAAAGACTGTCACAAATTGGCACCGTTGGACTCATCTGGGAATTGATTCAAAGTCTTTTAGTACAAAAATGTTGCTATTTGAACCCTCTGCTCCTGTCAACAACCCCGGAGCCAAATGTTGCTCGAGTCTACGGAAAGTTGGCAGACAGACGTCTAATCAGTGTTCACATATTTAGCATCATAATCACAAGCATAACTGATTGAAGACACTAATGACATCTTGAGCTTTTTTTTTTTATGGTGTTACGTGTACTTTTATTTACAATCTCTGCCCATGTGACTTCTAATAATGTTCCATTTATGTGAGATTTACTTATTTGCTAGCATGGCTAGATTAACCCAATTTGTTGCCCCAGAGCAAAATATTGCTGTGAGGCCCCTACTGTCCCCCGACCCACCCAGCTCCTGCTTCATTAATTATATACTGTATATATAATAATACTATACTTCACATGTGAAATGTCTGAAAACCATACATGCTCAAAACAGTATATAGTTTGCATGTGATACATTCATATGTGCATTTTCTAAGGGTTGAACTGTATTGTTTCTAACAGTGAACAGCTTGCGACTCTTTGAAAATTATAAAAAAAGCTACTGCCTAATTTATGTTCAGCAACACAAGTGTACATGCACATTAAAACCGGGAGCTCACTCATTATACAGAATGTCTCTAGTGAAAATGAATGAACTCCATTGAAAGTAGAGTTGCCAAATTGGCAGACTATATCCAATCAATAATTCATGAGTTTGCCAGTAAAGAGATCTACTGACCTAATTACACCCAACAAGTCAGTCTGTGAGCTAGGGTGCAGGAGTACTCTATTCAATCATTTTAGTAAATGCCAGAGCTTGCCTCCCCATTCTTTGTTTGGTGTCAACCTTTGGCCATTTCGTGTACTTTCGTTGGACAGAAAGACAGAGCCATGACTACTAAAGAGACAAAACTACTAAAATGAATCATTATCAGTGTAGCACATACAAATAAAATGAAAATGAAAATTTTGAACCCTTTTCACAATAAATGCACTCCTTCAAATCTCAGAGGAGGAAACAAAACGTATGAGGAAGTGATTTGAAAACAATAGGAAGTACCTTGAAAATCAATTGTATAGCTTGCAGGCAGCTACAAAGGTCAGTTGGTATACATGACGCTCTGATTGTGGCTCCTGAGCTTCTTCTTTTCTTTTCTTTTGTGATATCATTATGAGTTTTGAGACCTTTTCCAATGCCAGATTACATAATTCTGCTACATTGGTCAATAATGTTGGGCTGGCAGGCTATCTACTGTAATTCTACTGAATGCTAAGGTGTTCCTATTTGTTCTCCACTTCCTAAATCGACTCCCTCCAGCTCTGTTTTGTTCCTCACAGGATTACGACGGTGATGACGGAGTCAACATGGCTTGAACAATGTCTTTGTCATACCCGTCCATGTGTGTGTGTGTGTGTGTGTGTGTGTGTGTGTGTGTGTGTGTGTGTGTGTCTCTAATCGGTCAGCTCGTCCAATGACTGATTCACAGATGGACACAGACGGCTGCCCACACACACTCGTACCAGAGGATAATCTGGTGTGAGCACGGATGATCACAAAGGTCGGCGACTGTTTGTTTGTCTGTGTGAGACAGATAGTTCAACACATCTTCTGAACCGCATACATTTGTCTTTTGACTCATAAACTGCAGTTATCGCACAACTGTTGTGTTCGGGTGAAAGTAAGTGATTGAGTTATTATAACTCAAGTTTATTGGATGTCATATTGCTGTAGGGCAACGTTTTATATTTATGTTGTAATAATAAGACAACATGGTGTGAATAGAGGAGCCGAAAGTATACAGAGAAAGAGCTACTAACAACAGTAATACTCATTCTAATACTACTACTAGTGCTGCTGCAGTATTACCAAACTACTTCTGTTACTATAGCCAACTGCTCCACTAAATTTGCATCTAATTTTCTACTAATCCTGCCTTTAATACACTGTAAAAAATTTAACCTTCACCCAACTTTAAGGAATAAAGATTCACCCTCAATATTATCAAGTTGAATCAACATCTCACTGAAACTAAATGTTTCATGTCAATGCAAACTATTTTAACACAGTTGGGGCAAACTATTTATTTAGACTGTAAAAGATCACCCCTCCACCCGCCCCCCCCCCCTTCTTTTTTTTAATATAAGTACCAGGGTTGGAAGTAACAAATTACATTTACTTTTGTTACTGTAAAAATGTAATTTTAATGTAATTTAAAAAAAAACAGAAGTCACAAATATATAGTTACGATAAACTGTTTGAGAATAGAACAAAGAAGAGGAGCAAAATCACCAGCTTCAGCAGAGAAGAAGCTCATCACAGGTTTAAAAAGAAAAGTTGCATCCAGTGGTGGAATAATATAACATATAATTTACTTGAGTAAAAGTACAAATACCATGATCTAAAAATAATCCATTACAAGTTATAGTCCTGAGCTGGAAGTGTAAAAGTATTGTCAACAAAATGTACTTAAAAAGTAAAAAGTATCAAAATTAAATGTACTTCTTATGCAGAATGGCTCCTTGCACAGTGTTTTGTTATTATCGAATATTATATTATTCTGTTGGTATCTATATATGTCAGTATGGAGCTAGATACGTTGCATACTACTGCATCATATCATATACGCATATCATATATGTTTTTACTTTAAAAAGTAAGTAAGTGTCAAATATTAAATGTTGTGGAGTAAAAGTATTAAGTAGTATAAAGTAAAAATACTCAAAGTAAGTAAAGGTATGTCAACATTGTACCTAAGTACGGTAACTGAGTAAATATACTTCATTACATCTATAGCTTAATTAATCACTGGTGTCTTGCACCACCCGGCCAGAGAAGCTGAGAAGTGCACAAGACTCCCAGAATGCCTTTCAGACAGGTAAGTGCAACTAACTATAGCATTCTGATGGTTGTAACTTTGTATTGTGTGCTTGTGTGTGTGCATTACATGTTGTGTACAAACTGTGCAGCTCTCTTCTGTGCATGTGTGTGTGTGTGTGTGTGTGTGTGTGTGTGTGTGTGTGTGTGTGTGTGTGTGTGTGTTTGTGTGTGTGTGTGTTTGATTGCTGCAGCTGCTGTGGAGTTTATGGTGTTTATACATCTCTGTGTTGTTTGCCTTGTTGGTGTTTTATTCTACTGAAGATGTGGCACGCTATTTCATTTTGTAGCTTAATAATGCGTGTTGTTGTTGTCCAGTCTTACTTTATTGTGTGTTGTTTGTTTTAATTGTGTGGGTTTTGTCCTCTTTTCTGGTTTTAGCGACGAAGGTGATTGTAACTGATAATCAGTTGTATGCACCGTCTGCAAAGTGACGTTTATAGAACACAAATTTATCCATTTGACACTTTAATGCAATTTATTTTGTAGTCTCGACGTGTTCTTTTCTTTAACAGCCCTGTCATATAACCTTGTCATCATAAAAATAAAATTCTTTAACCTCCCTCCCTCCATTTTCATATGCTTTGCAAGCTCTGAGCTGCTGATGGCCAACCAAGTTTTGAAGCTATTCTATGCACAAACACTGGGAGTTCACCAATAGCACACATAACAACAATGGCATTGCAGAAACACGGGAACAACGTTGTTACGCGTTTTTCTGTTTACCATGGAATTGCATGGCAGGATTGGAAAGCTGGCTCCATGTAATATATTGCCATCGTATCACTTATAATGTTTTTCTCCTGTTGAGATTTTGGTAAATATTGAAGTGAGATTAAGAGATATTGACCAAAGATTTCCAAACATATGAGTTTAACAGATTATATTTGATCCGGTTTTGTGGGCAGCTTGTTGTATTAATTTCTTACCAGCAGATGTCACCAACATACTGAGAACCTTTTAAGGGAAACCTTATCTGACCACTTTTTTGTAAAAAGTGTGTGTGTTTGTGTGTGTGTGTGTGTGTGTGTGTGTGTGTGTGTGTATGTGTGTGTGTGTGTGTGTGTGTATGTGTGTGTATAATAATGTACATTCCTGCATGTATTTAATGTATACAGGTGCTGTCAATGTATCTAACACATTCCCAAACTTATCTCCAATGTGTTTTTGTGTGATACATTGAGGGAATAACATTGTGTGGGTCACACACCACCAACAGGTCTGCTGCTGGAGTTAAACTGTGAATGTGTGTGATTTATGGGTGTCCAGGCTCCAGATTCTATTCCCCTCTGTCTCATCAGGGGTTTAGCGGGGCTGGGTGTTAAGATGCTTTGACCATTTATCTCCAGTATTGCCTTCCTCACTCCGTAGTTAACAGCACTTTCTTCCTGAAAAGTTACATATAGTGCCTGCCAGTGGGGGAAAAAAGGATACATGAGTTGTTGTCGAGGCTATTCACATGTATGAGCACCAATCACACATGTCTTGTGTCATGATTTATCATTGCTTATCGAAAATCTGTGATGTGCGGGCCTTTTGTATTTTTTACTCACTACTGTTTTTGAAACTTAGACAAAATGGAATTCGTGGAAGTCACAACACTGCCTGCCTCGTCCAAAACTATGGCTAATGTACTGTGTTTTTGTACCTTACATTATGAGTCGCTCAAACAAAGATAGTGAGCCATCACGAGAAAGCACCGAATGAAAGAATATTACAACTGTGGGAAATCAGTCGAGTGTTCAATGGAAATTACTTTCAGTGAAAGCAGAACGACATGGTAGAAAACTATAGTTTAACATCAAACTGCTTCCAATATCCCCAAAACAGTCACATGAGGGCATTGGTTGAATGAAACAATCTGTGTCGGGAAAGTTGTTGGGAATTTATCTCAATTGGTGCTATGATATCGTTCAAAGGTGCGTTCTCATCTAATACTCACTGCGTTTACATTTCTGTATTGATTTGTATGCCGAATGCATATTCATTTGTATTCATGTAATTCATTGTTTTCTTTTGTTAATCATCACTTTAGTACCTGTTCCACTTTGTTAATTTTTGTGCCTCATTGGCCCACATCATCATAAGGACACAAACAGCCCCTAACAAGAGTAGAGAGCAATGCATACAGAGCAGGAATAGCACTTTATAGTGTTTAGTCAGAACCTCTTGAATTGTAATGAGCCTAGGCCCTAACATATTCATTAATAATAATTCCACTAACGCAGACAACAAAATCATGACCTTTAAAGTGCCCTACTGAAGGCCTATATTGTGTCTGAGATGCAAAAACATACTAGCTGAAGATGTTGAGTTTGCCAAGTTTAAATTGCTCCATTAACATGACTACACCTCAAGTTTAAAAGGGACATTAATTCATGTCTCAGAACAAGAAGTGGGTTTTTCCACCGAAAATAATTATAATTGTAAAGTAGGTCAAAACGCACACACACTCGCTGGTGACAATTCTGTTCTGGTCAAATATTTCATACTGAAAATACAGAAAAAACATGCTCATATAAAGAGTATATGTGCCAGGAGTGCGTGTATATCAATACAAATAGGAGCTAGAGGCTGAGGCCTCATTTCCCAGATCAACGTAGACCAACAGTGCAGTGTTATTGCGAAATGAACTCTGGCAGGGCGAGCAGAATCTCCTTGAAGGGTCCACTTTGCAATAATGGCCGGCACGCTGTACATTATCCCACTTATTACACGGCTACTCCCTAAAGAGGTGATTCATTTGACACACCATATTGATTCATTTATTGATTAAAAATAAAAGGTGTGTTGCTTCTGCTAAAAAGAAAAGTCCTCTTGTTGTGTACAGAGATTAGATCTGCATCCATGGCAACGGTCTGTTATTCATAGCAGCGGTCAGCTACACAGAAACAACAGACAGTAGAGCGCCGTAATTGACCAATCAGAATCGAGTACACAACAAAGATCGGATCGATAAAATGCTTCCACCAGCATTATTTTAATGATGTCAGGCCAGGAAGTAAATTGACTGAGATCCAGTCATTTAGAACTGTTGCTCATTTTACAGTTGTTTGGATTTTTTTCTTTAAAGTAATGCTCTCCTTGGACACAACACAATGTAGCTTTGGAGTTGACATTCACCCACTTCATCCTCTTCACTGCCTAACATCACCCACAGATGAGAAGTCCTGATAAAATCCCCAACAGCTCGCTTCTTGTCAGACGCTGGAACATGCAGCACTAACCGGCCAGGAAGGCATTAGGAGCGACACCTCATTTCTCTAGACTTGTGACATCACTATTCACAAATAAGGCCTCCATAATTAGAGAGGGTCATGAGCTCCCTGAGCTGTGGGCATGCAGTGAAAGCTATTGCAGTGACATTTAATTAATCATTGTCCACCGAGCCAATTTAACCTGCTATCGGTTTCCAGGCAACAACTCTCGCTGTGAAGGCATCACATACTATTCATATTTTAGTGGTCGTGCTGAGTGTTCGTGTGTGTGAGTGTCAGTCACTTCTATTTAAAATAATAAAGCTTTGTTTGAAGTAAAAACATTTAGAATATAAACGTGTATATCTTTCTATATAAGGTATGTTTTGCAACACTTTTAGAATTAGAATGACGTTGTTGAGCATGTTTGTTGTCATACGTTTAGTGTTGTATATCTTATACACAGCATGGTATAATGACATCCGGAGGCTGGATGAAGGAGTATAAAATGTCCGGAAGCCTCTGATCTTACCTCTCTGGCTCTGCCGTCTGGTTTGATGTACACAGAAGAAGTCTTTAATCTGCTACATCAAAGCACACGTTTGATTTATAAGGTCTTGATGGGACCTTTCTACCTCTTTGAGAAAAGATGTCTAAAAGGCTGCATATACTAACAGCTTTGTGAGCTCTTCATTATTCACACGACTGCTTTCATCACTTCATCACTACGAATACTTTTGAGGAAGGGTAGTTCAGAAGTGGGCCTGCGCTGTTATCCCCATGTATCACCCCGCTGTTAAGAACCAGCCTGGTCTCACAGAAATACGTGAAATGACCACGACCCCTCAACAGCTCATTGCGTGGTAATGTTGCGTAATGTGTTAAAAATCTTGTTTGGGCACCACGGAAACAATGCCAATGGATGGTCAATTAGGAACCTCTGTCGTGGTGGACGCACAAATGTATTGTATTCATGTGAAGTATAATATAAACCGTGAGAAGGGACGGGAGGCAGTTGGCTCAAACCAACTAACTTTCAACCAGGCGACCGGCCTGTTTGAGTTATTGTTAAGTCATGTGCCACCGGCACCTGATGCTCTGCTAAGAGGTCGTGGTCCTTTCACGTATTTCTGTGAGAAGTTACAATAAGCACTTTTTCATTCAGATGCGTCCGTACCGTACAAACTGCTTCATTTTGATCACACTCTGGCCTTTAAATCCTCTGTGCAGTGGACATAGTTCGGGACTTCTCTAATGCATTTTGAAAGAAACATACAGTGTCCAAATGGGGACACGTGGACACTAAGCATAAGAAAATCCTCATTATTTGTGATCATAGGTTAGTCTATTTAACATATATTTTTCAAAACATCATAGTTTAATGATTTCTGCAGCAGCCATGGTTCCAGGGTAGAACATTGTATGAATATTGAATAGATTTTTTGGCGTGATGGTTAATTCTTGACTTTGGGCATAGTAGTTTGAAGTTTTACTGACCAAGGTCCACTTACTGAAATATAATATTTAACATGTTTTTACTGCTTACTTCAGTGATTTATTGAGAGTACTATTCAACGTCCATCATTAACAATAGTAAGGTGTTACTTGTCTTCCCAGTTTTCAGCTACTCTATTTGTGTTTTGGTGTTTCAGATGAAGGTATGCTTCTTGTTCTATTGTATCTCACTTCAATTCATAAATACTTCTGTTGTTAGCCATAGTTACATTAGCAAAAAAGAACAGTAAGTTGTATGTCCTTACTACCCTGTCACCCACATTACAGTCATAATCTTTATTTGGATTAAAATTCCTGGCCCGCCCTTTTGAGGACCTCACCTCCAAGGAATAACACCCTTTGCTGGTAGGAAGCTATAACTTCAGTATAAGCATCAGAATCATGCTGACAGTGGAGCAAGGAAGTTGATAAAAGACAACACACAATTGTTCACAAATCCTGCGAAGGAAAACCATTTTGATGACTATATATTTCAACACAAAAAGTTGTTCCTGTCGTCCTCTAGATAGATACTTGTCACAGCGGCAGTTATCACTTTCCTCCGGGCGACCAGCATTGTGAACATACAATTTTCCCCCAAAACCTGTTTGGGTAATTTTCTATCGGTTATCTGATTTCTTTCCATTCTTGCTTCTTCACATTGGCCGGACGTGACAATTCTTGAACAATATCGCTTGATGGAGTTCCAGATTTTGCGTACCGCGTAATGTGTTTAGACCTGATTACACCCCCGGGAGTGATTAAACAACACAGTAAATAGACGTGTTATTTTCAAGGACGATGGAAGGAGAACAATGGAGCAGGAAGAAAGAGGCTTCATGTAAAGGAGGCAGAGAGCCTCATCTCATCCGATCAGAGTGCTGAAAGAACTTCCTGTATCGAAGACGTGACCATGTCTCGTCCACTAATAACCAACAAAGCAGGCTCAAAATCTTAACGTTCAACAACAAAATCATCATTTTTTTTGCCCGAATAGTGACTTTGTTCACACTTTTTTTTTTGCCTGTTTTGTTTATGCTGTGCTTCCAATAAGAGTGTCTGTATTGGGTCAAATAAAGTCCAGGGTGTTGGTTGGAGGGAAGCCAGCTGTGGACACAATTGTCCAGATAGACAGAACACAGGATTTCTTTCCTCTGAGGGAAACTTGGTGGAAGCTGTTTACTCACTGAGAGAGGAAGCATAGATCTTGTTGGCATTGGTCCTGTACAATGAGCAATCAGAATGTTTTTCTAGTCTGAAGAATACACAAGAGAGCGTGCCATTAAGCAATCCTGCATCCAACTCTGCGGAGTAGAGATACTTTCTTTGAGCCATGGCATTCTTGGCATTCGAAACCAATTGGAAAGAGGTGGGGTTTGCCGAGGATGAAGCTTGAAGCGGTGTTTCATTCCAGAGAGACCATGGAGTGAAGGTGATGAAGTGATTCATCAGAGGTGTGAGGTTGGGAACATTGACCTCCGTGTGCATATGCATCTCACATATTCTGCTTCCTCTCTCGATTCCCATCATCATTGTATTTTTTTCTTTTTCCCGGGGTATTGTAAAATAAAACGCACAGAGCATGTAAAGGACCTTGTTGCTGTTGACCCATTTATCTTTTCCTCCTGCATTCATCTCACTTGCAGCTCAGTACACATTGTATGAACAAAAACGTATTAGACGGAAGGATTGTGTCAATTTCATGTGCAGAACGTGCAGTGTTGAGCTGGTACAAAAGAGCCTCTTTTATGGCAAAGCTACTTGTTGTATGAGCCATTTTATAATTAGATCTGTCGGTTTTCCAGCTACCTAACTTGGAGTCAAACTCTCTGGAGGAACTCAATCACTGCCTCCTGAAGTTATTGCTCAGTCTAGACTCTGACTGATGACCTTAGCCCAGCTTATGTGAGCAATGCTAGCCTTTCAGGGGCACGCTACGTAATGATTGGCATGTCTAATAAGAGGCAGAGCGAATGCTGGATATGGAATTTGAGATACGTCCAACAGAGCCAAAGCGATACTCCCTCCATGCTGCCTGAAGTGGAGATTGTAACGCCATAATCCCTGTTGATTGCCTGATTGCTTGTTATCGTCAGCTTTTTTTTTAAATTGTTTACAATGAGCAGCTCCATTCTTTATAGTAGGTCTCACCTTTCTCTACCCTATTTAAAGGGGTTACATAATTTCCTGTCGGACTCCCCTTCTCCACATACGTCTTGTGATATGATAACCAGACCCTCATGTTATGAGGTCAGATAGTCAGAGATAAACTGAACCATAGAGGATGAAGGGGGCTGGGAGGGTTTAATCACTATAATGGAAACTGGTCGATATTGCCAGCTCTTCAGAACAATGTGCATTACCAGCATACTGTGACACGCTGGTGTAATTACGCATAACATAACATTTTTTTTATGTTAATTATCCATTGACGCACTCAAGACTAAGACTTGCTGGATGGAGTAACACTGCATTATTTCATTACACAATTATGATTTCATGAGGTGTAACGCATCTTTTCTACAAGAAACAGAATCATGTGATAACTAAATTAGACAATAATATTATGACATTATCAAATAAAAAATGATGCCGCACTCGTAATGTAATCTCTGAGACGTCAGATCAACCAAATTATAGAAAATATTTTCTTACTAAAGTGGTGTTAAACCATGCAGATTGGGTTTTATTTGCTATTGTTTTGAGATCTGTCTTTCTTTGTTTTAAAGTCACAGTACAGGTACATTTCAATTCAAAAGCTTTACAAGCTCTGACATTATCTGTTCATATATTATAAGGTCTGCGGGGGTGGACAACTTGTTGACTCGCATTAAAAGGACATATTTTTACATCAGTTTTAAGGGAAAGGCCCTAATAATGGCAGAATCCCAGAGCTTGGCAGGTTATTAGTGTTTAGATTGGCTACAGACATTAAAAATTGCTCAATATTCAGCAAAAATAACACCAGAGATTTATATGGTTGTGTAGCAACTGAATGCAGCCTAAACAAAGCAAACAAAGCTGTGCAGTTTTTGAGAAAACAGGAGACGAAGCCAGTGTGGTATTCAGTGCATCAATATATATATTTGAACATATAGGATATTTAAATTATTTTCAATGTACACAAGTCATTACATTCATGTTGAACACATTTACATCACAATGTATTTACAGTATTCCTATTTACAGATGCATTTTATGTACAAATATTCTTTACAGTCAGATAGAAATGTCTTGGTACATCATAACATGCATGTCCTCGAGCTGCTTTGACGACCATTTTGGTGCTGTACATTGCATGTGAAGGAGATTGTTTTCGTCTGCGGTGAAGCAAATGAAGGCAAAAAACAGACCCCCCAAATGGTGCAGGATGTCAGGAAAAAAAAAAAAAAAAGAATCAGGAAGTGGAAGTGTGTTGACGTGGAGTGTGTGGAATGTGTGAGCTTCTCCTTACAGTTTGTGAACGCTGTGGGAGGGGTCTATGGGATCATTAGGTAGACTCCTCCAACTGTGGCCAATCTCACTTCATCCAAACACACACCATCCCTTTCCCTGTGTGTGTGTGTGTGTGTGTGTGTGTGTGTGTGTCCTGCTATTTTTAAGGAGACCCCTTTTGCCTCAGCTGAACAGAAATAATCGCGATTCTTTAGGGACCAAGACCAAGACAAAGAACTCCCAGCTGCATTACGAAATAATTAGAAAAATGTGGATGCACGCAACAACGTGATTAATAGATGTAGCCTGAATCCCACACACTCATTATTTTTCTTTCTTTTTTTGATGATAGGTCAAACTGAAGTTCTGTTTTTTTTTACATAAGCCACTAAAATGTGGTTCTGAGAGAAAAACAAAAAAAAAATGGAAAGCTAGACACAAAGGATGAGCCGACGGCCTCGGTTACTTAGAGACGTGCGGTCTGGAAGAGCCGTTTCAACCACCACACACCTCCTGGCTGCTATGTCATTTTTTTAATCTTTGGGCACACTCTTACAGGAAAGGGTGTTCGGCGGCACAGCAGGGAAACGTAACCACCAGTAAAAGCCTCAATATTCCTGGAAAAGGGTTTTCTCAAAAGGAAATCACGTTGGGAATCTGGACTGTATTAGGGCTGCTGAATTTTCAAGTATTACAATTGAATTCAGCATAATAATGTAAAAAAAAAAAATCGCTGTCAGGACCTAGTGCTTTCATAAACAACTGTGGTGATATACAAACTTGATGAATCTGAAGCAAAGATTTGCAATTTAATTTCCTCTCCCAATGTCTTTCGAATGTTTTTCGCAGAAGTTGTGAAAAAAAGTTTCGTTTGCACACAGAATCCAGCAAGAAGCCTCAAGTGACGTGTCCATGTTCTCTGTCCTTGTTGCAAATTCTCAGTCAACACCATATTTCATCACTCTGCTTCTTGATTTCCGTGCAAAAAGAAAAAGCTTGATTTGCTTAATAGTTTTGGAGTTTGGGAGACATTTCGGTCATGCCCAAAGTTAAGATGAGTTGATATTGTGTGTGTACCTTGATGCCACTCTCAGACAGGTTTTCAGTCCCACCCCAGTAGACAGAGTTGCCTGACTGCGCGTTTACTCCGCCTGAATGGAGGACTTAGGAGAATTGTCCAGCTCCCTCCAGTTGCTAGAACTGCCCGTCGGGCTCCGATTGGTCATCTTAGTCAGCAATGTCGTTCTGCGGAGACTGCTGTCTGAGTCCTCCTTCTTAAAGTTGGTGTTCATTTTGAAGCAGCAAGAGAGACAGTGCACAAAATCCTGGAGGAGGTGACCGCTGAAGATCATGTATATCCACGGGTTACAGCAGCTGTTGAGACTGGCAAGGAGCGCAGACAGAGTCACTGCTGTGTTCTCAGAATCTAGAGAACAGAGAGAGGAAGGAGGAAAGGGATGATTAATATGTAAAACATCTGGTGCAGAAATGCCTGTCAAAGTCAATTTATCTGGTGTTGAAATGCAAAACCAAATTTGTTTTCTTTAAAGAAGAGAAAATTCACAAAATGCACATGTTCAAAAACTTAGTGTCTGATGAAAAATTTAATTCATTTGAAGATTTTTTTGGGATCAAGTTTGATTTCCTTGGAAACGTATCTGTCTACAGCGCTGAGGAAAATAACCGTGCATGAGTAATTCTCACCCAATTACAGTAGTTTGGTTTAAAGATAAGATGTATCTGACAGAATATAAGACTAAACATGTGATGAGGTGATGGGTAGTGGCTGAAATTCTGAAAACAAAGAAAAAAACTAAGGTACATATATATCAGGGAAGTCGAAAATGTATTAGCTTCTCCCCTAATTAACTTTTAATAAGACCGTTTCAGCAGTACAGATTTAATTTAATTTTAATTCTGAAGTCTCACAGTGATGCACTCGGGTTGCACAAGAGGCTTGTAAACAATAGATCCGTTTAAACATTCTTCTTTTTGTGGTTATTATTCATTTTTACTCTATTTACGCATGGTTTGGGGTTTTGCATTACAAATAAATCCATGCGTAAAGGCTGTGCGCACGTGTTTGCGCACGGTGAATCTTTTTGACCAAAGCGCTTTCTCTTGGCAACATATATTTTGGCAGTATACCACATCATTCGCGAAGCTGTAAGAGTTTTATATTCAGTAATTAATACACTTGTTTTATTTCTTCAGCGCACTCACCAGCCCACTGGAAGTTTTCATCCCACACGGACCACATCTGCACTGTGAAAAACGGCGCCCAGCAAACAATGTACGCCAAAACTATCACAAAAGTCATCTTAACGGTCCTCAGTTTGGCTCTTGATATCGTTGTAATGCTGCTGACAGAATTCTTCCCAATAAACCCGTTGTGGTTCGCAGCGCCAGGCGTCGATTTTCTTTTCTTGTACTTGATATTTTGCCATATGCTGTGGCAGATGAACCCGTAGCACAACATGAGAATGACCACGGGCACGAGGAAGATGCCCACAGTTATCCAGGTGATGTACGCCTTGGCGCCCCACGGCTCGATGAAGTGCGCCCAGCAGTCGGACACGTTCGAGCCGTGATTGATCTCGATCTGGGAGAAGATGAAGTACTGCGGAGTGCTTAACGCCAGGCTGCACATCCACGTGGAGATGATCATGATGTAGGAGCGCTGCGTGGGCTGCTGCAGGGTCTTCAGTGGGTGGCAGATGGCAATGTAACGGTCCAAGGTCATCATCACCATCATGTAGGTGGACGCGTACATCCCCATCACCTGGAGGTGCTTGACTATCCTGCAGAGAAAGTCCGTGCCGTAGAAGCGGAAGGTGATCTTCCAGCAGAGCTGCGGCAGCACCTGGAAGAAGGCGACCACCAGGTCAGCCAGGCTGAGGTGTTTGATGAAAAGGTGCATCCGAGACATCTTCTTCTTGGTTTTAAACATCGCCAGCAGGACGCTCACGTTCCCGATCACAGCCACCACGAAGGTGATGCATAGCACCAGTATCTCTATCTGAGCCACCTCCTCGTTTCGCGCAAACGGATCGGATCCGTTCGCGCGGACGGTGTTGTTCCCAGCCGCTTCCATCGTTTGCTCATTCGAGGGACTGAAACCCAGAGACTGGTTCCCTTCGCTCAGGAGCGTCGCATAGTCAGGAGTGTGCATGGCACTGCCCCTCTGTGCGCCCTAGCCGATTCAGTGCCAGAGGGGCTCCGAGGTGCCTCTCCAATCCGTATATGGCGCTACCTGATGCTCACTGTGACGATCCCGCTGCTTTCTGACTTGTGGCGGCTGCCGCTGCTTTTTAAACTCGAATCGAATTCCACACAGTGTGTGCGTAATGAGGAACACTGCAAAAAATAAAACGCCTAAAAAAAAAAAAAGTTTACATCTTTGGCGTAATGCTAAATCCGTGAACATGTTTTCCAAGTGCATCCTAGGATATGACAAGAATAAGGAACATTTTAAATGAGGTGCTATAATTTGACTTTCATGTTTCCAGTGCAAATGAATGAGTTTGAAGACGCATTGGCATGGAATTGCACTGCAATTGATACCAGAGCACGAAATCAAATAAGTGAAGACAAGAACAAATAACTCGTAATAACGACAGCAAAAAATATATAATACAAGTAATAAGCACTGTTTTTTCTTCTTCTTGCTTTGGGACATTTTTAAAGTTCATTATGATGGCAAAGTATTTTTTTGCAGTGCGCAGCCAAGCCCCATGTACAAAACATCCACATCACCCCAGGTCCTCCCACTCACAACGTGGGCCGTGTGTTTGGAAAGTAGTTTGTTTGCATTACAGTAACCCATAAAGTCAGACAATATTAACACATTTATAATGCAGCTCTTTAATTGTGATGCATTGACCAACACACTGGAATGTTGTTTGCTTACATCGGCTGAGTTACAAAGCCTTGTGCAATGATAAACTGTTTACAAGTGCTTTGCTCAAATAATCACCATGGTCTGATTTATCCAGGGTGTGTCTCATTCAAAGTCAAATCTCAAGCTTCAAGAAGTTATTTTTTCACAATAGTAATGTTCAAATGAGGTGTTTAGTGTTTGTTTGTTTGTATGTAAGCGGCCCTCCCTTTTTAAAAAGTTGAGTTTCCTTTATGTTAATTTTGTCTGTATGCCAAGCTCACTTTAAGCCGAAATCTCATATCATCAGAATTTTTCTCTTGGCTATATCGCACGGGAAGAAAGTGAGAAAATATTTGCTCTTGTGTTTGGATTAATTGACCCTCAATCGTATCCCCATAAAACCCATAAATACCCCCGTCTGTTGTAAAATATATAAAATGCTTGTCTTTTATCATATTTTATTGCAGCTCTTTTCCCCAAATATTTCAAAAGTTCCATATAAAGTTCTTTCTTAGTGTATGTGTGGGAGAGGTTTCAAGTTTTCACACACACTTGTGTAAATTGCGTTGGACTTCGCTGTATTGGACTACGATTGGCTTCCAAATTAGTTGCGATGTCCCAAAATCATGTTAATGTCCACATCTTAAAGGGTACATATATGCTAATTTTAAGGTTCACACTTTTATTAGGTTCGTACTAGAACATATTTACATACTTTAATGCTCAAAAAACACATACATTTTCTCATTCTGTCTGAAGATACTTGTATTCGCCCTCAGTCTCTTTCAGCCCCCCTCCTGAAAAAGCCCAATCTGCTCCGATTGGCTTGTGAGAAAAAAATATGCTGCACCTTTGCAAAGGTAGTTCTCAAGCCGTGGATGGAGACACTCAGATGGGGGTCGGTATATTCTAAAGAGCCTGTATGTGACGTATGAAGAGGAGCCAAATCTGAATGGCTTGTTGAATCGCATGTTGGCTGGTCTAGGCAGGCAAAAAAACTGACTGGTTTGTCCAATTTCACAGTTTGTGTGTTGGCAGGAACTCCAGATACCCAAATGAATGTTAACAAGCACTGATATGTCCCCTTTTTTTTAACTTAAAACGTTCCCCCTTCAGCCTTAAATGTCAAAGTCTGCACAGTGGATGTCAAACATCCAAGTGAATTAACAATAAATAGAACACATTTGAGTGAAGGATTTCTTTAATATTTTTAATTTGCCATACCCACCAGCCTTGTGCACTGCCTTTTTTCTGTCTCTCTTCTAACTTCCCTTTGTTAGAGCATCCTTCCAGTCTCCATGGTTGCACACTTGTCTACCAGTTATTTGCTTCAGCATCTTCAGCGCTGCCTCAGTTTCCAAGTGACCCATAACAATGCGAATTGCTTATTACAGTTTCCATTGCGAAAGCACATGATTGCCAACTGGCTGTGGGTATACGGCAGCTATTATTTAACTCATCTGATCCTTGTGCTGATAGCGACGATGGTTATCTTTATTGCGTTCACATTGAAGTCACTGTCCAGATCGCCTCTCTTTCATTTCCGATGGCCCTCGTAGTGAGTAGTGCAAACTGGGGCCCCTTTACTTCAAATTTCCGACAGGCCAGTTGAACTGGCTTAGTGGACTAATTACGTTTTCTCAATTATCCCAGCCTTTGTTAATCTTCCCATCAGAACCACAGCCAGGGAAGTATCTGATGCCTTGGGCTTCTGTTGACCAGCAAACCAGCCTCCTCCCATGAGGGGCCCTGTTATGTGTCAGATTTGTACCCTCCCCCCTTCATCCACTCTGGTACAGTCTTATTTAGTCCTGGGGGTTGAAGGACAGCAGGACGGATGTCTCCCTTCACGCTGGACTGAAGCACGTTTATTCTCGTCTCCTGTTTTTGAAGATGTTCACTGGAGATGTCCTGTGCTGTTATTAAAGCTCCAGGCTTAGATTGTCTGTTTTTCAGGACATGAAGACTCTGTTCATCATCCTCAACTGCGGACGGTGTGTCTGGGGCCCCGAGAATCATGGGAATGTATGTTGTGTCTCCAGAAGCTGGAGCAGTCAGTCTAAATCATTTCCGTGATGTTTCCCCTTTACTCACGGGCTTAAGGTTCTGTAAGAGATCCTCAGACTCTCTGGCAGCTATTTTCATCCTTGGGGATAAAGAATCTTGTGAAGGAGTTTCTTCTTTTATTATGTCTTTTTTTTATTTGTCTTATTAGATAGCTTTATGAATATCAAAACAACTTCGTTACACATTTTAATTAAATATGTAGCTGAATAAAGTCAAATTCATTTGGAGTGGAAATCAAAACCTTTTGTCAGCTCCTCCTCTGATCGCTCTCATTTTTTATTTACTGTGTAGACACAAAGGTAGACTTAATATTTTTGGTCATTATACAAAAAAAAGTTTCTAAAAGTTTAACTTTTCGTCCCGCGGGTTTCTATACATTGTTAATGTCACTTCCATATGTAATCTCATGCATGAGAAGAATGTCCGCTCTTAACAAACGGCATCGTATGCATGGTTCCCTTGTTCAGTCTGCCTAATGTTATCAACACCTCATGCATTATAATATATAATATAACAGACGGAGGGTCTGTTCATCATGCTCCCTATGAAATATACTGTGCTCCTGACTGACATCAAGAAGGAGCACCTGAAAGAAAAATTGTTGAAAGAAAGTCTGAAATAAAAGAAAGCCGTAAAAACCTCCTGACTCTGAGAGGTCTGTCTGTTTTAGTACTCATAAAAGCACAAATCAGTTTGTCTCTTGGGCGACTGCAGTCCTACAGAGGTCACGTCAAACAAAACATTTAATTATCTGTTCACTTTATGGATGACGTTATGACAATCACCAGGACCTCTGCAGAGGCTACCTATAATACATTCATTATGTAAGTTTATATGTAGGTTTGAGTGTTCTCCTTTGGCCTTGGGGCTGATAATAAATAAGGGCTTCAGTAAACACGGCATGCAGGTTTATAATCGTGAAAATCCGTACCAAGTACACAGTGGTTATGCAACCTGAACCTACGTAGATGATATACTGAAAACTTCAGAGCAGCTGCTTTTGTTTGAAGCCACTTTCCTTGCCTCTGTGATTGAATTTGAAAGACCACAGTGGTCTAGAAATATATATCTACAAATGAAGCGTAGTGGGTGAGTAAAAATGTATTTATACTACTTTTTTTAGGGGTGAATAAAATAATAGAACAATACAAAAGGGAGTGAAGCGAGGTCATGCAAGGAGGAAAGCCAGTTAGCTATATATTACAGGCTCGGAAGGGCAATTCTGGCAAATGCCAGATGGGCCGGCCCATCTAGTTAGCCGCAAGGCCCCCACAATGTATGAGAAATAAATTGTCCTGTGAGCTAAGGCCCACTCGATGTTGGAACAGCCCATCTGATTCTGGATTACATGGTCCAAAAATTGTAAATTGGCTAACTTTACCATTTACCATTGGCCTTTTTGCATTAGGGCCCGGTTGGGCACGTCCCCACCAGGGGGCGTTGTCGCACAGAAGAAGTTATGGGCTTTTCTCTATTTCAAACACAATAATGGCAAACTCAACTTTGTCTACTCCATAAAATGTTTGCAATTTTTCATCATTTTCTGAATGAAATCTCTTCTCCGTGTGTAAATTTGTCTTTGTGCCATGAAACTGGCCCTACGGCACTTGTAGCTTTGGACCGACAAACCATATGCGCATGTGTGCGCGCATTCAACCTGAGCTTCCAGATCGTGAGTGGGGCCTGATGGCCAGGGCCTCTAGAAGCATCCTATTGGTTGAGTTTAGTGGTGCAAGGGTGTACACGTCATGCTGGCTAGCTAAAGAGGGACTGACATTGTACTGATGTTAACTTTACAACAGTAGTGATGACTCGTGTAGATTAACTACAGTACAATTTAGCTCTACCTCTGGAGCAAAAACTGGAAATAAAACGTTTTGGACCACATCGACCGGATGACTTAATCATATCTCAAGAAGGAAAAGATAAAAAAGATTAAAAAAAAAACACGAGTGGTTAAAAAAAAAAAAAAAAAAGCCCTGTTCTGCATTGAATGATAAAGGACCGAAAAAGCGAAAAGCAGTTACGGAAAAGGTCAGAGAGAAGAAAAAAAGGCTGATGCTGATGCTGCAAAATGTTTTAAGATAACACAGTTATCATTCTAAAATGTTACCCTTGATGATGCCAGTGCCCTTGCAAAATCTTGCTAGCTGCAGTAATGAAAAACCGATGTGAACATAGCTAGCCAGTTAGCCACCAATGCTGTACGACTCAGGTGGCTGAAACGTGTCTGTTATTTGTGGTTTGGAGCGGTGAGTTTATTTAATGTGCCTTTGGCTTTATTTCAGTTTTTTCTGTGCTGTAAATCCTGGTGTTGCCGTGAATTTATTTGTTGTTAGCTTTGAGTGTTTTCATTTCTGGGGGTGGGGTCGGTCCTGGCGAAAATTGCCAAGGCCCAATCATGTTCCATTCAGCCCCTGGTTTCTGCTGTGTAAAAGGCATCATACTAATATTATTATTCTATTCTATTTGTTGTATATATTGTGCATTTTTCTTATTTTCTTCTTCTTCTTCTTCTTCTTCTTCTTCTTCTTCTTCTTCTTCTTCTTCTTCTTCTTCTTCTTCTTCCTCTTCTTCTTCTATTCTATTTTGTATATATTGTTCTTTTCTTATGTAAAAACTTTTCTTTTCTTATGTAAAAATGCTGCTGTACCGAAAAAATGTCCCCTTGCGGGATTAATAAAGTATTTTTCTATCTATCTATCTATACTACCACTTAGAAACAACAGGAGGAGGTAAAAAGCATGTTGACACCTCTATCCACAAACCTTTGGTCGAGTTGAGGCCCCTTAGTTACACTTTCGGGGTTTTCTCTTTTCTGTTTCAACTTGACACCATGCAGAAAGCCGATGCCGTCTCCTAGAAATGACTTTCATGGATTACTAATTTGCAACAGCAAATGTGTTCTGCACCGTGATTATGATTCTTATCAACAAAATTTGTAAATTTTAATTAAGGAATCTGACAAGTCGCAAAAGCATATCAGCTAAATGTTTGCTGACAGTGTATTTCATTTGTGTTCCCTACAAACTCTGTATCTTTTAACTTCCCTATAAGTCTGGGTTTCATATTGAAACATCAATAGTGATTTGAAGCATGAGACACAATATGTTTACTCTATCAACCCTCCCATTATGCTTATGATCAATTTGATCCTATTCAATGTTTAGCATCTCTAAATAAATGCCTGATATCTTTTTATTTTTTAATTATATTTAACATCTTTTCCTAATCTAATGGGGATAACTAGATACATTTTAATGACTTGTACGCATTTTGTTCCCATTGGTGAACAAACATAAAATATTGCACTCCTAAGCGATTTCTCTTGGGGCCCTGTGTGGTCTCTCTTTATGCTTGTTAAACTGACAGTGAAAGAGACATATAGGAGAATGTGTCTGAGACTGAGGATAGTGATGAGGAGGACCATAAGGCTGCGGCTTCCTCCTCTGAGGAGACTGAATGAGACCCTTGGGTGTGACCTTCCTGTTGTCTCCCAACCGTCCATCCCATTCTGTTCTCGCTCAGCCTCCAAGCGTGGACGCATTACCTTACAAAAATGGAAGTGATCATGGTCCCTCTCCCCCCTTGAACTGTATGGGGACAGTTGGAAAGACTTGGATGCTTACATTGGGTTGCTCATTTTTGCAGAAGTGCAAAAGGCAAATGCGACATCGAGCCTTTAGATTGTATGTAGCAGCATTACGGGATGTAAGTGGGTCCAGTGATTACCCCTTCTTTACATCCAGGCCCTGATGAATGTCTGGTTGCATTTCATGGGCGCTGTTTCTTCAGAAAATATAATTCAAACAAACCAGACTAATCAAAATGATGGGGAGTATGTGATGCACAGTCCAGCTATGCCTGTAATATGGGTGTACACTGGGAAACTCCATGGGGGAGCACCTGAATGGAGTCCGGGCATAAGGGTGGTACTAGACACGGTCGAAGGACTGAAAAATTACATTGCACTTTTATTTTTTTTACAGTGTACGTACATCGTGTGAGGAACTGCTTAAAATGGAAGTTTCCCTGTTGGGGCCAGTAGTATAAAAACAAACCAGAGCTTTGTATGAAGCTGTAAAGAAATACACATACAGATCTATCGTTCCAATTTTAGGTCAATCTGTGGATTTTGCATATTCTTTATATACACGTAACCAGTATTCTGGATGAGTAAGCAAGGTCGTAAATATAACAGGCACTGTTACAAACACGACAAGTGGCAACCTCCGTCCGAGAATTGAAGCCAACGTGGAAGTGCCATGAACTGTAGTTCCTCAAATGAGCTTTAGGAGACGAGACCGTCTCCTAAAGCTCATTTGTAGAGTTAGGCTGTGTCATCAATAACAAGGTGGCAATAGCTGGGGCCACCTATTTAGGTTACTTTTCAGACACCCATGGCTGGCGTCACGGAGACTACATCCTTATTTATACAGGATGTCGAAAAGGCAAATCCATCTCATCCATCTCTTTTTTTTCCTTTTTTTTGGGGTGGCGGGTAATATAGTCTGTGGCAATAATAAAAGTAATGATTATTCTAAATTAACTATTAAAGAAAACTTTATTTTATCCAAAGGGCTATTCAGGTAGTCAAAAAGAGACAAGAAGTAACTGACACAAATAAATGTGGTAATCATTTTAATTACAATCATTTTAAATTATGTTATTATGGATTAAATATGTTAATAAAGTTTTGGTTAACAAGAAGGGTAACTAAAACCAAGATCTTTCTCTAACCTTAATCAAAGTGCCATTGTTGGCTGAACCTAAGTCCGAATGGGATAGTAGTCTCGAGCGCTTTGTACACCAACCATCAATCACCATAAAAGATAGAAAAGAGATAAAAAAGACACGCAGTATTGTGAAACACACAAAAAAATAAACCCTTAAACAGACATTTAATCAGCACTTCTGTTACACAATCTCAACAAAAAATCTATATTATGACCCTCACAAAGCTGGTATTTATGACAGGACTTCCATCCATTGACTGCTTGTGTCTGAGGTCAGTGTAGAAAACATGTAAATCTTGTTATAAAAAGCGCAAAAGCTGGACCTCTAACCTCATATATTTTATTCAGATATCGTTGGATGATCTTGTCCACTCCCCACACAATCTTCCAACGACCTCATAGAGTTGTGATGCATTATTTCTAAATTGGTGAAAGGCATTTTACGATGATTGCGCTTCAGGTGTTGAAAAGCAACATAATTTTACTCTGTTACAATAACAAGATATGGATAGCTTTCATTTTGATTTGCAGCATTCCAAACCTACTAATATGTGATTCTAAACTAACAACATCGCAGAAATGATCCTTGTGGGAAGATTTGAACAGGTCTTATCACATTATGGTGAATGGTAATATTTTTACTTTGAAATGAAATTACTTTAATTTCTTTCTTTCAAAAATAAAACCGTGCTGTAGATAATTTGTACTGACAAAAATAGCCACGCTGAACCTAATGGGTCCTACATTCTCAATGAGTCATAGAGATGTTCGAGACCATTTCCAGATGTACTTGTTCTCTTTTAATGGCCGTCTGTTCTGCTTTCACATACACATTGAACTCAGATCCTGTTTTATGTAAGATCCCTGGGCCATTAGTATCCCTTTAAAATATTTCTCTTCACATTTCATTTCATGTTAGTTTCCTGTACAATCCATTGCTTTATTGTATTTTGTTCTATAATAAACAATATTTGTGTATACTAATTGTGTATGCTTCTTTAATCTGCCTTTCCTTAAAACTACTGTACATCTTCACCAGTAGGTTAGTTTGGGGGCATTTTTTGCTCCTGTCACATTTACAGGATTGTCACTCTCTGTATCCTTGTTCTTCACTGCAATGTGTAAGTCCTGCACCTCTATGGAAACCGCACAATCTTTGCTAGAAGTACAGAAAACTTAAACTTGTCTTTTGTGCATTATAATAGTGGTGGAATGTGCTGTACTAATGTGCAATTTGGAATTAATTGTACTCAAGTTTATTTCATTTTTGAAACGTTATACGTCGACTCCACTACATCTCAGGTGTTAATATTATACTTTTTTACTCCTACATTTATTTAATAACGTTTGCCAGGTATTAATATAGGCATGACATTGTGCAATGTGAGGTTTGTAGACTAAAATAAGACCCACAATCATGATGAAGAGACATGTTTTCATGTATAAGTACACTACATAGGTAAGTCAACCTCCTAACCCTCCTTCTCTTTTGGAAAACAAATGGAATTGTTTTGTTTTTTCCTGGACCTGTGTGCTCTAACATTTCACGCAACAAGTAGAAGGGACTGCACTCAAAACATCAAGGCTTAAGCCCTGACAAAATGACCTGGCAACGCCGGCAAAAGAGCATGTGCCGTAGCTGAGCCATGGACAGCCCTGGCCCAGTTAAACACAAAGATGGGGAAAATGTCTGTGTCCCGCGGCAGCATGCCGATCATCAAAAACGAATAAAAGTTTGGAAGATATGGTGACTTAATTTGATCTAATGCTAGCAATTATGGGCTACTCGTATTTAGACTACAGGATGCAACCATAAAGGCAAAAATAAAATAAAAATGTCCCCTCCAAAGCGGCAGATAAGCCAAACAGGGCAAATGGGCTGTTGCTCGGGCAACTTTAGCCTGGCCTTGTGCACGTCCTTGTGCTCAAAGCTCCATTAAGAAATGTACTTCTAGCCGTGCTAGCAGTGTGACTCAATCTGTGCAAATCTGTGAGTCAATCTGTTGGGCTACCACTTTGGTGCAAACTGAAATATATAAAGACAACTGGATACAGTTTTGGAGGCGGTGCCCTGTTTGTTCCTATGGAAGTTGCTCAATGATGCATGAAGCAAAAAAAAAGTCTGACTTACGAGTATATAATTCATATGAAAATACGGGGATCTTCTGCATTATGGGGCACATTGAGCATGTGCACTAGCATTTTCTTTATTCTCGCCTTTATTCCCGTTCTCGGGCTCATTCACATGAATGGAAAAGGGAAAAATTCTGGATTCACTGCTTTTTACAACTTTTAGGACCTAGTGATTAAAATAGGGGGCTATTCATGTGTTTGTATCGGGAAGTTCATTTACCACAAAAAAATATCATTAGGTCCTTGAAGTTGTAAAACGCACTGATAGCTGAATCAAGAGTTATTTTCCTTCCTCCGTTCATATGAATCGGCCCGAGAAAGTACACAAGGGTTACTGCAGGGCAGGTGGGAGCTGCAGGGCCTGAAACGACAGCAGCGTTATAGGAACTCAACACTACGAACACTAACTTTAGTGCACCTGCCGCGCATCACAACACTATGAGACCGTCATCAAAAGCATCTTGATGTCCTACAGGAAATATGGGATTAAAGATTGAACAGCATCTCAAATGTGACTGTGTATATTTCATATTTTAATACCACTTTTATTGTGGTCATTTAAGAGAAACAAATGGAATGAGCAATGAAACTATACAGTGTGTTTACATCACACATGCAGTATATCCAATGCAGTATATATATCATACAACCATCTCTCTGAAAGGTTTATCTGATGTTAGATTTACTATAGCTCACAAGGGCACCGCCCAAATGGCAAATTTAAGTACTTAATCTGATTTACTGTTACAGGAAAAACACAACAGTAATCTAGATTGACTGCACTTTCAAGTGAATAATAGTCTGGTTTGGGGCTTGACCCACTGCCACATTAGTACAGCAGACAGATAAGAAAGTGATATACTCTTCTGTGAAGCAATGAGGTCAAGTCATTTGGACTTTTGTCTTTGAGAACATCTGTTTTGAGGTCCCATCACGTTGTTCTCTGCGTGAATAAAACTACCATTATATTTCCCAGGAAAAGATTTTGAAACCGCTGCCACTGTCAAAAAGCTAAGGCTGTTTAATTAAAAAGGTTTTGGTTGAACAAAGACATACTTAAACAGGAGGAATATACAGAACCTTGATCTTGATCTTGAGGCAAAATGTGAAAGACAATTATTTCTGCAGCATGTGATCGCTCATACAGGTTGTAATTTTTCCTGCTCATGGCTATGATTCGTGTTAGAAAACCCGGCATCAAACAGTCGACATGTCATGCTTTTCTGATGAGAAAGTTACTTGTAATATAAACATTTAAATTAAGCTGAGTTATTTATATGAAGATAGATTATGTGAGTTGACATTTCAAAGGCGCGTGTGGATAATCTTTCTGCGCAGATGTGCGTACATGTGGTGGTTCCTGTGTGTGCATGCGTGGCCTGCAATCAGAGTTTATGGGAAACTCAGAGGCATCAACACGACTTAACATTTATCAGGAGAGTTAGACAGCAATGTTCTCACTGCTGTTTCTTTGAATCCCCACACTGTGACCTAATAAGATCAACCCTCTGGGGAGCATGCAGGCTTCACTCTGATCTCATCCAGTAATTTGCAAAGGAGGCAACTTGACTGTTGAGTAGATTTATCAAAAAAAGAAAATGTCTTTGATTATTTTTGGATTATTTCAATATTCTATTCCTCTCTTTGTATATTCCACTCTACCCTCTTTTTTTGTGAAATCTTTGTGACTAAGAGTTTATTTTTGGCCAATATTTTGAAGGAAATGATTCATTCATTAAATAAAAAAATAAATGGAGCACCACTAAACCTCTCAGTTTATGTTTATTTTCTCACAATCATTATCTTTAGGGCAACAGATGGGTCCATGAATCCCACACAGTTATGGTACTGACACACACACAACACACACACACAGCCTGGTGTGTATACTGTGTATTTTGCCACCAATGCAGAAAACCAGTGGGGTTTCAATTAACTTATAGTTGAACAACTACAGGAAGTAAAATTGTATAACCTTGAACATTTTTAATGAAATAAGAATACCAGTTCCTATGATCTTATCTTTATTTTGGGCAGACTCCAAAAGAGTAACAGATGTTTCCACTAAGTGAATTTCAGCCTCAATCTCAATTTTGAGCTGGTGGGCAAAACAGAGAGTCCCGTCCCTCTCTCTAGGGATGTACAGTAGCTTCCTGTCGTAAGACTACAGTAGCTTCCTGTCGTAAGACTGCTGCAGCTCGGAAGATAACCAAAAAAATATGGGCAGAGGCCAGGCCAAAACAATATGGTGTTGATGATCTTTTTCCTGTTTTCTCCTTTTTGAGGATACTCAGTAACTCGGGTTTTCCCCAAGTATTATAATGTGCACGTGAATCTATATGATTGCAAAATGGTGGGAAAGTAACACACCAAAACCTTGCAGCAATATAATTAGGCCTGTCACAACAATTAGGTTCGACTTATCGTGAGATATATGGACTAGACCTCAATAGTTTTCATGTTATTATATCGTACGCCTCGATCATTTCTAAGTTATTGACTTATCGTGCGATATGTCGACGTGACCGTAGTCATTTATATGTAATTGAAGAGCCAAGAAAATAGACAACAAAAAATTCATGATTATTAAAATCACTTAAAAATGTAGAATGAACTTCCTAACTGTACATACTTTAACTTCCGTCTTGATTTTGTTTGCAAGTTACACAGAATCAAAAGGTGTTTGTGAGTTATCCTTCCGTGAAGAGAGCGTTGAAGGGCAAACAGAAATAGACGTGTCTGAGTTTGGGGCCACCTTGCTGATAATGGCACACAAGGGCACTCCAGCTTGGCCTTTTACCCAATTACAGTCCCTCTCTTTTCTTCTCGCTGTTATTGTGTGTGAATGACTCACTGTGTTGACTACTGCATTCCATCCATGCTAGCTAAGGTAAATATCAGACTGATTTTGCGTACCAACAGAATGTCTGAATGTTTATTCCCTCAGTACATCTGGAAGTATGTATACACGTGATGTTTCGCTCATATGGAACCAATCCAGGTTTGGGTACAGTGAAAGACGTTAAAAGTCGGAGACCCACATGGAGTTGAAGACTTTCACAAAGGTTTGCTGGACTGTTGTACCCCAAAATTTGCTAACGGCAGGATTGTGGCCCGTTGAACAAAGATGTCATCACATATATAAACAAACAAACAAGATCAATATTGGACGAATCTGCAAAGCCTGATTAATGCCAATGTTTAATTTTTTAAAATCACAAATGTTTTATTAAATCATACGTTCTACAATAGCGCAAATATGGTATGGTTAAGGGCATGGAAATATTTTGGTTAAATCATATAAATCATGGTTTGGGCTCTGCAATTAAAGCGGGATCTCATTACATCTCGAGAATTATTTGGGAGGGTCTCTGGAAAAATCTTAAAAAAATTATTCGTCACTTGCAAGTGTCACTAAAAAGTATTTTAAAATCTTACTTTGTCCAGAAGTTTAAATTATTCAAACTGCAAAACATTTATTCACAAATATGAAAATAGAAAAATATTGTTGTGGTGTTTCTTCTTATATTGCCCTTGACTTATTGTTTGTGCTGCGGCTTGATTCCATGGTTGCTACAGTACTACTAATTGTTTTAATGGCTTTACTGACAAACTTTACATTACCTTCACATCACCATCTGTATTTTGTAGACACCTTTGTCAGAAGGGATGCACAATGATTGCATTCAAAGATCAAAAATGGAAGTCCAACCTGACTGAAAAACAGGTGTGTCATCCTATAATCCTCAGATCTACACCTCTCTTTAAATCAACATTTTGGGCTGATTTTTTAATTTATTTTGGGGTCAACTACTTTAACTGAATAAAGTAATAGTTTCAAAGTCTCACATTCAGAAACATATGGTGTCGACACAGAGACCGTGCTTGTTTTTCTTCAGTCTGGTCTTTCTCTATTAGGCAAAAGAAAAACAATCTACTGAGGAAGTTTTCCCCCCATTTGCTCTTTGTACATCTGTTCAACATATGAGCCAGTCGTATCATATCGAGCTCCCACTGGGCCTTTGGTGACTCTGGTGCTTTAATTCACTGGCTCAGCTATTAACCATATTTTTAATTTAGAATTAGCAGTGTCACAGGTCTGTCCTTTACGGGCCTTTCTTTATCCTCAAGTGATCGAACAGTGTCCTGGACCCTCTTCAGCCTATAATGTTCCCAACCAATCGTGGTAGCACAGCATTACTTTTCTTCTGCCTGTAAACACGAGACTAAGTTATGTCTTCTGATTCATGCACAGACATGCTTTTCCAATACAGAAAACGAAGCAGAACAGTGATTTGGTTGAAATTGTAAACACGCTGGTGTAAGGTGGACTGGACCCAAGCTGGTCACAGTGAAAGGAAAAGCAGCTGCTGTGCCCCCGGTGACTCTGCTTTCCGTCAAGGATGACCTAGAGATCCGGTTCACAGAGGAAACTGCTCAGCAATCACACCTCACATTATCCTCGGAGGAGAAGAACATCTCTCATTCTCTTTAAAAAGGAATAAGCTATGGGATAAGAAGTCTATACTCGCGTTAGCAGCTCTGTGAGGCTGAATTGAGGCACAGATGTGATTATTTGGTCAAAAAACTAACAATTGGACCCATATTTAGCCACCTGTGCCATTTATCAAACTAAATTGTTTTGGTGTGAGTTGCCTTGGAGATATTGGCCGTCGATATGTCTGCATTCTCAAATATAATGGTATTATATAGCACGCTGCTCAAAGCACCAAAAGTGACAGCTGAAAAACAACAACAATGTGTCTTTCCAGAAATCATGATGGTCTGTGAATTATCTCCAAAACTAGGCAACTCACACAAAAACAATCAGGATTGTTAAATAGCACTACAGGTAAGAGGAAAAATATGTATTGGGGTGAAATGTCGCTTTTTAAATATGTGGACATTATATAAATGATGAATTTACAAATAACTCAAGTTGAGACCGGAGTTAAAAAATGGAAGTGTTTAAATTTGAAATATGACAAAAAGAAACACACATACAGACAGTTCATTTCTCAACTTTCACATCCTTGTCAGCCAGCTGGAGACACTGACTTGTCAGCTGACAAGCAAGAAGTAACAGTGTTTCTGTTCCTAAATCAGTTTTTTTCATTTCTCCAGCACGAAGTGGCCATTCCACCCAAGTGTTTTCCACAATTCTGTTTCCAATGGCACAGTGTGGAACAGTTTAACAGCAGATAGAATTTTGACAGTGAAATACGAGGCACATTCTAGCTCTCTGAGTCAAGATGAATATTGTTGATATTCCTGGTAACCACACAAAAGTCTTCTGAGCCGTCTCCGGCGGTCACGACACCGAGCAGCTTTACTTGTATCGCAATGTCTCACGCTACGAGACTCGGCTATCACAAATAGAGAAATGTGAGATCGCGGATCAAGATGTTCCTTTGTAGCGTCTGCCATGTAGATCTGCAGCAGCTTAGCTTGCTGCTAGATCAGTGGGCATTTCAGTGAGTGCAAGGGGAGTCTGAAAAGGTCTCTATAACTCTGTCTAACCACACTGAGTTGGACTCTAAGCTTGCCAAAACGATTACTGCAGAATGTAGCTTGTGAACCATGGCAACCGTTTAGCCTCTAGACATTGCATGCCTGTAGCTTCCAGAAAATTTCCAAAATTACAATGGAAAGCTGACGAGATGCACCTCATGCCAAGCAGCAGGCTGTTCTGTGGGACCTTGACTTGATGTTGTGGGAGAGCTCACAAAGCAAAAAGATGGCAAAATGTATCCAATGTCGATTTATTTTATTACTATGTTCAGAGGGATTTTTAAATAAAGAATAATTAGAACAAAAAAATCTTATTTTCTCTTACCTTATCTGTACATGTGGCTGCTATCCTCCTATTTTTGTTTTTCGGTGGGAGACATTTTCATATCTGTGAGTAAACCCTTTTAAGACCCTTCTCTGAGGGAACCTTAAACAGACCCAGATCCTCTGAAATAACAACTTTACAACCTGAGATTCTGCAGGATTTACTTGGTTTATTTTAAACTTCCATTAGGTGCCTGTAAATCTATGCGACAGGTAGGCCTACACACCGAATTGTTAAGATTATTTGGTTGCTTATTGTGAGTGATATGTCTGAATCTGTATACAACTTGCATAAAAGTGTCTGCGAGCGGTTTAAGAAAATCTGTGGGGCTCTTCATCTCAGCGTCTATAAATTGAAATTCAAACCGTTTCTTTAGGAATCTGCCAGCGACATTACAAGACGCTATGATAAATCTATGGACACCTTTAGTTACACTTGTTTTTTTCCCCGTAAGTGGAAACTGGTAAAATTAAATAGTTTTTTTTAAATTATTTTTCTTTTTAGATCTAATCTCTTTTAAAGTGTCCTACCATCTTCTAAACTCCAGCTAATATACAACCAATTAAGTTTTGTCCTTTTTATGCTTATATCTCCACATACTTTGCACATCAAACATGCAGAATCGTTTCCTGTTATTTGCCCCAACTGAGCTGGACAGAATTCTTATTCTGGTTTCTGTGTCTGGCATGAGCAATGTCGATAGCTGGCAAGTGCTGAAAGGCAAACGCTCTCTCATATTAAAGTCACAACTAACCGAACATTACAGAGTGAGTGGCTGCATTAGGTCACTGCCAGGTGGAATAGATCTAGAAATGCACAGACCTGTAGTCAAGTGTTAACTGAAGGGTCTCGGAGGGTCTGAGTCCTCTTTATCTTTTCATTATGGTTTCCTTTCAGGGTCTTGCAGGCGATATCACAAGGTTGTCTGCTGATAAGAGATTCATTTTTTTTTTTTAAAGGGGGTTGGGTTTGGTTTGCACAGTCGGCTTGTATCTGCTTAAACCTCTGTTGTTTTAACCTCAGATTATTGACCCAAGTGTCACACTGCACGTTATATACATGATAATTAAGATGTATGTAACGCAGAGAGGCATACATTTAAAATGTAAGCACACAACCTGAACTGAGAACTGTAAAACATGGATGCACACACATTGTCAATACACTACCCTTATTGGCCTCTTTACACCCAGGCAATATTCTGGTCATTGATTCAGCATGGAAAATGTCCCTTACAACTCAGGCTAATTTATTCAACTTGCATTATTATTATTTATTCAGTGGTTCAATGTGAGCATGCCGAATTCAAATGAAATCCAATAATAACCACTGTTGGCACTAATCCCCCCCCCTTTGCCTATCATGCCGACACAGGCAGCTCGACACAACAGAACTCAGATGGAAAGGCTCCTATTCTTGTCTCAGCTGACGGGACACGTTTCCTCAGGAGGCCACTTATCATGTTTGTCCTGACATTCCAGAACCAAACAATATGGAGAGGAGGCAGAAATAAGCACGCTGTAGTGTAGTGTGCCACTTCACCTGTATTTCTAAAGGCAGATACATTGATTTTAAATGAACCTACAATGTTTATTTGACTGCTTCCTTCTGCTTATCACAGAACTGTTCTTATGGAATATACTTATTGGAAAGCTTTTGAATCATGTCAGAGGCCCATAAATATTTACACCTTTGGCTTAAAGGTCCAATGTGTATGTCCAGAATTTTTGTTGAAAACATGAAAAACAAAAATGATCTCACCATACAGGGTTGGCGTTATGTCAAAGACGTCTCTGTACAGGCCCTTTTCACAGCAGCCATTTTGACATGTAATTGCAGGGTAAACACAGGTGTGATTAAAAAAAATAATTATGTCCCTGTTCCATTTATATGGGTTAATGTCCTGGTATAGTGCATGCTGGCTCAAGTTGTGGTGTCAGAGCAGTGACTTCTTCTTTCAATTTTACACTCAGTCATCCGCCACTCATCTGAGAAATTTCATAATTTGTAAAACTCAAGAAGTTCAGTTACTTTTAACTTCCTTATTATAGTCCCATGATCTTGGTGACTGATAATTCATAGACACTTTGAAAGTAATTTTTTCTCTTCACCTTTTGAATATAAGTAAGTGGCAATTTAATTTAATAAAAACTCTATAATTACTTTGTATTTCAAGGCAGAGTTATATTTGAGACTGCACCCAGAGTTATATTTGAGACTGCACCCAGACTGCATAATGCTTCACTGTATCAGATTGTGGCAACGGCACTACCGCCAGGCAAAGCAGCTCCATAGGAAATGGAATTTAAGTGCCGAGATAAAGAGCATGAGTCCACAACTCTAAAGACAATTGATGAACTGATTTCTAGCTGAGAACAGCTGGAGATGACTTTAGGTGCCAACTTTCAGCTTCAGGAAGTGCATGTAATTTATTTTTAAACTTAATTGGACAATGTTTTAGTAAAGCAGAACACAGGAATGCTTTAATTAACTCCATTTAAATTAAAACCATGCCAGAGTGTAACAGTAGCTTGTAAGAGGCCGTTTTAGTAGCCAATTTAGAAACTATATAATTTTCAGCATCCAGGGCTCATTGAATTTGAGTACAGAAGCATTTACGTTGCAACGGATACAGTAATAGCTGTTGTGGTTCAGGAAATACCTTTGTGTTGGAATAAGCATAGCTGTACATGCACATGGATGCATTTACACACTCTAATGTGGAGAAGAAATGAAGCTTTAAAAGATGTGACAGGAGTGGAGATGATTGAGCTAAATCAGTATGAAAGTCATTGCTGAGGATTAGACAGATTGTTCTCGTTATGACTGCCGCTTCTGTGTGCAATTATACCGCCACAGTACACTTTCAACATGCGTGCACACATGATTATATGGCAGCAAGGTACTTTTTTCTACCCGAGACAAGTACGCTTAATCCATCCTAATTTGGTTTTAGTTATAGTGCAGCAGTAAGACGACATTTCCATCTCTCATCGGGCACAGTGGGAATTGAACGTGTTCCGTGTGATCCAGGCATCACCCTAGTCTAGTCTAGTTGATATTCCCAGCTGTGCAACGGTGTCATGTCTCTCTTTCATATCCTGAATCCCGTCACTGAGTGTCATAAAGGACAGCAAATATTGATCCTTCTTCTGTGGTACATGGCTAGCGCTCACATCTCAAACAAGTCTTTGTTTCTGATAAGGTGGCATCAGTGGAAAAGGTCAACAAAGTTTTGTCAAAAGAAGCAACAGATAAGATAATCTTGCACCTCAGGCTGTCTTAAGCCCCCAGACATGACTTATATTGAAACATTTTATAACTAGTTATAATTATGATGCCTCTGCCAGAGTGTGAAAATGAGGGCTGCACACCTAACCACTCTTGCGTACTGAGAGCAAACCCAAAGGAAATCCTGATGGATAAAATAGATGAAGACACCTCTACCGTAGTCGAGTCTACCGAAAATAAATGCATGGAGTGTTTCCAAATCTTGCTGAGTAAAAAGTAATTTAATCTGGCCGACATATACATTTTGGATAAAGGCCATGCTGTGGGAGCAGTTAGACAGTCTTTCAATACCATTAAACACAGTGTCTATATAAAAACGTCCCAAATTTCAATTCTCTGATCGTGTCTCACAATGGTTTGACTCGTACATTTGGGAAAAAGTGCAATGTGTGAGAGTCAATGGATGATGGTTGCATTTATGTATCTGCCAGATCATACAGCAATGTCGCTGACCAGCTGAATAATTACATTCTGAATCTCAATGGCTTGAGTCCTCCCACTTAACAAAGGAGGTAATCAGTGAGGTTGACCATGTTAAGTAGTTTGGAGTCATCTTAAACTTACATCTAAGATTTGATAATAAGGTATCATGTGTCTGCAAAAAAGTAAAATCGATACTCAACTGCTTCAGACTCACCAGAGAGCATCTGCCATTCAGCACAGCCTAGCTCTATATGCATGCCGTGATATTCTCACACCTATTATAATGCATCACTACCTGGTCATAAGCCTCACAATCAACAATAACACTCATCATATAACCAGACAATGAAAATGATTACAAAAACAATGAGGTGGCACCATTGTCACATCTTTAAAAACTGTTCAGCTTTGAAAGCTTCATAAGCTATTCCAACTCAAAGTATTTTTTTTCAACTAGCTATGAGGGCGTGCTCTTTCCCTGCTTAATGTATTCGTTATGAGACACCAGCACACAGAATTAACACACGGGCCTCAATAAGCGGTAACTGTCACATTACACAAAACCTCATTTGGACAATCTGTCTTCTCTGTTAAAGGGACAAAATCCAATTGAATTGAAAATGTAACTCAACTACAATGTATTTAATAGAGGAATTAAATGTGGTATTTGTGGATGTATTTTCTTTCATTTTTATTCAAAAGAGTTAAAACTGAAAAAGTCTCCTGTGGACAGGTGTTGTAAATTGTTTTCAAAATTTTAATTCTCCTGAGATGTCCATATAAAAAAATCTAAACTACACTAAATGAATCCTTGATAAATTGTTACGGCTGACTTTGTAATTGTCTCATTATGGCTGTTTAAATTATGATTCGAGTCCATGACAACACCAAGATTTCTAGCTACGTCCGTAGTTTTTAACATTGCCGATTGAAGTTGATGTTTGATGTTTTGTTTAATTGAAGAAAATTCTGGCATATCCAAATGTTGATTTGTTCAATGCATTTACTCAGTACTTGTATTGGATCACAGTCCCCGTGTGAAATGGTTAGGTGAATTAGATTGTCATCTGTATAATTATGGTAACTTATTTAGTTTTTTTCCATAATTTGACCCAGTGGAAGCTTGTAGATTTTGAACAAAAGAGTCACCAACTTGGAGCCTTGGGAAAATCATTATATTGAAGTACTTAACGATTGACACAGCATGAAAATGATCAAACACAACATTATTTTGAGTAAAGTATATTGTATAAAATGATAATATACACATTTATCTTTCATCCTGTCTGTGTGGTGTCTCCACTTGATGGGGAGAAAACATGGACATTGATGTCATAAACAGGGAATTAAAGGCTTGAGAATCAATATTATATGTAAATGTCATTATAAAAAATAATAATCTTGAAACACTGCTAGCACTGAGTTACTAGCTGTCCCATTCCAGGTATATACCGTTACTGCTGTGTCCATTTATCTACTCTCAGCTGCTCTGAGACATACTGACAGAAACACACACCTCCCTCCAGGTGTCCAGTGGAGCTGGGTTGAGGAAAGGGGAAGTGCCTTTTAGCAAGGCTGCAGGCATAACCTGATGAGAAGAAGGTCAGGGCTCTTTTAAACATAGTCTCCGCACAATCCTGCTCAGAAAATGTTTCTGCAAACTCTTGTTTGCAACCGTCCAGAGAAACATACACCAGATAGATTTGTTTTAGATTGGACCGACAGCCCATTAACACCTTCTCCTCAGAGAGGATTATGTTTGCTTCACATATAGCGTTCTGCATTTCCCTCACAATGTACTTCCCATCATCCATGTTCCAGAGAACAATCTTAATAAATAACCCCAATGGAACACAGAAAAAACTAGAAATAGTGATTACCCATTCTCCAATAGGGTATCTGTGATTACTTTGGGAGATATATTGGCGATAATTAAATGCAGTTAATAAGAATAAGGAATAAACTAACAAGATTAAAACAAATATTATACCTGTAAGATAGATCAGTACCCTAACCCAGAGTGGGCGAAACCAGACTTTATTTTGAGAGACACTGTTGATCATCGTCACAGCCTTTCTGTACTTCTCATGGTCATGAATGATCAGACGCAGTTGGTCTGGCACCTCCATGTCACTAAACTGACCACAATCCCATTTGTTGAGTCCCTCATCATTGACAGCAATCAAAGGCTGCAGGGCCTTCCCATTGTAGATAGAAGGAGGCTGGAAGGGCACCACAGTGGACTCTTGAAGCTGCTGGTTGGGGGTGCAGAGCACCTTGAGCAGCTTGTTCTTGAAGTCTGGGTCGTTGGCCTCCAGGTAGGTGAGGTGGCAGAGGTGGAGAGGAACAGAGACTCCTGGCTCCAGCAGCACTGGGACGATGGGTTTCCTCTCCAGGCAGTCTCTGAACAAACACATGTTGGCCTCCAGGAGACACCAGCGGCTCCTCACAAACTCCTGGCTGAGAACCAGCAGGACTTTCTGGCTCTCCTGGATGCATTCGGACATGTTTTCCAACACGGAGCGACCGGGAGTGAAGTCACGTTCATGGTAGCAGACCTGCAAGCCACAGGACTCCAGCTGGTTGATGAGGGAGTGGGTCCACTGGTAGTCGGTGCTGCTGTAGCTAATGAAGACATGGTAACACTCACCATCTCCCAGTGTGGGAAGATCATAACTAGAGGGACACGGTGGGACATCAGCCTGTGACTGAATGTCTGCAGTCTGCAGGTCATTGGCTCCATTATCTATGAAAAAACTAAAGTGAGAAGAAAATATGATTTAGAAATCCTTTTTAAAGATTTCATATACCCATTGTTTTATGTTAGTATATATCCTCAAGTCATTGAAAAACACCTTCAGAGGTCATTTTACTGCTCAATCAGCTAAGTAATCAGCTAAGCATAATTCCAGAAAGTCACTTCAAGTTTGGATATGATGTAAGTTCAGCAACATTTTACTTTGCATAAGGAATTGGAATATGATTTTAAAAACGTGTGAAGGTAAAGAAGAATAAAGTCAATAAAATTGCCTTTTAATCAATTTATCGTTTCCAGAGCTCTGTGTTTTTGGGGTGTGATATAAGCAGAATGTACATTATACACAAGGACGAAGAGGACAAAGAAATGTAGGTCATTTTATGTCAACACTGCTGGTCAATCAGCATGCTTCTTTGAAAAAAGGATATGACAGGTTTTTAATCAACCTAAAGTGACCTGCTTATAAAAGAACGTCATTCTCAACAGAAGCAAATCAGCAAGTAAAACATCTTTTTGAAAAGTGTCCTTTTCTCACAGGTGGTTTAGACATAAAAGTATACTAAAAAAATAATGTATGGACTGAAAACAAAAATAATCCCACTCAATCATCACTTATGACCCTTAAAATGTGTGTGGTGCTGTCTGTATCTAGACCCTGCCTTCTGCTTGTATTTTGTCTTGTTTCTGGGTGGCAGCAAATAGCATTTGGACTGCACGTGGGGGTGTAACCCCGAGTGAATAAGCAGGACTTGCAGACAGTTCTTATTCCCAGGTCAAACACTGCCACTTTATCACACCTTTCGGATGACCGAGGCTCAGGGCAAGAAGAACTCTTTAGCGTCCGATACGCAGCAGAAAAAGGATTGCTACATCGCTGTATAGCAAGTGTAGTGTATTTTGCTCTCAGAAGATTTGTTTAGGTCAATGTGTTTACCCGGTCAGTCTCTCTGCTGTGTGGTGCTTTATTGGACTGTCAGTGACCGAGCGAGGACACAGGCACAGAGAGAGTAGACAGGCCACAGCAGAGTAGAGGGTGCCTACTGTTGCATTCATTTAGAATCTGGCACCTTCTAGAAAGTTTGTGACAAAGTGTGGATGTCTTTATTTGTGCTTTAAAACATTACTGCCATGAAACAATCATAAAATAACGCTTTACTCTTCAGAATCACGCCTTTGTTCTCACTCCATTCACTGTCTAGCTCGCTCGACCACCGCACGCTCTCTCCCGCTTGTTGAGCTGGAGAGCAAGAGCGAAGTTAGACAGCTGTGTTTACAAACAGCAACCGACAACGGGACTGCATATGATACCTTTTAATTATATTTAAAACCACGTTTCATTAGTTCCTTCCATCTGACCTTCAGTAGTACATTTATATCTTGTTCAGTTCCTACAGTCAACTTACAGATACAGACAATTTCAAAACTCAAGACGTTTCTCTACATCATTCTAATACTTCCACATATGAAATAGTACAAATAATTCTCAAACAAGTTTAGGTTTGTGGCAAATACGAGTTATGTTACTAAAATGATGATTTCAAGTGAATCTTTGTCTGTCTGTCCGTCTTTGTGTTCTTTGCATCTCTCGAGAACCGCTCATCCAATTTCCTTCACACTTGGCGGGAGTATTACTGGGGACCAAAAGGAGTGCTTTGTTGAGTTTAGTGCGATTTTGGATACGTGACACGTTCAAAATCAAACTATAAACTGAGGTTAAAAAAGCACACAGTGCTCTTTGCAGCTGCGGGAGCAGAGCTTAAGCGCTCTGCAGAATCATGCATGTCGTCTGCAGCTGGCAGACAGTGGCTGCATCATTAGATCGCAGTTCACTTTGGCTGCTGGATAAAGCCTGCTGAAGCATGAGCGGAAAGCCCAAAGGAACAGCACCACGTGTACATAACAGACTAAAATGTTTTATCTGTGAAGTAAATCATGCTAAACAACAACAGAATCCTACTGCTCTTTTGAACGACGAAACATATCATCTCACAAAGGACAAAATACAGTGCACATAAATGTACATTCATACCTGTTCATGATACAGTAAATTCCAATAAATATAATGAAGATGGATCGCACAGTGTGAATGATCAAGAACTGAAAGTAAAAGAAAAGGGTGCCAAGCATTCTCAGTGTTCCGCTTTTGGGTTTGTTAAAGTGACAGCCTCCGTCCTGATGTCTGAGGGTCTTCTAACATTAATTAAGTTACTGTGCCTTGAATGGCTCTCGGTGGCTTGTATTTGTCCAGACACTACATGTTGACTGGGTGAGCTTTAATCGAATAGTAAAGACAAAAATGTAGACATTGCTATTCCCATTGCTCTGCACTCAGTTGCTGTGAGACATAGTGACAGAAACACACCCCTCTCTCCAGGTGACCAGTGGAGCTGGACTGAGGAAAGGGGAAGTGCCTTTTAGCAAGGCAGCAGGCATAACCTGATGAGAAGAAGGTCAAGGCTCTTTGAAACATATCCTCCGCACAACCCTGCTCAGAAAATGTTTCCGCAAACTCTTGTTTGCAACCATCCAGATTAACGTACACCAGATAGATTTTTGAATTGGACCAACTACCCATTAACACTTTTTCCTCGGCGAGGATTATGTTTGCCTGGCCTATAGCTTTCTGCATTTCCCTCACTATGTACTTCAATTGATATTTTTTCCAAAGTCCAATCTCAATAATCAAACCTATCATAACACAGCAGAGACAAGCAAGAGTGACTGCCGAAAGATATGGGTTAACACCTTTAACTGAATCATTTATCAACCAAATTATCACAAATGAGGATAGACCTGACAAAAATAAAACCAATATTGTAGCGATAACAGGCATCAGTACTCTAAGATAGAGTGGGGGCACTTTATTTTGAGAAACACTGTTGATCATCGTCACAGCCTTTCTGTACTTCTCATGGTCCTGAATGATCAGACGCAGTTGGTCTGGCACCTCCATGTCACTAAACTGACCACAATCCCATTTGTTGAGTCCCTCATCATTGACAGCAATCAAAGGCTGCAGGGCCTTCCCATTGTAGATAGAAGGAGGCTGGAAGGGCACCACAGTGGACCCTTGAAGCTGCTGGTTGGGGGTGCAGAGCACCTTGAGCAGCTTGTTTTTGAAGTCTGGGTCGTTGGCCTCCAGGTAGGTGAGGTGGCAGAGGTGGAGAGGAACAGAGACTCCTGGCTCCAGCAGCACTGGGACGATGGGTTTCCTCTCCAGGCAGTCTCTGAACAAAGACATGTTGGCCTCCAGGAGACACCAGCGGCTCCTCACAAACTCCTGGCTGAGAACCAGCAGGACTTTCTGGCTCTCCTGGATGCATTCGGACATGTTTTCCAACACGGTGCGGCCGGGAGTGAAGTCACGTTCATGGTAGCAGACCTGCAAGCCACAGGACTCCAGCTGGTTGATGAGGGAGTGGGTCCACTGGTAGTCGGTGCTGCTGTAGCTAATGAAGACATGGTAACACTCACCATCTCCCAGTGTGGGAAGATCATAACTAGAGGGACACAGTGGGATAGGGCGTAACCAACTGTCTGCAGTCTCAGGTGAATACATTGGCTCCATCATCTAAAGAGAAGACAATGATGAGAATGTCACAAGAATTATTAATGTCCTTCAAGGATACTCTTTACCATTATGGTAAGTGTATTTAAAAGTAAAACCCACAGTGCCTTAGCAAGTGTCGTTATTAATGAAATATTTACTACCTAAGAGTATAGACGAGACATTGAATTTAAGATGGAAAACATGTCAACAGCTGTAAAATCTATTTCTATATAGTATTATAGTATTTGTTAGAGAGGTGTTTATCCAACGTAAAGGTAAAGTGAATATCCTTACATGTTACAATATTTGGTTTGAATTTTATTATGCATTTTATGGCTGCAAAAGCACAAGAAATAATTACCTCTGTTTTTGTCTTTTAATATGCACAGCATTGGAAATATTGTATGTCAAAATTGCATTAAACTTATATATATATATATATATATATATATATATATATATATATATACTGTATATATCAGGTACACACAAACAAAACTAATGTAGTCAAAGAATGTCCTGTAACAAATCCAGTATAAAAGTTCAGTTTCGTTTTACCATATTGTCATGCTTGATTCCTCCATTGTTTTTATTTAGTTAATTCTGCCTCTCTGTCCCTGTCCCCAGCAACGTCTGACTTCACCCAGGCCCCCGCATCAAGTCACTTGACCTCTTCTCACTTGTTCCTCATTTCCACAGTATTTATACCGGCCCATTTCCACCTTTTTCAACCATCTTTACTACTTCTCATTTGACATCCTGTCTTGGACTGTAAGGCTTTGTTTCATTTTACTATTAAAGTCACTAGACTGATCCTGTCTGCCATAATCCACCCACATCAAGACACATACTGTATATCAGTTAGGATAGACTAGATATAGCAAAAACCTCTCAGTAAAACATAATACAGTTCAATTGGACCACAAAATACAGCCTCTAAAATCAACTTACATGTCTGAAGCGATACCCATTTAAAACCGTTTCAACCGAAAGTCAATTTTTTTAATTCAGATATTGTTCAAATTCATTTTCTCAATCTTTTCCCCTCCAGTTGAATTCGGACATATCAGTATTGGTTTCACTATACAAAACAAATGTATTCTCATACCTGCAGATAATAAACCCGTAAAGCAGTACAGCAATGGGTCACCAATAGTAGTATAAGGAAGTTGAATGGAAAAACACTGCTCTGTTGAGAGTTTTATTAAAGGCATATAACCTACTTGTATTGCCTTGAACCAATGGCTTTATAATGTGAATGCGGTGGCACAGTGACTGTACCTTTAATGAAAATCAGATGACATCACCGAACCCTACACGCTTCAACCTGTCTGCCTGCTTTTATTATTACCTTAGGAGCCTGATGTGGTAGTACACAACAGTTCACAACACAATGATGGTACTATACAGCTTTCTGAAGTGTCAAAACTAGTTTATTAGTACACAAAGACTCTTACACGCACACTAGTGGGAGATTTTTGAGTCCTTTCCTGGACTAAACCATATTTGGAATATGACAGTTACATTTAGCATAGATACCCCTGGTTATTTAGCTCCTTACATATATTACATTTTCCAGGTTTTGTCTGCATGCAAGTGTGACCTGGACTACTTCTAATCTCAGCCACTCACTCCTGTAGGTCAGATTAAGCCACAAGTTTAAATTTATAGGTTTATTTAACAGGTGATGTAACTTCTGTAAAGTATGTAGATGAATCCATTAAATTATTTATTTTATAAGCTTGATTAGGTTGCTGCAGGTAATTCAACCTTTTTTGTTGCTGTAAGAGTGACCCTTTAGGATCACTGAGATTTTGTCTGGGCTTGTTGGTTAGTAGCTCATCAATTCTATGTTATTTTGACTTAATGCTCATGGGCCAATTTTTCTGTGGTTGGCGAAGTGAACTGGGCTTGTTAAATGACTGTACATTGACCAAAAACAGCTGCAGACTTCTAGAGGACAGCCCAAACATATTTAATATAAAAAAAAAAAACTTCACGATTCACACTCTCTAATCCAAGTAGTGACTCTAGAGAGTAACCCAATAAAGATCAGTAAACAAGGCCTGTCTGTTTCAATGACCTAAGGCCCTTTTAATATCTTTGAGATATTGAAAACCGAGGGGAATTTCATTCATCAAAACCACCTACCGATCCCAGCTGACATTAAAGAACAATTTAGAGCACAGAAAATCAAACTGTGCCATCTCTCCTCTGACATTTGTTCACAAATTAAGTTCTCCAGATCATTACACAAAGACACAAACAGAAAATATGAAAGTGCTTGCCCTCAGGGAAGTTTTTTTATTTTTTTCCTACTTCCTGTTCAGCAAGTGTTTTCATGCGGACTGGTGACCACTTCTAATCTTTTGGTGACAGACAAGAGCCTCAAGGCAAAAAGGGAAAGCTGCTCTAACAATGTAATGTAACTGTAATCGAGACCAACATCTGGTGCTCTCCTGATGCGCCCAGGCAGGAGGAGCACTAAGCGGACACAATGCTGAACACTTTAATACCCTTCACTCAACCCAACTCCAGTAGGGAGCTCAAGCTTATAAAAGGTCACAAGATGGAAGTCACTCCATTTATTTTGTACACCAGTCACCCAGGGATATTTTTTTTTTTTACATACATTTTGACAACCAACGTACAGACTGGAAAATATTTGCATATCAGCGACAACTCATTGTTATATGGAAAGGAGAGTCTGGAGGGGATCTTTATTAGATAATGTACTACTGCTTTAAAGATCAGTTATATGCCATTAAGCACACATCTTTGGGGTTTGCAAGTCTGAAAAATCCCTTCAGTACGACAATTTGTGTTTTTATCTAAGGAACACTGCTTCATTAGACAAATAAACCATACTTTCTGACTATAAATCATTAGTAAATAATTTATTAACCGTTACTAAAGCCTTTGGTTACTTCTTATAAACCATGAAAAAGAATGGCAAGGAATGGTGTCTTTTTTTTAATATTCCATATGCACAAAATTATGCTATGTAAAAAGCAGTTCCACAAATACATTATTATAATGATAATAATAATACATTTTATTTATATAGCGCTTTTCACAATTCTCAAAGGCACTTTACAAAACATGAAAATCATCATAAAAGAGCTATACATTAAAAACATACAATAGTCATAAATTAAAAGCACTTCTGAAAAGGTGGGTTTTGAGTGAGAAAGGTCAGTGCAGTCTCGGATGTGTTTGGGGAGAGAGTTCCAGAGGGAGGGAGCAGCTATGGAGAAGGCTCTGTTACCCCATGTCCGGTGCTTGGTCCTGAGTGGGATAGACAGGAGGTTGGCATCAGAGGAGCGGAGCCGACGGGATGGAGTGTGGTGGTGGAGCAGGTGGGTGAGGTAGGAGGGGGCCTGGTTGTGGAGGGCTTTGTGAGTGAGGAGAAGGACTTTGTATTGGATCCGTTGTGGGACGGGGAGCCAGTGGAGGTTCTGGAGAACAGGGGTGATGTGATCACGGGAGTGGGTGAGCAGGCGAGCAGCAGAGTTCTGAATGTATACTATATACTGGAGTTTATTTAGGATTTTGGATGATGTGCCATAAAGAATACTGTTGCATTAGTCGATTCTGGGGGTGATGAAGGCGTGGATCAGAGTTTCAGCAGCAGATGAGGAGAGAGCAGTTCCGGTGATGTTGAGGGACGATTTGAGGCAAGAGAGAAGGATGTTGTGATTGATGTTGTCGAAAACTGCAGTGAGGTCGAGGAGAATGAGAATGTTGAGGTAACCAGAGTCTGAGGAGAGGAGGAGGTCATTGGTGACTTTGAGAAGGGCTGTTTCAGTGCTGTGCTGTGAGCGGAAACCGGATTGAAATGGCTCGAACAGATCGTTGGAGATGAGGTGGGCTTTGATTTGGGCAGCAACAACGCGTTCCAGTATTTTTGACAGGAAGGGAAGATTGGAGATGGGCCGGAAATTGCTCATGGTGTCAGGGTCAAGTCCAGGTTTTTTGAGGATGGGATTGACAGCAGCCAGTTTAAGTGTGTCGGGGACTGAGCCGGAGCTGAGGGAGGAGTTAATTATTACTGTGATGAGTGGTGAGATGGCTGGGAGACAGTCCTTGACGAGGGTAGATGGGATGGGATCCAGGATACAGGTGGCACTCTCATTCCTGTTGTGAAGGTTGACAGCTCCATTGGGGACACAGAGGAGAACTGAGAAAGGATCTGAGGGGTGGAGGAGGTGGGGGGGTGGCAGGTGGAGAAATGGGAAGGGCGGGGGAGGTGTTCAGGTTGCTGTAAATTGTGACGATTTTTGTTTTGAAAGGAAAGAGTTGCATTTGACCATTGTGAAGGATTTGGAGGTGTTGTCCCTGGGGTTGAGGAGCTTGTTTATTGTGGAGAAGAGAGTTTTTGGGTTAGAGGAGCCAGGGTGTATGAGGTGTGAGTAGTAGGTGGAGCGGGCTGAGGTGAGAGCGTCTTTGTATTGTTGAAGGTAGTCAGAGTGGGCTTTGAGATGGACTGTTAAACCTGTTTTCTTGTAGAGTCTTTCAAGCTGGCGCATACGGGATTTCATATGGTGGAGTTCAGGAGTATACCAGGGAGCTGAGTGTGTGAATGAGACAGTTTTGATTTTAATGGGAGCTAGCTGATCCAGACAGGAGGAGAGTGTGTTATTGTAGTAGTTTACAAGATCGGAGGGATTATCAGACAGCGGGGAAGGGAAGGCAGACATGGTACTGGCAAGAGAGGCTGAAAGAGTTGTGGGGAGATAGATTTAAGATTTTTGAAGGACATATTGCGCTTGGTTTTTGGGATGGGGATAGGGATGTCAATGTCCATGGTGATAGCCAAGTGGTCAGAGATATTAAGGTTGAGAATGGAGAGTTGAGGTATTGTAAACCCAGTGGAGCAGACCAAATCCAGGATGTGACCTCGGCTGACCCTAACCCTCCCCTACCCTACCCCCTAACCTACCAACAATCTGCAGCAAACACTTCCACAGAAACAATATTTTAATTTGCATAAATAAATCCCAGGTCCCACAGCACAAAAAACATTATTCATGCAGTTATTTTTTACTTTGACTGTGACAAAGGCATTAACGCTTTTTATTAGTTGTGCCAGATTTAGGATATTTATGGGTGATGACAAGATTGAATAGGCAGTGGAAAATTATGCGTGTCTGTATTTGTGTCTGCGTCTCCAGGTTTAGGCTACAGCGTCTGAGCTGGGAGGATGAAAAATGTAGTTGGTCCCAGCTTCTTTTGTCACCACATCTACCTGCTAAACATACATTTGCAGTCATGGCAGCTGTGGTCTTTTCTTTTTTTTTACCAACTGAGACTTAATTAATAATCTTCTCATGCCTCGGCAGACATTTGTGACCTGGCCAGCCTGTCGTCATGATTAATAGAATAATATCATGATCACTTGGGTGTGTGTCTATTTGTACAGGCACGGTCCATGTGGATTTCTGCTATATGCATATGCACATGCAAGCATGACTGAGCATTGAAAAATCGGTTTACAAATGAAACAATAGTCTGTTCACACATTTTTAACGCTTTTGTTGGCAATGTCACTCCATCGGTCGGTCTGTCCATTCAGCCTTAAAGAGCCGCATGACCATAGACTTTTAGTCCCTTTTCAGACAAACATACTATTTAAAAGGGAAAAACAATGACAATATTCGCACACATAGATGATTTAACAATATGTTACAAAATCTTTTGAGACAATTTACAGCAGATCCTCCTTTCCATTTTGTCCGTGCATTTTGAGGTGTGAGATGTGAGACACTCACACTGAGGTCACAGTAATAGGGTTTAAAGCGGCCATCATCAGACCTAGTTACGGTTCTATACATGTGAACAATTTCTGATTTGTGCAAATAAAGACAATTATTTATAAAGCATTGCCCCCCCTCCCCTCCTATGGTCATGGGTGCAGACTGCGGACGCTGCTAATCCAGCTAATCCAGCATAGTTTCACTCAGATGAGCCAGATGGCCAGCATGAAGCACTTGGCTCTTCTACTTTCTGGTTACAGACTGTGTCTGAGACTGCCCATAGTTTAAAGCCTTTATTAGTTACATGGCTATATTAATTGCACAGCGTGTTCCACTTGTTTTTCCAGTAATAAATTCAGTTGAAGTGAGAGCACTTTCTTTCAATATGCAGCTAAACAGATTACAAAGAAGTTTGACCCACTTGCGTCATCAGAAATGAGCTTTGAGTGTACATATGATGATAAGACTGCATTATCCTATCAAATCCCTTGACAAACACAATATATAATCCCAGCTAACATTTAGCTTCCTGAATGCATAAACACTTGGCCCAGATCATAGAGTTTATGATATTATTATTATTGATTTAATGGATAATAAAAAAAAGTTCAGGAAGTCGGAGGAGCACTGTGTTCTATCTATGTAACATGATCTGATATAGATAGAGGAAAGAGGCATGCTGTTTTTATTCAGTGGATGAAGTAGGAAATCTGAGAGCAGCAAAGGAAAAACGTCACCTCATAGATTAGGATTTTCTGAAGAAGCCGTGGCAGGTCCTAAAACAGTAGGGACAGGCTTTTTGCTAGACAGTCTGATATTTATCTTTTTACAACATGTCTGGATCTCTTTGCACACACACAGTGGGAAATGTGTTTGTAATTATTAGCAATTTGTTTTTATTTTAAATTTCAAGGAAGGCCTCAGGAATAATAATAATGATATATATATATACGTATATATGTATATATATATATATATATATATATATATATATATAAAAGAACCATATGAAATAGTTACTGATGCAGATTACCTGATTGACTATAAGCCTTTTTCTCGTAAATTTCAACTGCAAAGTTCGTGCAAGGACAAACTTTATATTTCTATTTGATTTCATTTTGACTTGAAGAAAAGAACTCCTCATTTTTAATCACATCAACTGTCTGTGTGATCGACCCCTAAACCGAATACAGACACTAATGCAATCACATTCATTGTCTAAAATCAGCAAACTTTCAGTACATAATCTAATTGACTGGTGTATCATTTTGATAAGTATACCAAGTTTGATCTGTGACGTAATAGTGGTAGCCAGACATGGCACTATGAAAGCTAATGAACACTTCTGCTTGTGTTTATTCAGTGTTCCCATTTTGTTCATTGGCGTATATCCTGTACAAATGCATTTGGGCAATCTGTGTTGACACTGGGAAGACACAGACAGGCGAGGGCATTATTTACCCAGTTTTAAAAAATAGGTATTCTGAAGGTGCCACAGACAAGAACCAGAGCACAGACAAGTCTCCGAAGAATTCATGAAATTATGTCTTATTGCACAAATACCTTATCTTCTCCGTACCATCACAGAAAAATGATATACATGTTACTGAAACACCATAAAGAAAATGATGGATGAGTGTGGATCATTTTACTTTGCTTTTAAGTAATGTGACAGTAATATTAAGAAACAAAACCTTTAACACCATTTCTGCTGACTCTACCATGACCATAATTCCAACCTTGACCAAAATTCTGAAAATGTTATGGTGAATATCATGTAAAATGCTAAATCCAGTTCATGCAATATTATGTTCACATGCAGAGTGTTTTAATTGAAAACGGTATTAATGTCAATGAGGAATTATCAAAGACATTAGTTCTTCATTGATTCTGTGATTTGTAACAATTAACTGCAATGAAAAAAAAGTCCTTCATTGATTTAGCATTGCGGTCCTCATAACCCTGCACGTCGGACTCACTATTTCTTAACGAAAAAAAAGGTACAAAATCTATCGAGCAGAACCAGAGATATTGTCTTTTTGGGTCAGCACATTCTTCCTTCTAGTGCTCATATTACCCACAATGAAACTCGAACTTCAGATGCGTTACGCTCGTAGTGGTGTCATAACGTCTGCCTCGTTTTCATCTTACTCAGTCGGCCCCTCGGCCAATGTCTCTAGCAACTTTCTGGAAATTCTCCAGTCATCCACCAGATGCCCTCAGGCTTTTCTACCAGTCCCAGACACCTGATCACCTGATCACCTGCTCACCTGTGCACTTTCCCTCATCTACTGTGCAGTATATAAAATGCCCATTTCCACTCATTCCCTGTCAGATTGTCATGTTGTGTCTTGCCTTGTTTTCCTGCCACCTGAACTCTTATCTGTACCAGCCTGCCTACATACCTACCAACCTAAATACCTACCTACCTCCCTACTTACCTACCTACCTACCTATCTACCTACAACCTACCTGCGACCATCAAACTATACCTCAGATATTCAGAAATATGTCCGGCAGCATCATTTGATTGCTACATGTGCCTTTTTTCTTTTCAGTCATGTAATCACAGAGGATTGTATATCCCGAGGAACCGATAATACAAGGGACTGTATTCCTCCTGTTTAATCCTCTATATTTGTTTCTCTCAAAATAGTATATTTTCAAGTCCAATTTATATAAACAGAGATTTGAAATTGTATCATTAAGTGAGACATTGATTTATTGAACACACTTTCATTTACTTTATGTCAAGGAGCTCACCACTTTGACGCAAATAAAAGAAAACACATACTCAAAACATGCTCTGAATAAATATGACTGTAAGAATAACAAGTCATCTGTCCAGATTGCAGTTTAAATACCGTCAATGACATCATTCTGGTCTTGTGTTTAAATGTATTGGCATCTCATGAGAGGTGCTCAATTATAGTGTTTGTTTTAGGAGTATTAATCTGTGAGTACCTGTGCTTACACTTTGTCGTCATGTGTCAAGACCCACCAGCCTCTAAAATTTCAGATATGTAAACTTAAACAGGGTGAACTCAATGTTTACATGATGCATCGTCAGTGCGTGTAAATAGCTTTATGAGTTGAACAGCAACATGGTGTGAGTATGTGAGCTATATGGAATTTGGATGTTGTGCAGATCTCTTGGGACCTTAAAAGCCTGATGGTAGAATGGTGGGATTTGAATTGCTAAAGAAATGTGACCCCACACCATCTACTCCATCCTATTGGGTCTGCCCAGTTCACGAAATATCCTGAATGTCCCACACACATTCATCCATCTGGGCTCTTAGCTCTTGTGGTCAAAAACATAAAAGGCACCATTAAATTACATGGAAAAATGTTTGTAACCGAGACCTGAGGGACAATAGCCAAGCTTGATACGATCCTCTAAAGGGATTTGCACGGGGAAAAAAACAGACACTTGTTTTCTGTGTCCATACAGTATGAAACAATGTTTTCAATAAAATTCCTAGAAATCATAATCTTAGACTAATGCACATATATTTTCCAGTCGGGCCGGTTTGGGATTGCTTTACATAAAAGGTTATCATGAAGCCAGTTCTGACGGCCAACTCACATGGAACAAATTACTGTGTGAATGTAGAAAATGTACAGTATTGGTGTTTAGGCTGTGACCTCGTCACTCCCCAAAAGGAAAAAGTACAGCAGACAGTCAGGCGGGGGGGGGGTGATAAACTTCCCTCTGAGGGGGGAGGTTGATTCAGGGCCTGCAGGTGTCTGCAGCACTGGCCGTATCAGCAAGTGGCAGCATAGCCTTCAGGTGAGCAATGTGGCAGCAGGCATTCAGCAAAAGAATACTGACGGGTTAAATACACTGCCATGCTTCAAAGGCTGTGTTGGGTATACTCTATTTTGCGTGATTTAGGCATAGACTAGAGTCTCCATAGACCGGAGCAGGCACTCCACAACAAACAAACAAATGTTGTTTTGCTCAGTAAGACATATTGCTTTTTTGTAGCCCTTATTCATGTTTTTTACACAGAAACTAACACAAGTGTTTCCAGGTAGCATGTCTCAGCGTTGAACATATAATTCGTGCAGCATTACCTTGAGACGAAAGAAAATGTTTGGAACACAAGGGAGGATGAATGTCAGCATTACAGTAATTACCAATTTTGACTTCCAAGAATGTGATTTTGGTATTACGCTGATATGATTTTGTGAAAACATCAACTTATATTACCTCATTATTATCAGATTATTACCCCATTAATGCCAACATATTACTAATTATTTCCCAAATATTGCACCGATATAAACATTTCATTGTTAGCAGGTTGCAATATTTTTACCAAATTACTACACTATTACTAAACAGTTTTTCCCAGTTGCTATCTATATCTTTCCCCAATATTACCCATTATATTTGTTAATTTTAATCTAACATTACCCAGATATACCCATTGTTAATACCAATCTATTACCTGGTTATTACTTTGGTATTTACATATTATTACCTCTTTATTATCAAACCATTACCCCACTTTTACCATGTTATTACCGAGCTGTAATGATAAAAACAATACACTGCAACACAAGAAGCCATGAATTCAATAGTACCACACATTACATAGCAGAGACATTTTATACGTATACTGTGAAATGCTGCAATTTCATTACATTACATTACATTTCATTTAGCAGACGCTTTTATCCAAAGCGACTTACAATAAGTGCATTCAACCATGAGAGTTCAAACCCAGAACAACAAGAATCAAGAAAGTACAATTTCTTCAAGAAAGCCAAACGACCAAGTGCTATAAGTAAGTGCCAACTAAGTGCTACTAAAGTACTACGATGTATATTTACATTGTGTATTTTTTGTTTTTTCTCATTCCAGGTATAGTCGGAAGAGATGCGTTTTTAGTTTGCACTTTTCATCTCTAAGAATTTGCAAAAGCTCACAGATGGCCTTGTGTCGGCTAGAACTGACAGGGGAAGAGAGCCAAACTGAAGACCAATAACTAAATCACTGAAACCTCTCCTTTGATTTATTAAGTTACTGAACTTACCTGACTTGGGTTACGTAAAAACTAAACAGTCATCCGAGGAAAATGTTGATGCTCATGGGGAAAAGAACATATATGAATTTTAAATCAATTCATTGTTTAAGTGTTGACATCCTTTAGTGTAAAAATCAGGAAACATTAGAGATGCCTTTCATCTCAAGGAAACTTGATGTTTTGTTTTTGACAAGGCTTCCTTGATGTGAAGCCAAAGAAATATCATGCGTCACTGACATGCATCTCTAACATGTCTCAGTAAAGCACATGCAGCTGTAGAAATGTGCAGCTGTACACTTCCCACCGTACATTCCTTAGTGTATTTTACACACCGAGAGGAGGTTTGAATATATTCTTATTATAGAGAGAGTTGCAGCTGATCGGCCTTGACTGCCATCATTCACGTCTCCCACAATTAATAAGAAAAAAGCAGCATGAGACCTTTTCAAGAAATTGCTTTTGTTTTACAGTTTCCTTCTCATATTCAGTGAGCATGTTATCATCGAGGCAAAACAACAAAAGTGAGATGCTCTGAAACCCCATGAGAATGGTCAACCTTTTCCCAAAATCCAATAGGCTTGTAAAGTATTCATGTTTCGATTTCTTTTCTGCATACATCAGCGAGCTAATGATGGGACAGTCGGGTTTTTGACAGTATCTCATTAAAGCGGTATCATTACGGTATTCATCCGGTCCCTGCTACATCTCTATTTTCATTATAAATGTATGCCTTGTGATAAAAGCTATGAACAAAGACCCAGAGGAGACGAGACACGGACGGACCCTCGTCTGAGTTGGTGCTGATGCTGTAATTGATCAAATCAGTTTTCATTACACTTCCAATTTGAGGGCTGTGGAGGGCAAAGCCTTCATCTTGTGTTTTAAGAGTCGTGGCTGAGCGTTGCTTGTCCTGTGCTGGATCGTTTGTCTGCATACACTATTTTTGTTATTGTCATATTTTAGGGAAGCTTTAAGATAGCAGCGTACTGAGCCTGCAGTTTTGCATGTTGAAAAGTACAAATTTGGCATTGGTTGTAAAGTCAAATGGCATACTCAAAGAACTTAAGACATATTTTTTTTCATCATTCATAGTAAGTGAAAGGGCAGGAGGGTGATCTAGACCAGTGATTCCCTTTTCTTTCTTTTTTACCTCAGACCTCTGTAAAATTGAACAAGAGAGTGATTTAAACTTCTTAGATGTTTCCATTAAGGCAATAACTATCTAGTATTTTAGAAAAGAGTAAAGAAAGTAGAAAAGTCCACAAAATGGTCGTCATTCTGTTTCCCAAAGTTTTGCAATATTTATTTATTTATTTTCAATTTCATTGACTTTTTGCAAAGCCCTGCCCTGTTGCACCTATACACGATTAAAATAGGGCCCAATGAGTCATTGGGTGAACACGGGTCTCCACGCAACCAGAGTCAGTGAAATTCGTTTTTGTAAATAAATCGCTCAGTGCACAGTGTCAGCAGCACAAAATATAGACATGATGACATATTATAGAAGAATTAATCACAACAAAATTCCAAAACTGTGAAGGGTTCCCTTTATCGCAGTGCAATATGCAAGGATTAGAACAGAAGAGGCATAACTCAACGCCTTGCAGCAGAACAAAAAGGATTTTGCCGGCTGAAATGATGACTGACACTGGCAGATTTTAAAAGTTGTACTTGCTAGAGAGAAAACACTTTTCCTTTTCACACTTCCAGCTGACTCACTTCATGGAAAACGTGAGTGAAATGGTATATACATATTCACTTGATATTGTGCTAAAAGACAACAGCGTTGTTCTTTTGTATTACAGTATAGAGCAAATTAGTCCAATGCGTATGATAATTAAAAATTTTTGATCTGATTTTTCAAACAAATGTCGCCTGTTACATAACTGTCTCCATCTAAAATATCTTTCAGTGCACACTAAAACCCTCAAATCTGTCTTCTCAAGAAACACTATGACTTATTGGTTCTCTGTGAGTACTACCATATGACGCACCCAAAATAAATCCTTTGAAAAGTCATCAACATTTTGATTGACCTCTGCATTGCAACAAAATCAACAGGTGTCTGGCAAGACCTGTTTTTGTTTTTCAAATACTCAAGTCACATTTTCACAGTACTGATGAGTATTTACTGCAAAGACCCATTTGGGAATCAGAAATATCTGCTAAGGGCCCATATTTCATAATACAAAAGTCTTTCTAATAAAAATATATTTGGCTTTTTTTTGGCATGAGAACACATGCACGAGCGTGCTTCTTCCGAACAAAGAATACGAGGTGCAAAGCGAGTCCAGACACACACAAGTCTCAGCATCTGGCAAAACAATCATTGCATCACTGTTGGTGATCAATGACAAACCTACCAAACAAACTCTCACCAGTGTATTTTAGTCTGCTCTTATGAGGGAATTATCATTTTCGCAGCCTCCAACTTACATGGTCAGAAAGACTTTGAAAAACAGTCAATGCAGAGCCCATGTTGAAATTTACCCCTGACAAAAATCAGCACCGCGATATTTCTGGCAAACTTCTGTAAAAAACTAATAAATCTGCTTGGCGAATATTATCATGGAACATTCAACAGGCAAAGCTGCTGATAAACGAGAGGTTTCATCAAAAGCGTATTTTTCATTTAGTTTTGTCATCAATCTTCCCATAAATTACTCACTATTCCAGAAGAAATGCACAAAGAAAAATAATGTATATTTTCAATGATCGTTGTATCGGCAAACTTCTTATCTAATTCTTTAACAACTTTAATCTTTTTTAGACAACTTTTGAAAGTTTATTTACAGAGAGTTATCCAGGAATGCATGCTACATAGTCACATGGATGCGCTTAACTCGTGTGTACACCACGAAAAAAGGTCAGCACCCCCCAACCCTCCCCATGATACGTCCCCTATGAGAAATTCCTTTTTACTATATAATCAACAAAACAACATTTTCTGGAGTGATGAATGGTGCTTGAATATCACAATATTTTTCGTTTCCCGACAGTAAAATTATATTATTATAGATTATTTCTGCATCAATCCTTTGATTTCGGTGGAGAGTGAGAAGCATTTTGAAAAGATATTTTTTGGATGAAAAGTAAAAAAAAAATTAATTAGTTTTTGCCAGAGCATTGTTTATCGACTCTTATAATTAAATCACTTGACTGTGGTCTGGTCACAGTAGATTTGTAAATCTTTTTTTTTTTTAAGTTAACTGTTTTGTAGTTGGCCTTACAATGACAGCATGCAGGTCTGTCAACTTGTGAGGTTGCATGTACCTACATCTTTCTGTATGTGGATAGACAAATCATTAGCAGTGCATTCCAGGTATTTTATTGTTAGATAAAGGGCCAAGCTAAGTGGAAACATACCTGCACATGATGACATCAACCTGGCATGCCATCCTCTTCACCCATAATCCCCCTTAATCCCAGCCCACTCGGGTCAACCATCACTCGAGATGAGCTGTCAGGAGGAGACAGCAGCAGTCTTCAGAGTAATAGGGCTGCAACAAGCAAACACCGAGAGGGGTTTGGTCTTCCGTACAGGAGGATTTCATGCCCATCACCTTCCTTTTGTCTACCGCACAGTGTCAAATTACCCTCATTCAAATGAGTTGAACGCTGGTTGTTGCACATGAATTAGTGGAAAGAGTAACAGAGACATTTGATATGGTTATAGTGGGATTTGAACCGGGCTTTCGTAAGGCCTTTCTTCCCCTCCCGTGAAAGTTGGAGCCTGTTGTAAATGCATGATATTGTGAGTTTGTTGAGTGAATCCTGGACCCTGTCTAGGTATTGCTCAACTTCAGTTTGAAACTTGAAACACGCACAGGCCATACAGAGAGGCCAAGTAAAGAGGTCAACACAGGGTTGGTATTAATCATAAACTCGGTTCAGAAGGAGGTAATGACACATGATGTGACTCACCTTACCTGCTGCTTTGAGTATAGGTTGAATTTAGGAATGACCTAAAAAGAAAGTACGTGTATCATACAGTATTTGACTACTTTCAACTTCATATTTCTGTGCAGATGTTCACATGTTTCCTCTTATTTTTCCCCCTTTCTGTAAGTGGAGAACCGATACCAGAAAAAGGGGAGGCTTTCTCATTCACAGCTGCAATAAACAAAGTATTTGCCAAGTTCCTGATATCATTCTTCGATCTACGATGTTTTGCAAGAAGTAGCTTCATCATCTATTATTTTTGTGTGCCTGCCAAGTTTTGACCTACTTGCATGGTTATGACCTAATGAGTAAAATAATTACTTTGGGGCAAAGTGTGTTCACTTAATTACTGTATACAGGTACCGTATTAAAGTATTTTAAAGCTAAACATTGTACTTTTTAAATTACATCATAGAAAATTATCATTTTTAAAATGATTAAACTATTCAACAGTATGCATGATAGGGCAAGCTTCAGACCAACTACAATATGACATTTCTTCCTACACATTAATGAATCCATAAGACTCATAACCATTTATACACATTGTCTCCCAGTTTTTCTGACATGGAACAGGACAATGACAAACATACAAGACAAGGCCAGGAAAAGAATAGAATTTATATGAGAGAAAACTGTGAGATGTTCTTGACTGGCCAAGTTAGTCCCTTGACAAACTATCAAATTGAGTATGTGTTTAACGAGCTGAGGACCTGACTGAGGGAAAAGACCCCTCCAAAGAAGCAGTGTAGGCCTGGTAAAGCATCAGCGTGGAGGATGACATGTTTCTGCTGATATGCGTTGTAGTGACTGCACGCACATTGACTGTGCGGTTGAGTCTCACTGTTCTCACCAGCCTGCTCATACAAAACCATTGGTTTAAAGGTTGAACGGAGGTGTAGCTCCATTTAACTCAAACTGCTATCTTATCCAGAATCCGGGGGAAATATTGATTTCACTTCATGTGTCTTTCAGATTTAGCCCATCTTGGTTCAAAGACTGAAGCCAGGGGTAAGATTCGTCGTGAACTTGTTTTTGTTTTTGGGATATTGTTTAGAAAAAAAAAGTGTGGTAAAAGTCGGTTGATACAACACCATGTTTCCCTCAGGAAGAATTGTAATTACTTTGGTGATCCTCTGACTTTTTCATCGGGCGCCATCATCAGATCAAAGTACTAATTTATTGAAGATTAGAAGATAGAACCGTAAGTATGTAGTCACCATGACGTTACCCATTGGTTTGTGGATTACCGTTTTGAAGCCTCGAGTTCGGCATTTTGATATTTGGCCTTCGCCATCTGTTTTTTTTGCAACCAGAAGTGACGCAAGAGGGTAGAGCTAAGTACAACCGAACACTGGATAAGACCTTTTTAGGGGACCGAAATGCTACAGTTAACTTTCCTGAACTGAAAACACACTATGAAAGGGTTAAAGATGTCAGACAAAAACACTCTTAGACCGGACAACGCCATGGCAGCGACCTGTCAATCACAAGCTAGCCACGCCATGAAGCATATCCTGCTTTATAAAGCAGAATATTGAAGAAAATATTGAAGACTTAAAACTAGAAATTGAGACGATAAACTGAGGTAATAAATCAAGTGAGAAGTAGAGTCATTTTTCAGACTTCTATATAATCCCTTTAGCAACTGTGTCTTCTGCACTTCTGCATTGGCTTCACCTTTCAGACCTGTGGTGAACATGGCAAACGTTTTTTCTTTTTTTTATTGTAAATATGATTGATGATATTGGCTAAATCATATGTACGCTTCTAATTATGGGTCAAATATCGGACTACACAACTACTCAATGAATCTCCACACCATCCATCACAATAAGAACATGTTATTCAATTGATAATATAAAGCAATCAATATTATTTAAAAGATCATTGATTAATAGCTTTAACTACAGGATATACAGTACATAGCAACATTCTGAAGCATACAGTTTCGAGATGCTCTCTTGAGTCCACGGTGTCGTCTCAGTGTTTTTTGTAAATAGCTGGCATAAATGGATTACATAAACATGATGGGAATTTACATTTCACCAGCTGTTAAAGCAGCTGAGGGGCTGAGAGGAGCATCAGTATCAAGAAAAAGCCTCAGTGGGGTCTAAAAACCTGAAGCCAATGTGATCCATCAAGATCCTGCTGAAGTGTTTAGGGGTGAAAGTATTAATTACTTCTATAGTGATGTGATTTGATTGTGGCCCCTGAAGCTCTGACTTTATATCTATTTGCTCGAGTTTTGCATGTGGTCCTTCAGAAAAACTGGGTCAATCAATACCATTCATCTCAGATCTCATGCGCTGCTGTTGACGCCACTTCATAGATGATTGCATAGATGACACATTTTTGTTTGTCTCCTCAATAGTTTCAGTGTTGGCTCTGAAAATATGAAGATTACTCAGTTGTTCCATTCTTTGCTGCTCAATGAGTGTGCCAACTACACTGTCCCAAAGCACAAAAGAAATCAGGCAGGCTGACTCTAATCTGTTAGCTCCCAGCAGTGTTCTGCTGGGAGCTGCTCCTCTGTGAATACCAGACTGATGTGTCTTTATAAATTGTATCTTGGCATTACTGAGCCACCATATGCTTTAATCTGCTCGAGAGCTGGTATGGATACTGACACAAACTTTTGTTATTCACTGCGCCAATGGCTCATTCTACACTTTTGTCTTGGCTTTAAGCGAAACTAGCAAATATTTCACAAAGCTAGATCATTTTTGTTGACATGAACGCCATTTGATTGTCAACAATTACAAACAGGCAATAATACTATTTGAACTCAACGGTTAAAACAAAATGTCCAAGTTTGCAATCACTCAGTACATCTGAAACTCCAGACCAGTTTTATAAATAAAAGTAGATTACTGACAAGGATAAACTTATAATAAATATATATATGGCCAAAAATATGTGCACATCTCTCTCCACATAGTTTCATATAGTTTTGGTCTGGGGTTGTTTGTCATTGTTTCTTGTTTTCCGATTAAGTGAAAACACAATTGTATTTGAAACAATACCATGCTTCCAACTTTAGGGCAAAAGTCTGTCTCACTTAATTAAGGGATAAGTTAATGTTACAGGGAAGTTATGTTTGGAGAACAAAGCACATATGGTACTGCAGTGTTGCAGTTCAGAGTAATGTCTCCTCCTAGCAAAAATGTTCTGGGTTCAAATGTTTCTTCTGGGTTCACCGGTTTCCTCCCACAGTCAAAAGACATGCCGGTTAGGTTAATTGGTGACTCTAAATTGAGGTTGTGAATTTAAATGTCTATCAATATGTTAGCTCTGTGACAACTCTCAACTCTTTTCACAGTTCCTCATTCAGTTTTCTGTGGTCTATTCCTAACCACATGTGCATGTTTAAGGCTCTGGAAAAATCCCCAAATGCGGATGCCAATCAGTGTCTTAATGTACCTCCCAGCTGTAGGTACATCGTTGACTCAGCTGTCAGTTTTAGTAGTTAAGAGAAAAAAGGTCCACAGAGGAAGTCCAAGGGTCGAGTCAATTTTGTTTAAATAACCCAATATCACAAATTCGCCTAAAGGGGCTTTACAATCTGTAAAGCATACATCACCCTCTACCTTTAGAACCTCTATTTGGAGAACAAAAATTTCTCATCAAAAAAACTTCAACAGGGAATAAATGGAAGCCTTATGTGTACATACATTCATAAGCTCTTATATATCTAAACGCTCCATGTTGGTTTCCTCCCGTTAGAAACCAGACGACTGGGCAAATAGTATGGAGTCTTATGCAATGTAAGCCTAAACATTGTCCAATTACGGCTATCGTATCCTGATAATTAATATCCATTTTACAAGGAAATTAGTGTCAGGCGTCATGCCAAAGTTATTAGTCTTCTATAAAACTGCCCGATTTAAGTGAATGATGCATATGATTTGGATTAAAGCTACTCCAAGTCAAACATGCTATTACTTAAGTTTGCCTGAGAATGTTGTTTCAAGTACAAATCAAGATATCAAACTGTCTTTGTTAGTTAAAAAGTGAATGGATATTCTTTTTTTAGACAGTAAATATAAAGTCAAGAGTGCCTTCAAACTTAATTGAAGTCATCGTATTTTGAATAATAATAAATAAACACACACACACACATAAATACATTATATCTATATATATATATATATATATATATATATATAGAGAGAGAGAGAGAGAGAGAGAGAGAGAGAGAGAGAGAGAAAAAAATATAAATATAATAGAATAAAAAGTGAATGGTACGTTTGAGAGATTTAGAGAATTGCCTCCAAAAGAAACTCACGATGCAGTATAACAATTTAACCTTTCAGTATTATTCTAGCCACAGAAATAAAATGATGTGTGAGCAAAAAAAATGTTTATATATATATATATATAATTTTTTTTTTATTCTTTTACTAAATTATCCCTTCAGTGCTAACAATCTCATGTTAGGAGAAATCAGATGACCGAATGTATCTCTCCGATCTACCCTGTCACTTCAGATCTTAATTGACATAAACCACATCTCCCAGTCCCATTTCCCAGCACTGTGTCTTTTGCCAGCTTCCGAACATGCAGTATGGCCTAATTCTCAAGTGTTTATTTTTCCAGAGGCCTTATATTCCAGAGATTATACTGTGGTCTTCTTCTTGCAGATTGAAACGTCATGGAAATCATAAATCAACATGGGAAGTTTCATCTCCAGTAAAGAGGAAAAAGAAAATAGAAAGATTGCAGTAATACTATCACTTTTCCAGGTCAGGAAGCACGATCGGAATACCTCTGAGGAAACCTTTGATGATAATGAAGTTTGGCAGGCTGAAAATCAGGAAAAGGAATTTGCATTTTGACCTCAGATGCTATTAATTAATTAATGGAAGGGAGTATTTAATGGCTACACTGCATTCCCTTGTTGTTGACAATACATAGAGCCGCACTAATCAAAAACTGAACATTAATGTAGTCTGACTTTCTGTACATTAGTTTTATAAATACATAATATTAAAACAAGTTTCAGTGCTTACAATCAAAGTTTTGTATGAATGTTGTACGTAGCCGTGCGTTTTCATGTACGTCACACTTTGACTGACTTATGACTTTTTTTATGTGAATAGAGGAGTGATTATGTTGGTTAGAAGAACGGTCTTTGCCTCTCAGTGACTCTGTCTGGCTTGTTGATTTGTTCTAATGAGTCACTTTCCACACACACTGAGCTGTGACATTCTCACCTCAAGAAGAAGAAGAAGAAAAGGAAAGTTATGTTTTCCAAGTTTGTGGACTCGATATTAAATTCTGATGATTTACTCCTGGCACTGTGTTAACCACAAAAGCAGCCCCCCGTACATGATGGTAAGTCATTTTAAATGGTGAAATCAAATTGTGGTAAGAGATGTAGTAGGTGAAGCTGACCACAGGTAATCATACATGTGGCTCAGACTTTCCTAATTGCGGAGCAATTTTTCGTATGACCTCAGGCAAATATAACAGTTATTTTCAAATAGGGTACATGAGACTTATACTGCTTTAATTTATGCGTCCAAAAATGTCTCATCTAATATTACACAAAAAATGCAGAAATGTAGCAGCTATATCTTAAAAATAATAGCTGGGTGAACATTTACCATTCCTTTCTCATAGGACCTACACACATATGCAGTTAATTTGCAGATAAAGATTTATTTCTACTGGAAACATTTAGTTCCACTTCCACAGCAGGAAGTAGAATGTGGCACTCTTACAGCAAAAGGAAAAGGAAGGTGTGTTCAGTACTGATGACTTGATTTGTATCCCGTAGCATCCTGTAAGTTTGTCAGAGTTTGTTTTCCCCTGATATGTTTAAGCTCATAGCAATAATTTGAAGGGAGACAGTGTTGTTAGCGTTGTCGACTTGGCGATTTCCTTGATAGATTTAGCACATTTTGGAGCTAGTGCAGCTACTTTCAGTGGAAAAGAGTTGGCTACACTGGGCTATAGGTTCTTCAATTGGATATGTTTTCAAATCTAGCCTACTCTTGCTAAAGGAATTACCAAATATATATTCTTTGGGTATTAAATACTCACGGCCTTTAGGCTTGAAAAGTTGGTCTAAAAGGTTTGTAAATTGCCCAATTGTGAGGGACAACAACTTGCTAAATGTATTACTTTGTGTTGGAGTAACTGATTGTTTAAAACGTACTGAACGAATGGATAATTTATCCGCAAAAAAATGATGACATATAAATATATAGAAGTAGCCAATATTCTCGCTGATGGTCTTGTTTGCTTATGTAGGTCATAGAGAGGCATCGGTATGAAATTGAGACTATTTCATAAGCAGTTAAAATATACTGGTTGAAACTGCAACTGTAAAAACATTGTGCAACACAGCCTCAGCGCTTATCTCTGAAGTACTGTATCACTTACCTAACGGGTGTAAAATAAGAATTTGAAAAATAACCCTTTATCCCCATTGGGATACCACTAGAGGCTCTTTTTTTTTAATGAATGCAAGGCAACATTTGTCAATAAGGATATTTTGTCGTAATAAATGTGAAGTGTTTTCCTGGTGTTTATCTTCAAAATTGAACTCTGAATCTGAGCGTGATAGTATGTAGTGTCACTTCTCTCCATTCTCCACAGTGCATCATAAAATTCCATGGGAATTCATTTGGTTCCCATTTGTCAACAGAGTTGTTGTCTTCTTCCATATGTTCTGATTTTAGCCCATTAATGGCCGACACACGCAAACTGTCCTCCAGTGAGAAAATGTGAGGATGAACAGCTCCTTCACTGAGCCAGGATTCTCACTATGTATGATTCCCTGAACACTCTGCACGACAGGTGGAAACAGTTGGACTTCATCAAATGTGTTTATGTTATGAGGATACTAAGTTTGTTTTGGTTGCCAGGGATTCACTGTGTTTCTATGTTTGTTTCTATGAAACAGTGAGTCAATTTATGTGAGGGTTTGTTTTGAAAATGGTCGGAACAACAAAACAAAATTGCAATGTTTTACATGTGTTTACATTTTTGTCCATTTGGAAATTATGTGGTTTTAATTTTGGAGCAAAAAAACGAAAAAACAACAACAACTACTCTTACTTATATTATGTCAACCCACTGGGTGGACAAAATGTAAAAAAAAAAAAAAAAAAACATCTCTCAGTATAATTTAACAGCACTGAGAATTACATCCTTCAAAATAACAATAAAATGGAACCAACACTTCCTTAAAATGTTTCAACAAAAACGGACCATTAATTTAGATTTTATTGCAGTGCTGTTGTATATATGACATTTATAGTCATACGGTGTACCTTATAAACTGACAACTGAAAATACAATACCGTATCATTAGACAACATCTCAACAACTTTAACTACTGGGAGACCCTGCAACTCTGTTGTTATCAGAGTTAATCATTGGTTTCTCATGGTTGGTGTTGACTCATTAAACATTAACTGTTCCATTGAGTAATTGCGTGCTCATTCACTCCCTCCCAACTTCTCAGCTCATGTGACTTAGGCTATTGCTGTGCTTTCCTGACAGCAAGCCAAGGTTCCCAGCCGAGCAGATGATGAGAAACAAAATCCTTTCCAGATGTTCCTACCAGTGGCTCTAATTTATCGGCCGCGGAGACCCAAAAAACAGGGCTGATTTCCTTTCATTCTACAGCAGCAGCACTTGTCCCCGGTGTCCCCGATTATGGGTCAAAACATATCTATATATGTATGAGTATGTGCATGTTTGTGGCCTCACTCACTGATCCCCCCCTCATGAATTGAAATAGCACTACTCTGTCATTGCTAGGAGCTTCAATGTATGTCACCAGCAGACAATGTTTACATGTTAAAGAAGAGAACGAAGAAAGCACATCTGACCATCAGATCGAACTGAACCTTTTCCCTTCATGAAAGGAATATTGTCTCAGACTAAGTCAAGAAGCCTAATTCATTGAATAGAAAAGTAAACCTTAGATTCTATCTTTGCTTGTGTTGCTATATTTTCTGCCTCTTCCTACCTCGCTCATGCTGGCCACCATGCCTGTGCAAACTGTTTTCTTAGAATGGAAAAGATCATGTTGCTGATTTTATTGTGATTAAAACGCTATACCCAAATCGCTGGAGAGGAATCCAGTTGATCAAAGAAACAAAAAAAATGTTTTGCCATTGAAGACATGACTTGTTCCCCAAAAACACAGTATGTTATTGTGAAAGATTATTGGCACGGATGACTGACATGCTAAGCACAAGCCACATTGGTCTGCTACACCCCCGTGTAAAATCAATATAATGTCGAAAGGTGTGAATTGTAAGCAGCTTTTCACACTTCTGTTGGACAGAACATGTGCAGAGACTTTGCTGCATGGTGGATGTTATTTAGGCGGTAGCTTTAGGGAGTTATGGTTAAATTCAGTGTGTGTAGTAGTGATGTTGTTGGTGTAGTGATTGTGATTACATTGTCTGTCCAGTCCCAGATGCACTGCAATGTCAACGCTTTTTGGTATATTCATTACTTACAAACTTACTTTGCCTAAGGCAGGCCCTGCATAGTGAAAATGGCCCCGTCTTGTAGAAATCTCTGTCTCAAGATCTAGTTTTAAAACTCCTATAGTTCACACCACTAGGTCCATTTAGTAGCTGTGTTGGAGCTTTCTATTATGTCACATCCTCTTCATATGCAGATCTAGCATGTCCAGTCATGGAATTGTAGACGTTCATCTTGTACATGTTGACTTAATTAAAAGTTGAAGCTGGGAAAGCTCCATCTGCAGATGAAGATGATGTGAAACAATAGAAAGCTCCAGAACAGCTGCTAAATCCACCTTGTGGTGAGATTCTTTCGCAACTGTCTTTTTCAAAAAGACTGAACTTTAGCTCTTAAGTTATATGACCTTTTTTCTTTACTGTATATGGTGCTCACTTGGTGCATATTGCAAAATAGAATTATGTTTAATCAAATAACCACAAACTATCAGACATACAGAAATCTTCTTACCAGGTACAGTAGTATTCCAGCGTAGGAGTACTGGTTGGAATTTGGGTCTTTGGTTTGAAAATAATGAAGCTGGTATTTATAGTCCTCCGTGTGCACTGTACTGTACTCAATTCAAACTTGGAAGCAAAGGGCACTTTCACACTGCACAGTGGACAAGTCAAGTCAATATTATTCATAAAGCACAGCACAATATAAAGAAATCACAAATTTGCCTCAAAAGGCTTTCCAATACAGCATACATCTCTCTGTCCTTTGACCCTTGAAAAAACGGGGAAGAATGGAAGAAACCACGATGGATGTAGTGCTTAGAAAATAACCAATTATATTCTCATGGGCAGAACTAATTGAGCAATAGATTGAGGTTGCATGAGCAGAGCCAATAGGGACCCAAAGCAAATGTTTGCCCCGGTGCCTCCCGGCTGGTTAACCTGGCAATGTCTGCAATGTGATTAGAACAAAATGGCACATTTTCTCACGACTGATTGCACAAATGTTTAAAATTGTGTGTGCAAGAAAACAGATTCCTGTTCAGATCAGGATGTTGCACAAAGGAATTGTGTGAAAGAGGTTCTGCAGCCGACACCTCGTAGGACCCGACATGGCTGCTACTGGTTCTCATCATCACTCTTTGGACAGCCTCCCGAAGCCCAATGAGCCGCACATGTTGTAAAAACATTAGTCACTTCTGCGTGACACCAGTTCAGCTTTGCCAGCAAGACCTTTATTCAACCCCCAACCTTTCCGTGCATCACTGTTCCACTGTTATCATGCGTGCTTTCACTAATAAATTAACTGTTAGTCACAGGGTTTCATCTTATTAAAAGTTATCAAAAAAACAAAGAAACAAAACAAAAAACAAAAACAAAGATTGACCCTTTTGAGTATATATATACATATATATATATATATATATGTATAAAAACAAATGTGTATTGCACTTTCTATGTTGGCTGTCAGACAGAAACAAACAAAACAAGAACGACATCTGTGAATATGATATTAATATAAATATACATGACTAATGGAAGCTGCTTGTGTCAGAATAGACTGCAACTGGTTCTTTGGGCAAGTGTGTCTCCAAAACAAAGCATGTTAATCATGTTTACGTCGATTATCAAAGACTGAGTATTTATGATTACATATCATGCAAAGATGTTCATCCCAACTAAATACAGAATGACAAATGTTGCCTTGGCTTTTACCTCAAGTTAACTCTACTGAACTTTAATATCTTACTTCTGTATTTAAGCAACGGTGACCATAACAGATTTTTACACTAATTGTCTTGGAGGTTTTCCTGGTGAATCCGATGATTTTTCAGATTTGTACTGGTTATTGCTGCTATAAAATTAGGCTCCTGTGGGTTGTTAAAGCTCAAACATCTTTTGAGTCTGATAGTCTTCTAACCCATTTAATGGTTTTACATCTCAAACGTCACATATCCCTGTTACGGCTTTTAGGTTTGGAACATAATCCAATAATCCAAATAGTAATCCAAATAGTAATCCATAATCCATAATCCAAATAGTGAATTAAATATGTTAAAAATAATATGAGGAAAACTTAAATTCATAAATTCATCAGTAATCTCCTTATTTCCCACTTGCAGTTTGCACATAATATCTTGGAAAGTTCGGGCCACATTACAGATTCATTATTAGACATTTGCATACACAGGGGCTTGTTTTTGTTACAGAAATGTTTTTTGAATTGATAAGAATTGGTAAAAGGTTGCAGTGAAAATTAATTTGTTCAGAAAATGAACCGTGCAGTGTTGACGTATCTTGGGAATGAAATTAGCCTGCTCGAACGAAAGAAATACACCTCTGCATGAAGAGATAACTCCGCCGACACCTGCTTTCGTGATCAAAGCGTGTTTGACATGAATGACATCAAACCCAGCTTCTTTTAAATTACCAACTATAGAGGGGAAACATTAGTGAGGGGAGACATTAGTGAGGGGAGACATTAGTGAGGGGAGACATTAGTGAAAACACTGCGATGAGGGAGTATGGCCACAAGCATTTAGGTGTTGGTCTTATCCCATGTTTGCTTTAGTCATGTAAATAAAAACTCCCCGTACTACCTGCTACATGCTCCAATTCTGAATGTCCTAATTGTATCGAGCGGTGTGATTTGTTTTTCCCCTTCTCAATTTTCCTAAAAACCTGACTGAACTTGGGAGTTGCTTGGGAAAAAATAGCCCATTTACCAGAACTATTGAAGATATATGAATATGTTTTAGATCATGAATGAATATAAGAGCAATAGTAGAATTCAAATATCCCTGAAGTGAAGCGATGAAACAACAAGACAGTTGTTGAAGTGTACAGACTAAAACCAGTTGAAGTGACATATTTTTATTAAGTCTTTATATATGTTTATGCCATAATTAGATGGTTTATCAAAGAGGGGTATTATCAAATAAGACCTTGTTTTATTCAGCTTGCCTAACGCCTGTGTTGGGCTGTACATGGGAGCCGATTGCATTAATCCAACAAGCATCTTCTGGTGCCAAAGACAAAAAAAAAGTTTTACAATTTCCTTTGACAACTATTGATGAAGCTTTTTTTCCGCAGCAGCCCCGCCCGAATTTCATAAACACAGTGTGATTCACAGATGAATCTTCGCCTTGTATGTCATCAGATGCTGTATACATGAGTATTCATAGTGTATCCTTCCATGTATTTTTGGGGTCAGAGGGGAGCAATAAGAGACAATTTGTGGAAGGGGATATTTCTACATGCACTTCCTTAAAGCTTGCCTCATCCTGAGCTAAAAATGTAGCGGCCTCCAAAGCCACAAGAGTTGTTTTAATTAACCATACCGCAAAATGCCTTTTAACATGAATGACATCAGCTACCAGATGAAAAACAGCAAATGGTCCAGATAAGGGACATCATTGACTTCCTGCTTTAAATCCAAATAATGTCACTCACACTCATATACCATCAGGGAAATGTGAGGCATGTAGTAGCGTCGTCGCTGGCTGCACATAACCATCATGTGACACATGAAAACATTGTCTGGGTTTAAAGGAAAACTTGAGAATCAGTGTCTCTATGAAGGAGAGAAATCCAACTGCATTTCAAGCAAAATGATGTAAGATGAAAGTATATTGAATATGGCTTCTTTCTTCTTTTTTTTTGGTGCATACTAAATCCAAGTTTTTATTTTTTAGATGCATTTATTGATAATCGGCAGGCTGGACAAAATAATGTTTAAGCCTCCATTTCCTGTTTTGCTTCACTGTGAACACTGAATCTTTCTGAAAAGGTTACTGATCCTGATTTCATATGTGAATGTTGTTTTTCTCCCCCCCCGGCCCCCCCGGTCCCCCCGGCCCCCAGGCCTCATATCCACCATTAACACTGACACCTTTCACAGCTCTTCTAGAGGGACCGTTTGAGGACTGTCAGTCAATTGGATGAGGTGTTGATCAGCTCCGTGTGAGAGAGAGCTGAGTGTTGTGAGGCAGTGTTTTGACAGGAAAACATGTGCGTGTTCACATGACGTGGACAGGATGGAACTGCATTGAATTAAAGTTCAAGCTGTTTCTGTGTAAACACTATCGAATGAAATAGCTCAAGATGTTTGTTTTGTTTTTTTATTTGTCCACTTTGAACTAGCATGCATGTGAATAAATATAATTGAGATTGACAACTCCTGGAATTTTTACCTTTTTTGGTGGTATTTCTTGGTGGTATTTCTTGAAGGTATCTGTGAAGGAGGATGAATCCTACTGACTTCGGTGATGCCCTGTCCTCAAACTCCACCACAAAGTGTTATTTATTTCTGAAATGTCTCAACAACAAGCAGACAGATTGCTGTGAAATTTGGTCCAGATAACCATGGTGATTGTGATCCCACTTACCTTTAATCTATAGTGCCACCAGTGAGATATCTCGCAAAATGCACACACATTCACGGTTCAGAGGATGACTACCAATGACTCTGGCGATCCCCTCACTCTTCATCTAGCGCCATCATCAATACTTTAATTCACGAACAAATACCTGTAAATATTCCAATAAATATCCTTTATCCGTACTTTTGGGGTTTTGTGCTAATTATCAAATGTTAGCATGCTCACATGCTAAATTAAGGTGGTGTACAGGGGAAACATACCTGCTGACATGTTCCATTATAGCGATTTGGCATACTGACGTAGGCATTTGGCTCAAAGCACCACGTGGCCAACGTGTAGCCTCACAAAGAAGCACGTACAGTTGTCGACTCCAAGTCTTGTTACTCGGTATATTGCAGATTAAATAGCCTTAAAAGGGTACGGCCAATGAGGATCAAAGTCGGCATCAGGATGGAGGCGGAGATTTGCCTGTTAAGGTTATTGGTTCGGGCAAATGACGGTACGTAATGATAATGAAAATGATAAGATGACCACATAAATCATATTACAGATAAGCTGGAACCATGTTTATGCTACAGCACATAAATAATGTTGAATAACTTAATATGACTGCACTAATTAAGATGTTTTATGTCTCTTAAGTACAGGATGGGAACGATAATAAAACTGAAGCATCCTGAAGATTAAAGAGACAAGGAAGACAAGGAAGATACAAGGAAGGTCAACAAGATATTCCTCTGGCTTATGGAGGTTGAGAGCCATATCTTCTGCACAAACTCATATTGTGGATTGACATTTTGAACATTCACTATATCCCTCATCTCATTTATCCCTCTGGGTTCTAGAAAGTATTACAATAAGTATGTATGAATGGTGTGAAGCATTTTTTGTGCGTGTGTTTTTCATAATTCACGCGTGATACTTGTCTTTTTAATAGTGGGTCATGATGGTATCACCATCATTTTCTTTTTTTTTAAGCTTGAATTTAATCAGCCCTTAAACTTGAAGCAAATCTTTAAGGATCAGACGGATTGGATTTTAGATTTGTACCTTCAAATCACACACCTTCAGCGAAGGTAGACCAAACACAAAAGGACGTCTGAGGGAGACGGCCGGCTGGATGGCTTTGAAACAAGTCCTCTTCGTTTTCGAGAACAGAGTGATTGAGGCCGAGGAGCTGGAGGAGTGAAAGTATGGTTAATGCATCTGCAGTGAATCATTCAGTTTGAGGAGGGCACGCTAGAGACCCAGGGATGTGGCAACGATGTGCGTCTGTGTATGTGTGAGTGCGTGTCCCATCAACAATGATGACATAGAGCACAACACCACAGAAGAAAGAGTAGGGTCTTCGGTCTCATCACAAATCCACCTGCCATGATGTGGGGCATGTAATTGGTCCGAGCAGAGCAAGTAACAAGCTGAGCAAGAGTGGGACAATAACACAGCTGATACTCTCTGGATTCTGCCCCTTATCTTAGCAACAACTCATGGGGTCTTACAAAGTCCAGCTCAGTATTGCTCATCATTCATGATCTGCAAAGACAGGAACGAAATTGCTGAAGTGTCAGCTCTTGTTAATCAAATACAAACAGCAGAGATTACCTCCTGCAACATAATCCTATAAAAATATAATAATATTAACAAAGTAATTGGCTTTAAATACTTACTCTGTACTCTCCAATGAAACCACTATGATTTACAGATCATAGCATTTATGGGGATTTACGATAGCATCTATGTCTTTGACGTCACAAATAACTTGTCATGACATTTCATGTCAAAACCCTAAAAGACATCAATGAATTTCAGTGTTCACCATGTTGCATAGATTGGAGGATAATGACAGTCGGGGCCAGCACATCTGTTCAACAGAACTGTGGACTCTAAAGTATGGGGCTAAAATATGTGCAGCAAATCTATTTGGGTCATTTGAGACAACTTAAATCTACAAAAAATATTTTTTACAATAGCCATTCAAGTTGTTAGGTAATATGTTAGAAGAAAAGAAGTACATTGTATGACTTTGTTTTACTTTCTTTTTTATTATATTTTTATTTTATTATTGTTGTATTTATTACAATATATCTTTATTACATAAAGATACTTTACTGTAGTATTTCAACGAGAAAGTTAATTCTTGAGTTGGATTTAGTAGTTTGGCAATAAAAAAATCTTAAATCAAGGTCCACTCGCTCGCTTTTTCTAGAAATTGCAAGGAAACTTGTTTTGAGTTTACCTTCTCAAAAGTATTCATTTATTTTGTACAATTTTTCCCTGAAAGTGACAAATAGATTTTTTTCATAATTTTTCAATGATAAATGTCTTACCATCTTCAACTGTCGGTGGTAAATGTAAAGAATCTAAAACTCTCTAAATCTCTTGGAAGTGTGACCCACAATATCAATTTTCCCTCTTGAGACAACGTAATATTGCTTTACAACACCAATAAAAGCATTTAATTTCCAACAAAGCTGTATTTGGCTGCAGCACAATGCTATTTTGAACAGCTGTGCTCCAGTGGAAGTGAAAGAACTGTGTGCCAATTTAATTATCTGTATCACATTGCTCTGTAACACTTTGTTCAATTAAAATTATAATTAAGGTATATGACACCTTACCTAAGCCAGTCAGGGGTGGGTTTTATTTTCCATTCTGCTATGGTTAGACCTTTGGATGCAATCATCAACCTGAACATGTACAGAAGTCACATTGCTATCTTGCTGTGTATTCATCCTGTCAGGGCTGTAATTGTGTTCAATGCTGGACTCAGACATTTAAATAATATCTCACTTACAATGTACAGTTGCATAATTCTTGCATAATTTGGTATTCAAAGTGCTTGCATACTCAAATCAAAATGATTTCCCTGCACAATGTAAATATCATGGCCGCAAATGTGTAATGAAGAGCCAACAATATTTTTCTAATTACTTGGAAATAAAAACAGCTCTTAGAGGATTGTTTTTGATTTATCATATCCATGAGGCTTTTTGGCAAGATGCAACATTTGTTATTGATGGTGAAGCCTAAATTTCATGGCAATAAAAAAAATGTTAGACGCCTCACTGCTTCCAAACGTAAGACTTTAACTCACTTTCCCCATGGTGGTTAAAACAGAAGCAGCTAGAATAATGGATTGCATTATATAAGGTATTTCTGTTCATCTGTCACCAGAAAGACCTTACGATACGATGGAAGAACGTTTTATGCCTTGGAAATGTAGCTATTATTGCTGGAATACTGCATTTCATTTCTGTATTTTAGGTTAACAGGTGTTAATGATATGAAAACACTTACTGTTGGATCTAAGCATCTTATTGCATCCAAAATCATGACTTCCGCTGCGTATTTAGAGAAAAAATGTATTTGTCTGTCTGTCTGTTTGAATGAGCACATACCCTGGATTCCTATTTTTAACATTATAAATATTCTACTAAATGTCAGAATAAAAATAATAAATGCATTAGTGTTCTCTTTTTTGAGTTTTTATTTTTAATTCATATTCTAAATTACTCTATTGGGTTGACCAAGATAAACGTATGGGACTAGAACTAGGGTCTTTTGAAACTGCAGGGTCCAAAAACATTATAATTTAAAGACAAATGTCACCATCAAGTGGTAAACTTTTGCCATTACATAACAAGCCTTCTTCGTTTCACCCCTCCGTGATTTGTCAACCAACCTTCTTCATACACCGAAGCCGCCTATTGGTCAGTAAAACGACTCGTCACCTCGAGCTCATTTTTGATTGGATCTTGGAAACCCAGCAGCCAGCACGCTTTCCATTAGTTTTAGCCATCTCTAGCTTTAGCTCTCTGATAAAAAAAAGTCTGACTCCGACAATCAACAGGTTAGTGTTTAAGTTAACATACTGCAAGTTAATTTGCATTAATTACAGACGTGCTTGCGTATAATATTAAAGCCTCACGTGCCTCCTTAGTATTTGTCTCAAAGCCATCGTTCTCGGTGACCTCAAATGCTCAGTTCTGATTTATAGAATTTGCTAATTAGCATGGAGCTAGCAGGGTTACGTTTGTTTCCCCCGAAGGTTAGCATTAGCCAACGACTCCAGTACGCTTGTTGGACGAAGTGCACAAGCGTCTCGCGGTGGCACCGAGTCGTGATGTTGCGACGGACCCCTGCTCGCCTCCGCTACAAACCGCGGTTTAAATGTGGCGGTTGGCGTCGTTTTGTAAAGTGACGACGTGGGAGGCGCAGCTCGGAGCCAAACTGAGGCTAGGTTGCTAGGCAACAAATAATATCAGATATTAAGCGTAGTTTTTATAACTTCAGCTTGTTTTTATTTTTACATGACGAAATAAAAATGAGGCGGCGTATATAATATATTAATTTAATTAATTAATTAATATATATAAAAAAATAAACTGAGTTTACAGAATTCTCAACGGCAACGGGATTGGATAACCGTTTGTACGGTCAGTCACCATGGTAACAAGCCACAAGATATAACGCTCGCTGCGTGCGCGTGTAAACAACGTTAGCTCGCTCGTGCGCGTTCGGCTCGGTGCATCGAAACAAATCAACGTTATGAAACGATAAAATGCGCCGGTTGCTTAATAACGCGGATGATGACGTCCTAGCGTAAAGGTAACGGTAAAGAAAATGAGGGTACACGTTAGCTAAGTTAACGTTGCCGAATCGCTGCCGTTAGCATGACAGCTGTGTTTTTACCGTCCCCTAAACGCCACGTTGAAGTATCTAACGTTAGATACTAGGCGTTATGCTTATTATCTCTCCCTGCATATCCAGTAGCTCTCTGTGCGTTTAACCTATAGGTAATGTCACTTCGTGTCACCGTGTGAGGGACAGTATTTGTGGTGACATAACTTAGTTGACGCTGTATCTTATATGAAGAAACACAGCACGGTTTTACAGGCTTCTAATCCGCTTTGCACGTCTTAATTCTAGGGATGGGAGAGACGCCTGTGGTGATCCTCCAGCACCTGATGAGTGTCAGGTAGTGACGGTGCAAAAGCAATGGTGTTCTGTCCCATATGATGAAGAAGATATTCAGCTTCACCAAGAGGAAGAAACACCCGTCCGGTACCTCCGACAATGGGAGTGTGCTTTCTGTTGGCTATGACCTTAAAGAAAAGGACCTCGGGAAGGTCCACAAGGCGGCCTATGTGGGGGATTTGGCCAAGCTGAAGCAGCTTGCTAAAAAGAATGATATCAATCAACTTGACAAGGAGAACCGGTAAGTGTAAGCATCCTTGACACTGTCTGACCTGATCTGTCTATATCTCTTTTAACACATTATTTTGGAGCCTTTTTCCCCACTGTTTCGTCACTGTATATGTTCTCTTTCCACAATTAACACTTGAATAATAGTTGTAGGATATAGTTACAGGATTTTATTGTTTAACACAAAAAAAGGCCCGCTAATGACTGAAGCCATGTAGATGGACCTCTTATCTTGTGCTTTTGAAATGAAGCACTGAAGCACTAATGATAAAGTAGCAGCTTTAGGGTATATTGTTGAGTATAGTATAGTATAGCATATTTTCTCTATAGTTGAGCTGGGTTGTGGTAAAACAATGTCCATTATTTTTACTGGTCACAGCAAACTGACAGCTTTTTTAAGCACCAAGTAAAATGTACTTGACACCCGATTGTTTCTTTTCTACTTATGTTTCAAGGTAGGATCTAATTACCATTCACAATTACTGTGTGTCAGAAGTAACTGAGTGGTGTACGCATAGAGGCAATTTACAGAATGGAAACAATAAGTTGATTGTATTCAAGAACAAGGAAAGTAAGGCCTAGGATAAAAATACTAGATCTATTGTAGTGCTTTTATTAAGAATAAGAATGCTTGCATATGGAAAAACTCTCCTCTCCTGTTACAGAACTGCACTTCATATTGCCTGCGCCAGTGGACATGTTGAGGTGGTGCAATTCCTTGTCGAGAGCAAAGCTAAGCTTAACCTATGCGACAATCAAAATAGATCTGCCTTAATGAAGGTAATCCTGGATGATGAGACTCCACCACAGAGTGATTCTTCATTTCATTTCAAATATAATTGTGATGATCATAGTTGGCTACTTTCCCCATATGTTGTTTCAAGCCTCGTTCGGGCCTCTGCAATCACGTCATTCTCCTCTGTATCAGGCAGTGCAGGGCCAACATGAGCGCTGCGTGAGCATACTGCTGGAGAATCATGCCGAGCCTAACCTTGTGGACATCAATGGCAATACAGCCCTGCATTTGGCATCGAACATCCCATCCATTTCCACTACTGTCCTGCTGCTGGAGCACGAGGCTGACATCAATGCACAAAATAAGGTGATCCTGTGCACCACGGTACAATTTCTTAGCCTCAGGCCGAACTTCAGTCTATACAGACGTAGGGTCATGTCACCAGATGTGTTTGAATTGTGATAGATACAGCGAAGACACTAGACAATATTTGGCATACCCTGTATCTTGTTTTAAAAAGAAGGTATTAACACATATGCCATCACAGCTTCTAATGGCAGTCTTTATTGCAATAACCAAATGTGGCCAATAGGAGGAGGACCTCTTATTGTGTGATGATTTTCAAATCAGAATGTTTGCTGATATTTGTTCAATGAATGAGGTTGTTGACTGTGATTTAATTTTCAGGAGGGATTCACACCCTTGACTGTGTCCGTGCGGGAGGACCATATCGAGATGGCTGAGTTTCTCCTCAAGGAGAGTGCTGGTGTAAATTTTATGGACCAAGCCCAAAGGTCAGTACTAAACAAGGACACATTTGCGATGCATGTCCAATAATTTGAATGTTGCTGAATTCATTGATTTTTTTTTGATTTTTTTTTGATTTTTTTTACTTGCAGGTCCCCATTAATGATTGCTGCTGGTAATGGGCAAATTGCTATGTTGCGGCTGCTCTTGCGGTTTGATGCAGATATCACACTAAAGGATACCAAAGGATGGTCAGCTGATGACTACGCAGTGATGAATGGGCATCATCCGTAAGCTGTGCTTCTTTTCTTTGTACAGATGTTCCTACAGTTGTATGTATTTTGTAATTTATGCATTTATGGTGTTTTTTACAGTATAATTCTTCCTCTTTTTCTTGTTAAGGCTCATGGCATTGTCACTGTCTTGAATCTCATGTAGTTGTTCCCTGCTGATCATTGAGCACAGCACCCAGAGGAATGATGGGCCTTCCCTCTCCAATCAAGATCCGAGCAAAAAGAAGAAAAAAACACTGTTGGGCAGTCCTTCCCAAGACGTTGAAGCAGGCTTCTCTTTGGGAGGACCAGCCACTGACAAAGATGGTAGGGAGATAGGTTTTCGTCACATAATAGTGGATGAAAGTGGTGGAAGGATATTATTATGTCTGTTCGTTATTGACTGTGATTATTTTATTTATTCCTCATGCATTACCTCTTGACTGGATCTAGAGCATGGAACAAATCAAGCAGGGGGAGGTATTACTTTGCTTAGATGCGCTTTGTTAGCAAAATCAGCCAAAAGCTGTCAGTTTTGTGCCAGTAAAGATCATTAATATTTACTAAGAATGGATAATTAACCTATTCCTCTCTTCAGGAAATGCTCTTCTTTATGCTGCTTAGATTGTAGCGCCTTGTGCATTGTACTTTTTCTGCTTCTTAAGATTTAGATGCTCTCAAGATCTCACTATTTGAAAGTTTTGATATTAAAATATGACTTGTACCTTTCTAAAATTGATTCAAGTGAGGCTTAAAATAAGCTTTGCCACTTTGTTGCAGATTTTGAAGACAATTCTCAGTCGGAGTCACTAAGTCGGTGAGCATAATTTTCTTGTGATGTGTAACTCACAGTTGCAATTGGCTACCTGGCTCAAACAGAACCTCCTTCCTCCTCAGGGTTTCAAAAAGTGCTGCAGATGAATGGGCTTCATCAGAAGATGATGATGGATCGGTTTTAATCGAAAAGGTTGGTGCTACTTTTTTGCAACTGTGTTTTTACTCAATTTTGCTCTGTCCTTCATCTCATGTGCTGTCTTTCAGAAACCACAGAAGGTAAACCTAAGGAAAATGATTGCATCTAAAAGGGGAGAAGGTACTGAGATTTTTTTAAAATTTGATTCACTTGTTAGTGTCCCTCCATAGTTTGTGCTTTCTAGAAGTGATATTTTATCCCTGCCTGCCCTGTAGCTTCCGCACTGCCTGACAGATCCTTGAGCGGTACAGAATCTGAGCCAGAGAGTGAGACTAGAGTCCAGAGAATTCCATCCCTCCCGAAGGCTTTACCAATCAGCAAAGCTCTGCAGCACCCAGTAGATCCCGCTCCCATTTCCTTCCTTTCCAAAGCACCCCAGACGACCTCTACCCCTCTTCCAAGCTACAGAAAGGTAAAATACTTGTGTTGAAGTTTTGCCACTTGCATTTCTATGACACCTTTCTCTCCTTCTATTTTTCTCCCAAATGACGATAACAAGCAGACAAGCAAGAGAAAGGCAAACACATGGAGCAGCCTTCAAGTAGTAAAGCGATGTCAGACTCTCATGAGGGAAGCCCAGAAGCAGAGGAGGAGGAGGAGGAGGAAGTTGGAGAAGAGGAGGAGGAGGAAGAAGAAGATGATGATGATGATGATGATGATGATGAAGAAGATGATGACGACGATGATGATGATGAAGAGGAGGAGGATGACGAAGAAGAGGAGGAGGAGGACGATGATGATGATGATGAAGATGAGGAGGAGGAGGAGGAAAGTGAAGAGGAGGATGGGGAAGAGGATAAAGAAGAAAATGAATGTGATGAGGAAGACGATGACAAATGTGTTGCATCTGTTGAGGCCAACACTAATGAATTTAAAGATATACAAAAACCTTCTGTTACCGGCGCCCTTAAGATTCTTGACGGTGCTGATGCTCAAAACACACCTGGAACTGACATCTCTCACGGCAGTGAAACTAGTCCTGGTTCTGTGGGTGAGAGTAAAGATGCCAAAACAGAGACTCAAAAAAATGACACTGTCTGCCCAGCTGGAACAGCAATTTATGCAATGCCAGCAACATTAGATGTAGAGGAGGATTGTGTCGTCTCAGCCATTCGGGTAGAATCAAAATTTTCTGATGAAGATGACAGCCACGGGAAGGAATGCGCATGGTCAGCGGACCTGGCTTCAGCAGGAGGCCCTACAACATCCAGACATCACACGCAAACTTGTTCCCCAACTGCGGTTAAGGAGGAAGAGTTTGAAACAGAGATGGGAATTGATGCTGACGACTCCTGGAGCAAGGACAGTGCTGATGAAGAGGATCATCAAACAGGGAGACTAGGTCGCAACACAGTACTCGCTAATCAGAGAAATGTTGTGCCTGAGGATGGAGTTGAAAATACAGCAGGCTCCTCTGATGCTGGATCAAACAAAGAAGCTTTCAAAGGGGACCAACGCAGATCCTCATGGGGCTCCTCATTAGAGGACAGCGACGCAGACCTACCCAAAGAAGAAGAAGAAGAAGAAGAGGGAAACGGGGAGACGCTTGATCAGAAAAGTGATGTTCGATCATCACATTCAAAACCAGAAGCAGAAACACTGCATTCGAAATGCGCATTACCTCAACCAAACAAAGACCACTTGGATACCTCATGGGATTCTTCATCCCCAGTGGCACCATCACCACCTCAGCCAGTGAAAGATGAACCTTTGCCCTCTTTGGGATTATGTTCAACAAGCACTCCTCAGTCCAAAAACAGACCAGCCAAAGCAACCGGAGATGAATCCGAGTGGGATTCGTCTTCTGAAAATAATGACCGGAACGATAATGGCTCCTTTACTAAAGGTGATGTCCAATCACCAGTTTCTAAAACAAATATTGTAACCGCAAACCAGACCGGAGAGCAGCAGCGTTCTGATGGCTCTTGGGAAGAAGAAGATAAAGAAAGTGTTGTGAAAGAGTCAAATGACCCCTCCCCCGCAGTGTCACCAGTAGCTGAGGATGAAAAAATAACCACAGGCCAAGCACGAGATGACGATAACGATAACAATGACGTTGAATCAGTTGGACGGTCCTCACAAATGGATGGAAAATTTGAGAATGAGAAAGGCGATGATAGTAGTTGGGATGACAAAGATGAAAGTGATGAGTCAGAGAAGCAGAAGATCATGGAGAGAACAGGAGATAAAGTTGCAGCCTGCGGTAACGTCTTGAAAACATCTCTTTCTAGCCCAACTAAGTCGAAGCCCACAAGTGCAATAGACAGGAGGTCAGAGGGAGATGAAGACAATGAAAATGCTCCTCAATCTGTAATTGATGGAGAGGATGAGTATCCAGAGGGTAACAGGCTGGAGGAGGACATGCTGGTGGGTGATGAGAAAGACAATCCCAGCACAGACGATGAGACAAGTGAGGACTCTGACAGCCTCCACCAAAAGCTGCAGTACGATTTTGCCAGCGCCACAGTCAAGGTGTCTGACGATGACGATGAACACAAAGCTAGATTAACTGCTTACGTTCCTCTCGAAAATGGAAGTGCCGTCGTTCCCCAGCCTAGAGTGTCATCAGAGGACCTCAATGAAGAACCAATAAGGGAACCGGTTTCATCAAGCCCTGCCACCAAAGACGGTGTCACTGCTGGTCAACTCCATGATTCGGACAGGAGCACATCCTCCGGTGACGTGTTACCTCAGACTGACATTGATGATGTTGATCTAGACTCACCTGATGAGGCAGAGAGCATAGGCATGAGAAGCCAAGAGCTCAGAAACTTTGAAGAGCCTGTCATTCAGGTAAAACAGGAATGCAACAGCTAGTCTTTAGGTGTAGTGTAGCAGTTTGTGAAATGTAGTTTGGCCTCTTCAAGCACTCTGGCAACACCTCACACGCATTTGTTTTCATATGCTTGTTCCCAGTTTGCTTCTCCTTTCATTCGAGATGCCTCTTATAGACACATACACTCGTAGAGGGAGGTTTTAAAGTACAGGGTTATGAGTACATTGCTTTTTTTTTTTACACAGAAAGAAGATTCCACTGGGGATGAGGATAATAATGACCAAGAGGAGGATGGAGATGATGAAGAGGAAGAAGACGTCTCAGATGAAAATGATGAACCTGAAGAGTGCGGAGAGTCCCTTGACGCCACTTCACCTGTTCCTGAGACAGAAGTCTCTAAAGATAAGAAAAGAGGTACGGAGCAAATCCTTTATAATAGCTGTTCTGAACACGCTACGAGCAACTGAATTTACACTATTACAATCTCAAGGTATCTTTTCCTTCGTTTACAACAACAGCACAATCCTGCTCGCCCCCTTAGTTGCTGTGGCAACCTTGAACATCTTACTGACAACAAGGGCTGCAGCTATTAATCATCAAGTATTCTACTGATTATTTTATTGATTGAGTAATAGGATAATACATATTTTTGCCTTTGTGAAAGAGCAATAGTGAATATACAAAAGAGAAAATAGGACAGATGTCATAAAAAGAACAACTAATTTGTTTCTTTTTATAGAAAAATCAACATTTTTATTGCTTCAATTGCATACATCAATATTATCTGTCAAAACTAAACCCATTTAGTGCATTTAAATGCAATATTACACTCTGGGTTTTAAAGAAAACATTTTCTGAAATGCAAAAACAAATAAATAAAAATTTCAAATGATGTGCTACTCCTACTGTTACTCTATGAAGGTACTATCATTTTAAATGATTGAGCTGTGACAATGTGTTTGAATTCAAAATTGTTATCGATGATATTGAACAAAACAGATTCGATGAGTTTTTGTTTCTTCAGGGATTATTTCAGTCCTACTGACAGCTTTGGTCCTTGATTTTGTTTGATTTAACAGTAAAAAAAAAGTTGGTATTTTTTCCTCTGAATGAAGAAATTCTAGCGAAAGGGAGAAATTATACCATATCATTATTACTATCTATCCGGAATTTAAATTTGAGTAACTATGTTATTGTAAATGTGGTCATACAGTAGGGATACATAAATAATGCATTGCTCTGCAACTACCACCGCACACTTTTCAGTTATTTCATCGTAATGAATCTACACCTGTTGAAATAGATTTCCTGTCCGAGCTGGGTCTAGAGAAGGGAGAGGAGGAGCAGGATTCCTGGGACTCTGAGGTACTGTAAAGACACATTTTGGAATCTCTTGTAGGATCCGATGTTTGCCACACAGATTCTCACAGAGTGATTTTTCTCTTTCAGTCCCACTCTGAAAACCCCGATATGCCACGTGTAGAGAAACAAAGCTTGCACACTCAGGATCAAGAACAGATGTCCACTGTTGAGGAGGAGAATAAAGAAAGTAGGTCTATTTCATTAACTCCTTTTTTCTTTTTCTTTTTTTCAAAGAAATCAAACCATTCCAGGCACCATTTCATGCTGCAGAAACAGTGTGATCTTATTTAATCATTAAAAAAAAACTGCGCTTTTGTGTGCATGAATTATATTTGTCTGCGAGTAATGGTTCAAGCTTTCTGTTTTCAGTCTAAATACGGTGAAGAATGTGCAATGCAATATAATTTCCATCAATCAAAAGATATCCTTTCCAACAATTATGTTAATTTCTTTTGTAGACTTGTTTTATATTCCCTCTTTTTTAAGAGGGGAAGGAGACAATAGGATGGCAGTTCTAGAGCCTCGGAGGAGTGTAGGCAGGCCAAGAGGCAGCGAGGGAGAGGGTATGAATGTCTTAACTCACAGGTCTGAGGAACAGCATGCTAACATACCAGAGGACTGACCATCACCTCATGATCACCATAAGAGAATGCATGCAGAATACACTACTCCACCCTGCTTGCTTTGAACCCCATTTTTTTTACCAAAAACAAAACAAAAAACTCTTAGCGTGCTTGGTTTCAGTAGATTTTTGGCTCAAATGAGATGAATGCAGCACTTATCAGCATTCTTGGCTGATGCTGAATTTGTGTCCAAATAAAACAAGGAATGTAAATGCTCGTCTGATGCCGTGCCAAGTGTCTACATGCTAATTAACCATGAGCTCATTTGCATGGGAATGCTTTGTACAATGTTCTGGCGAACCCACCAAGCTTTTTTTTGTTTTCATTTAGTTTTTTCCAGAAGAAGTTCCTTCTGTGTCTAACATGACAGACATGTCCTGTCTCTTGCAGTTGAGATCAATGATGATGATAATGGAGATGCAGATGTTGAGAAAGATGATTCTATACAGAAAGAGGTAGGTTCAACAACTAAATGCAGTAGACGGTAAAAGAAACTGATCTGTTGGAATCAAATGGCAAAACGTTTTTCTTTTCTACCAGACTGAGAAGGCAAAATGGGAACCTTTCCGTGTTCTGAGCAAACTTGAAGGAGAGAGCGAACGGAAGACAGGTAAATGGTGTGACCTGGAGCATCGTGGGTCCTGTTGCTCTAAAATGTAAGAATTGATTTGGAGAAGAGCTGTTTGTATTGAACATGGTGCTTTGTTTTGCTTCGACAGACTTAATGGAAGAGTTTGGTCTCGGTGACGTTGATGATCTTGAAGGTAAGATGAAAAAATTATCTCTCTATTTAAACAAAAGAAAACATTGGTTTATATAATCACAAGGCAGTCGATCATCTAATGCCACTGTCCCTGCTGGTAAATTGCCTGATACCTACTGACTAGCACCCAAGGTCAAGGTTATGAAAGTCTCACTTTCAAATAATTAGGTCTAATTTAATTAGGACTGTCTTTTCTTAAGCTTTTGTAACTAATAACTCTTTTGTATTTTTCTGTCCTCAAACTTTTTGAAGCTAAAAAAGCAGGTCAGTAAACATGAACTAGCGGAGTAGACAAGATGAACTGTTTATTCCGGTAGCTGTAGTTCCTCGTTGTGCAATAGCTTTACAGCCTTCCCCTGATCTTTTCCATTGAGTGGTGTTGCCGTTATCCCAATGGTAACTGACCTCCTTCCCTCAGCAACATCAATGCCATGTTTTGTTCATTGACCTATAACGTCTTGTGTTAATGACACAGATGCGTCAGACTGGGACTCAGCCAGCACTGCCAGTAGGAGAACCCTGCCTGGCCGCAGAATGCCCTCCCCTGGACTTGAGGAGCTCCCAGAATGCTCCTATCCTTCTGTTAAAGAGCAGGATGAAGACATTGCTCCAGCAGCACCCCCGAGACCTCAGAGGAGCAACAACTCCGACAAGACACTGCCCAGCACACCCCTTCAGCCCGTGCCCCAACCCCAGCCGCGACCAAGGAAGATGGTGCTTCAGAAGCCCGAGAGTGAAGAAGGTAAGGCATATCGTGATCATGACTGTCTGAGTCAAAATCTGTCACCTTAAACGGATGATTATTATAACCATTTTTTCTCCAAACTTTTTCTCAAGAGAATGATTTTTACAGCATTTATATGGGAATAATTATGTCCCTGTCTGTTTTCTCTTTCTTTTTATTCTTGCTCTCATTCAGAATCGGATTGGGAGCCAGACAATGTTGTGTCCTCTAGCAATACAGCCAAAATTGACAATCAAAACATAGCCGAGCTTCAGACAGTGGTCACACCAGGTAAGTCTCACGGGACGTTTTAAGTATGCCTACAGATATTTGTGTGCACATGCAAAGTGCTCTGAGTAAAGACTCTCCGTCTTCTTAGGTTCCCCTGAGCTCTCACCGATGGCAAAAGACAGTAAAAGTAGAAGAGTAGAGTCTGACGAGCAGCAGCAAAAGGTGAGAAATACTCTGAATATACCATCCCTACCACGATCCTTATTTCTTTATTTTTTTTATTTTTTTTTATTCCTGGCATTTTTATCCTAGACACAACATCATCATTCATGCTTTCCCAGTCACATCATCAAGTCATATCTAATGGTAAATATGTGCATATTTAAAAGTAGGGGGGTATTAAAAACAACCTAACCAAATGTAATCAAATGATCTACTTTGACCTTGCTCGTCGAGGCTTTAGTGATCCTCAAAGCCTGTGTTTCCCCTTTGATCCGTGTCAAGTGAAACACATGAAAATGCTTCTGGGTGAGATCAAAGACTTACCGTTTTTGTAGTTTTGGCTATTTGTAAGTAACTAGGTTGATCATCCCAAATATTGGCAGAAAAAATGGGTAAAACATTTAAATATGCATTTGGCATTGTGGGACACAGCTTTAAATTATTAACACATGACAACCACATCTGTTGTTCTGGCCTTTGACAACTTGTTGAAAAAAAAAAAATAATCCAGAAATCAAATTTCCTGTTTGAAAGTGTAACAAATAAGTGCCAAACAAGTTGTTACTTATCCCAAATAACATTCTTGTAAATATAGTCCTTTCTATAATTAGAATGTAGTTTGCTAACATTATAAGAAAGATCTGGGAATGTGATGTCTAAATGCCTCCATATTTATTTTAATATTGTGTTACTTTATATGTCAGTTAGTTATACATGTATGTTAGTATTAAGTCCAAACTTGTTTTTTTTGCATTTTTGTCTTCTCTGTTTTGTGTTTTTCCTTGTCCACCCATGCCATCAAAGGAGATAGATGATGCAATAGATACATGTGAGTTAGATCTGAATAACCCATGTCCATCGGGCCATGTGAGCTCTGACGGTAGAGAAAAGGAAACAGGCTTTAGAGATCAACGCCGTCCCGGGGACAGAAATGAAGCGGGTGATAACGTTCCATGGGAGAACCGCTACGAGAAGCTCTGGGTAGAGGTGGAGAAAAGGGAGGTCAAATCCACCTTCAAGAACGTTGCCGGGGAATTGAAAGAGAAGTTCGGAGAACTGCTTAAAACAAGGCACTCTGATGAAGACGTCGCAGAAGAAGAACGGGCCACGGCTGACTCTACTTCTGCAGAAGAAGAGTCAAGTGATGAGGAAGACGGGGAAGTCATTGTGCGCCCCGTGGCCAGAGCGAGGAGTACCGTCCTTCTCACCATACCTGAGCAGAGGGAGTCTGGACTGGAAGACTCTGTGACGGAGTCAACTGACAACTCCTTATGCGAGGACGGGATGCAGGTCCGCGAGCCCCCAGCTAGTGAGAGCGTCATGTGTCGAGAACCAGATCTATTCACTGACGATGTTCTAGAGGAGTGCAGGTCTCCTTCCCCTCAACTCGCCACAGTACGGGCAGACCGCTGCATAGATCCTGTTACCACAGCTTTCTCTGGTGATCAATGCATCCCCACGTCTGATATTGACCGGAGCTCATTCCTAAGAGAGGAGGCCGAACGTGGGCCATTCCAGAAGCCACATCTGGACCTAATCTGGAGGGACAGCGCTGCTGATCTAGATGAAGATGAGAGGAACGATGCCAGTTCAGAAGAGGATCCTGAGGATGTCACCAAGTCTCGCCCCCCCTCACTAAGCAGACGTTCAGCATCTATCCCAGGTGTTTCTGATGAAGAGCTGGAAGAGGACATGGAAAGATTTAAACTTGAGGTAGGGATCCTGAAGTATGTCTTCCTGGATTTGGAGAAAGAAAAGGCCCAACTCCAGAATGAGGTAGAGGATGGCCGCCCCTCCTATAGTCCCTTCTTGATCGCCTCACTTTCTCTTCATTTCATCCATGCACTTAATTTCATTTCTTTTAACCGGTTGTGTCCAGGGCTTGAACCAGCCATACATCATAACCTCATCTTATTTCTTTCTGTTGGTGTTGTTCATTGTCCATGTCTTTTATTTATTTTCTTTAGGTTTGATTTCAAGTAGAAGAGTTCATCTTGCATGTTCTCCTTGCATTTTTGTGTTTTTTAACTAACATAACGTAGAATTTAAGTACCGTTTGTGGAAGGTCATTTCTGCGGCACTCAAGTAACCTTTGGTACTGATTTGCAGTTATGAAAATCTTGGTTGTTTGGCATTCTTGAGTGTACTCCAAAAGTAAAGGTTCACTCTTATGTGTGCTTTAGTGACTTGTCCTTCATCATGCATGGACCTCGCATGTATCTTTATCTTGAATAAGTTCTGTTGTATGCACTCTCTCTTTCTAGGTTATGTGGTGTGAAGATTGTACAAATAAAAGCCTTCTTTTCCCTAAAAAGAAGTGCTGCTGTGACAATATGGCAATTAGCATTTGACATACAAATTATCATTTTGTGGGTGAATTATTCTTTAGATTAGTCTTGATACACACATGGGATGAATAGATTAACTTTTTTGGGGCCAGCCTTTTGTTGAGTGTTTTTGTTTATTTTGTGGAAAGAAACCATAGAAGTAAATATAATTTGTGTACTTTGTCATTGCTACACAGTTTGGCATTTTAATTCACAGAGAGAACGACTAATTTCTGCAATAGAAAGTGACGTGGATGTAAATAGCGTACAGTATAAATGGCTACATGGAGTACTTTAAGAGATAGTAATACTGTTGTGTTGAGCTCTAGTAGAATTGGTAAAGAACCTTACTAGTTATTGAATATTTACCATACCTGTTCAAAACTGATGAGATTTTTCTCTGTTCAGGTTTGCCACAGCATCATTGTAATGTGTGGAATTGTGCATCCTTGTAATTAACTGAAATTACCACGTCAAATAGATTAACCACACTAAGGTGTTGGGTCTCCGAAGGGAGGGGGTGACACTAAATTATGTATGACAAAGTGTACAAGTCCCTGCTCCAAAATGCATCTTAAAAGGCTGGCCTCAACCTGTTTCATTGAGGAATAATCTCTCAAGTCCAGTTATCAAATATTTACCCTTGTTCTTTTCAGGTTGGCAAGGAGACGACAACGACTGCATCAGAGGCGCAAAAATCCATAACTTCATGTGATACTGGTGGAATGGCATTGGAAAAAGCGGGTACTGAGAAACCTGAGACCCGGTTAGGATCCCTGTCAAGTCGAGCTGGAGCAACGCACCAGGAACAGCCGTCTGCGGCCACCAAGAGGTATGCATTGTTTTTCCTTTTGTGGATTTCTAGGCCCTGACAGTTATCATTACAGATTTAAACTGTTGATCTTACAATTTCAGAACAACACATCCAAAATCCTCCACAATGTAGAAATCAGATATTATGTATTTTTGCCTTCTGTGCGTGTGTATAGTTGTTCTCTAAATCATTTTTATAAGGCTCTTTTTTTGCTAAATGCACTTTTGCTACATTTATTTCTCACATATTCAACAAAAGGAACTGACTCTAAACTTTGTTTTATTGATTCAATTTAATGAGCGTTTCTTCAGCAATACCTCCCAAGGGCCCAAAGTGTAGATGTCACAACGTATTGACTATCGAGTTTATTGCTCTCCATAGCGTCAACGGGGCACCAGTGCAATTGCATCTCCCACCCCAGCAGACCCCCAATAGCAACACACAGGAGGGACAAGCTGTAGAGGAGACCTTACAGCTGGAGCTGGTCAGAGGGGCCCGGCGCAGCAGAGCCCCTCAGACCAACACTCATGTCAATGGAGATCCTCTGTCGGTGTTTGATGATAGCACTTTAAGTGAATTGTCCGACGATGAAGGAAGGTATATATGCAGTATGCTTTTTTTTTTGTATCAATTTCACCTCTCTGTCACTAACTCGTAAAGGTGTGTGCAGACTGAACGCAAAGTTAATTAGACAGGCAGCGCGACTTAACAGAGCTCATGGAAAGAAGTGAGTAGACATGAACGGTCGCAGTTTCGCTCTCGGGAGAAAGATCTCTGTTTGAATTTAAAATGGATCACATCAAAGAAAACAAATCATGTGTTTTCGAAACTTCACTTAATGAACATACAAAGGAAAGGGGGGGGGGGGGAAGTAAACAAACTGGAGGAACACAAGAGAAACTACTGGAATTATTGGTAAGTTTACATCATGTTTGTGACAAATAGACAGACTTCTAATGAATAATCTGAGGAAGAACTTTGCTTTGCATTCAGTCCAAACAAACCGTTACAATATTGGTGGTGGGTGATCAGAAGGATGCAAATCTTCTTGATTTTAATAATTTTCTACCCACATAGTTGCATGACTAACCGCTGATTTTCCAAAAAATCAATAGTATACTGCATTATACCATTACACTTCCAACAACTCTCCAATACGGCTCTCGTATGTTGAGAACATGCACGCCAGTTTCCCAAATAACCCCTTTTTTTTTCCTTCTCTGCATTTGTTGGGCTCAGGTTTCCAACCAGTGGAAGACATAAAGACGAGGTAAAACACAAAATCTGTTCGTAACTGGATGGACATTTGAGTACAGAATAAGAAACTGAATGATATAAACACCCCCGTTTTGGTTCCATATTCAGAACCCTCAGGAAGTCGGGATGGCAGGAGACTTTGATGAACTTACTCAGTCGTCCGACACAGGCACAGATGACATCGACTCTCCCACTTCAGGCTATCGCCACGCATCCCTCCTCATTCAGAAGCTGGACTCGGCCACTTTTGGTACTGATTCAAATGCTAATTTCAATAATAATAAGTAATTATTTCTGCCTTTTTTTTTAGGACTTTTGTAACTTAACCAGTTTGTTAATCTTATTTGCAAAATACGTGCAGGTAATTCGACTTTGAAAGCAAGATCTGGTATATGCTCCTTTTAAGTGGTGAGACTTGCCATATTATGCCTCACAGACTCGAGAAGCATGGTGAAGCTGCAGAACATTTTCCACGAATATGAGCGCTCCATCCAAAAGGCGAGGAGTCGCCACGGGTACCTGGCAGACAAGGTGAGCCAGCTGGAAATGGAGAGGGCTGAGTTGAAGAGCTCCCTGGAGGAAGTTAGAGACGTTAAATCTGCCTTGGAGCGCAACCAGCTGGAGCTGCAGACTGAAGTCACGAACCTCAAGTGAGAACAACTTCCTTTTTCTCGAACGCTAGAGTACTCTCTAGCCATTTCCTTACATGGTCTTGCTCTCGCTTCTCATGTTTAATGTTCATCATACTGCATCGTATGTGATTCCCTATTTGTCTGTTTGAAACTTGGTATAGATTTCAGCTGAAGCAAGAGCAGGAAAATCGCCGAAACGCCAACATGATGTACAACACAACCAGAGATAAGCTGAGGAGGATGGAGGAGCAGCATCAGTTCGAGGTACAGGAGAGACAGAAGGTGGAGCTGTCCCTCAGGAATCTGGAGCTGGAGATGAGAACACTGGTCAACAACATGAAACAGGTACACCCTTCATTTGTTTTTCTGTCCAACGTGCTTTTTCACTAAATTGATGTCGGCCAATGTCGTGTTTCGATACGTTAACGTACCTTTTAATGTTTGGATCATTTCAAATACAGTAATGTATTTTGTACAAAAAGTAATTATTTTTATTTTGTATTCATGATGATGTGATGAGACGCTGTAGATGATTTTATCAGTCTCGAGCTCGTCCAGTTGTTGTTTGGTGTATATTCAAAGCACTGATGTCCCCATCATATGTCCACCACCCAGCTGGAGGAGGACCACAGTGAGACCCAGAGACTGCTGGCTCAGGAGCGCAGTGCTCGGACGCTGCAGGAGAATCTGCTCAGCAGCCATCTTCGAAAGCAGCAGGAGATAGAGGACGACAACAAGAGAAACATAAGCAAAAGCAATGAGGTAATCCTCACGTAGTGGTATCCATTGTTTGAGTTTGGTTTCTGGTTTAGAGGATATTCGAACATTCTATTGATATTGTGGTACTTTATAAGAGGCTGTAAATGAAAACCAGTTGGTGCCTGTAAGGTTTTGAAAATGTTATGAGTTGTTAACTAAGAGTGCTACAGTTTGGTGCTGCTAATCGAAGATTAGTATTTATAATCTCATACATTTTATTAATTAATTTATTTTTTATTTTTATAATTTATTTAATATCATACATTTTGAAATGAAATCAATAAAGAAAACCTGCAGACTCGAGGCAATCTTAACTTAATATGTTTTTTCCCTGTTCACAGGCCTTGTCTCAGCTCACTGAAGCCAGTGACAGGGAGAGGGAGTTGCTGCAGCAGAGTGCTACCTTCCAGGAGCAGCTGACCATCCTGAGAACTGACCTCGAGCGATCGCATGCCAACAGCAGTCTTAAAGAGAGCCACCTTTTGGATGAGAACGAGGCTCTCAAGGAGCAGCTCGAAGATGCTCGGCGAGATCTCAAACTCAACAGTGAAGCCCTGACCCAAACTGTCTTCAACTGCAACAACCAGTTGACCACACTGAAGTCTGAGTTCGCTATGGCAACAGCCCGTCTGGAAAATGAGCGGCAGACCCGCGAAACACTGGATGCAGAAGTTGAGTCCACGCGTATCCGCCTGGCCGGAGCCGTGAAGGAGGCAGAGCTCTGCATGGCAGCTCACGCAGACACAGAGAAAGCTCTGCTCCGGGAGAAAGAGGAACACCAGCGTCTTAAAGACAGACTCACAGGTCAGTAGTGGGAGGAATGGATGGACTGCTCCGAGCTCACCCATGCCCAACCAGGCCAAGTGTTTTGTGCTTTGTTGCAGAAACATTCCACGCTTAGAGACGTGAAAGTTATTTGACAAACAGGCCCATCAGCTTGGAAGAGCTGTTTGTGATCTGAAGTACACCTCATGAGTAATTCACTCATTAATTTATGCATATCTGTTTAAGGGCAAATGGAGTGAAAAGGGCTTGACTGTAGCATATTTGAATCAATTCGGTTTCAATTTAATTTAATTATAAAAGCAGCTGTTGTTCTGCGCATCTTTTTGTTCTGCTATCTTTTTCGGCTAACTGGGAGCTTGTTTGTAACTCCTAAGGTTTTTATTTCTACAGGTGAAGCAGCCAGTCAGCGCGAGGCAGTCAACGGCCTGTGCCAGAAGCTGGCCAAGGCAGAGACTCGTGCAAACAGCATGGAGAATGAAGTTCATCGGGCCACACTGCAGCTGACAGAGAAAAGCCTACTGCTGGAGGTCCAACAGCGGGAGAAGGACCAGGCGGCAGTACGTATAAAAGAGCTGGAATCGGCCCTTCAGGTCGAGAGGGAGCAGATGAGCCGTGTCGGAGCACGCCAGGAGACCACACAGGAGCGGCTAGCCCAAACCCAGAGCGAGGGCATGCTACTGCGGCAACAGCTCGAGGAGGCCCAAAACAAAGGCGTTGCAAAAGAGCGCGCTGTGACAGACGCCCAAGAGCGCTTCAGTGACATTCTGTCCAAGCTGCGCTCTGACGGCGAAGAGCGAGTACAACTAGTGGAGGAGAGAAATAAGGAGCTCTCCACTAAAGCTGCCGATCTGCGAGATCAGATCTACAAATTAGAGGAAGAGAAGAACGAAAGAGAGGTAAGATAAGGACTCTGCAGTGTAAGAGGATTACCTAACCTCCTCTCTCAGACCCAATTTTAGCCTGTCTTCCACATGCCAGTTAAGGATCTCCCTTTTTTATCTAATCAAACCCTGCTTTCTTTGGAATCTGTCTGAGCACAGACTAATCTGAGGCAGCTGCAGCAAGAGCTAGCAGACTCACTCAAGAAGCTGTCAATGAGTGAGGCTTCTCTGGAGGTCAACACACGCTACCGCAATGACCTGGAGGATGAGAAGGCCCGGCTCTTTAAAGACTTGGACAGGGTCAAAGGAAAGGTAACAGCAGGGAACAGTGACACCTTGTGGCAGCATATTTTCACCACATAGACGATTTCCAGCTGTGTAAATGATTATGAAACAAACCATTTAAGCTGTACTGGAATTAGATAGCTCATTGTTTTTTGAGTTAAGTCCCCCTGTAAGCAATGCTGATGAGGCGGATGTTTTTGCCTCTATCGTGTAGCTGGAGGAAAGCGAAGACCAGTATGTGCAAGCTGAGAAACGCATCAACAGTCTAAAGAGCATTCTGGATGAAAAGGAAAAGGAACTCACCACTGCTGCTCAGAAACACCAGGAGGCGCTGTCAGCCTCAGCAGCTTCTAAGACCACCATCAGACAGCTGGAGGAAGCTGTGCAACAGTATGTACCAACACATTCTGCACACACGCACTTTGGATTAAAGTTTGATCAAGTTATTCTATTAGCTACCACATAAATAGAAAAACATCCTCCGAAATAAATCATGTCAGATAAAACTTGAAAACTCCATAACACAGGAATGATTATATATTCACGCCAAAATGTTAAATGTATTGTCAGCCATGAGTCTAGATAATATGTTTCAGTATACCGTGTATGAATATTTGTGATGTCAAATTAGGATGGAGATAGAGAACGCCAGGCTGGAAGCTGCTGCAAAGCAACAGTCCAACAAAATTGAAGCACTTCAGAAAGGGGCTCAGGAATCTGCCATGGTGAGTGCGGTAAACTTACCCACACACGCAATTTTTTACATAGGTTTTCTGTGGCAACTTATCTACTTTTTTGTGATTTTACAAAAAAAAAAGCAAAGTACAATATTTAAGTATTGTGATACTTAGAGAAATCTCTTGTGACATCAAATAGCTGACTTAATGTTGTGATGTCATTTTAAGGTATTCAATCTTTTTCCAGCTATCTGACTGTGCGCCTGGAGTTGGGGTTGGTATTGTGGATGTAGGATGTAGGCTTAGTTTCTCTGTGTGGGTTTACCTCTGTTTTTTTGGGGGGGTTTTTTACTATATAAATCGCCAGAAATCAAAATGAAATGCATTTGGGCTTTGTGGGCTTTTTGAACAGGCTGCTAGACCAGAAATCCAACATGCGGAGGAAGTAAAAGCTTTGTGTCAGTTTGGGTTTTTTCTTGGTGACGTAAAAAAAAAGTCTTCCCCCCCTTAGCCTGATCTTGGTATATGGGGTCTTTCACTCGTTTTTGTCTCAAGCTGCATGATGCATGTTACTTCTTTTAGTCTAAAGTGTCCTCTCCACTTTCCCAAATGATTAACAAAAGACAATCGAAAAACACACACAAAAACACCCTCTCTAAGTTATGTTTAAATACTTTTCTTATTTCTGTAGGTCAGAGGTCATTTGGAGGAGTTGGTTACCAACCTCCAAAGCAGTAAGATGACTTTGGAAGACCAACTCACTCATGAGGTTGGTGGCATATTTTGTTTCCTCATAAGAAAATCCTCAGCTTCGAGTTCCATTTCTTAATTTCATCTGCTTTTCTAGTCTGTAATTCACCTGTGACCAGTCTGAGCTGGGACGTCCTACATATTTCAGTAGCCAGCTGAGGAATGTTTGGACAGTGATCAAATTGACAGTGACAGATTTTCCCTTCTCATTATCACCAAAAGGGTCATAATGTAACTTTGTTTTATAGCATTAAGATAATTAGAATACCACACAATTTTACGTTGACACATAAAACAGAAAAGTAGCCCCATTGGAGAAAATGCAAGCATTGGACAAACTATTTTTATTGTGACTGTTTGTCGAAGCAGAGCAGTGTAAAACAGTAACAATAAGTCGACCAAAACGTAACTATTGAAGCTAAAAGGGTGTTATCATACATCGATGTGGATCGATAAATTGACTCAATAATCAATAAGCCAATATTATCAATGCACAGTTAAATATCACAACATATCATCTTTAGGATATTACTTTGATTTGAAATTCCCATGGACCATTTCTGTCCAGGCATGTATATGTGTGATACTTACATTTCTTTCTCTTTCTCAGGTCCAGAAGCAAAGCATGCTGTCTCACACAGCCCAGGACTCGCAGGCCTTGTGGGAGGAGGAGCTGAAGAGCCGCTCTAAGTTAGGTCTGCGCCTGGCAGAGCTTGAAAAGGAAAAGGGCGACCTGAGCACCAAGGTGATCATAGTGAGGTGTTCATATGCAGGCTAATGTTGTATAGGATGGATTAATCAGGCATCCCTCCTGATAATATAAAGCCATGGTTTGGGTCTCAAGAGTTCTTGGCCTGTTTCCTGTGTTCCAGATGGAAATAGAAAAGAAGAAAGCCAAGAAAATAGCGGAGCAGAAGAAGGCTGTAGACACCCGGCTGGATCAGGAGATGAATAGAAACACAGATCTCCAAAAAGAAATGTACAGGTGACTCCTAGCCTCCTCCTCGCCCCCTCCTCGCCCCCTCCAGTAGCCAGTAACCAGTATCCAGTAGCGCGCAGTCTTTCCCGGCTTATGTGGATGTAGCAAACCAATGTGTGTATCTGGTGTCAGGGTTTCAGTTTTTTTTTTTTTTAAGTTTGTGTTTGTTTGTCTGGTGTTTTTGTGTGCTAACTTAATTGCGACTGGTTTCTTGTTCTTTGATGTACCTTATTCTGAGAATATTTTGTGTATGTTTTGTTTTGATGCGTTTTTAATCTGAACTTGTCACAGTTAGTAGTCAAAACTGGTTGCAACTTTGTTCAGTCGGTGAATAATGACACTGTTTGGAATAATGGTTCAACTCTTCATATCATTAGTTCAGCTGATATAGAGTCTCTGAGAAAGCCAGAGGTCGTATTAGGTCATTACTTGACTCTCGGTTGCAAAAGACAGTTTGTGTTAGATATTCACTTTGTATTTATGTATTTGTTTACTTTTAGTACTTGTGTATGTGTTTTAGGTTGCGTACTTTATTGAAGACTGCTAAGAAGAAGTTGCGGGATCAGGACACGGGTGGAGCTGAATTTGTCTCTCCTATGAGTAGTCTACGGATGGACCAGGGCAGACACGGCCAGGCCGAGGGTGCCTTTGGACGAATGAAAGAAAAGGTTTGTCCGCGTGGTAAAGCACTATGATTTTGGTATGAATCCCCAAATAATACACTGCTGCTAGCGGTAATCTTTCTCATGTTACCAGGTGGACGATCTGCAGGTGCAGCTGGAGAAGGAAGGGTCCCGTCGCAGCCAGCTAGAGAAGGTGAACGGCGACCTTAAGGATCAGCTGGCCTCCCTGAAGAGCTTGAGCTGCAGTAGTGACCAACTGGAGAGGAGTAAGAGGCAGCTGGAGGAGGAAGTACTGGACCTGAGACACCGGATGGAGGCTTCTCAGACGGAGCAGAGCCAGGTGGAGCAGTACCGCCGTGACGCAGAGGAGCGGGCCCGTTACGAGATCAAACAGAAACTGGAGCAGGTCAACATCTTCCTGCAGGTAAAAGCTCTGTCGGGTGTATTTTGTTGATTAATGTGAACCAAGTTCATTCCTGAGCAAATATTACACAGCCCGTTTTTTGGGCAACCTTCTACAGAGTACACAACAGAAATGTAAAAGAAAGTTATTATCACACAGACTAAAATCTGAATAATACATATTATACTGAATAAATGAGTTTTTATGTATTTATGTCCATGGCTGCTTTGGCAGCTCTCCACGTGTCTGTTAAAACATCACTAAGCCTGATTGTGTCTCAGTCCCAGGCAGCATCCCAAGAAGCACTGGATCAAATCAAAGCGGCCAATGAGACCAACCTGCGCTCCCAGCTGGAGCAGAAGATCCGGGAGCTGGAGGGGGAGCTGGGCCGGGCCCGCACCACCCACCATGACAGCCTCAACCAAAGAGACTCCACGCGCACAGAGCTCGAGCGATACCGCCAACTCTACACGGAGGAGCTGCGCCTCCGCAAGTCTCTGGTTGCCAAACTAGAGAGGTGAGACCAGGTTGTTGAGGGGATTCTCTGATCAGTCCTTTTAAGACTTGATTTTTATGGTGTAATCGGACATAAACGGTGCTGACGCTGACGTACCGTTATTGTATCAATCATTTCCCCCACAGGGCCAACAGTCGGCTCGCAGAAGCCAATTCCAAGTTGCTCAATGAGCGCAGCAAGTCTCTGATCACCAGCAGCATCGCAAACGGCAGTCTTGGAGGGCCCTCGCTGGACGTGGGCTCTTTGGGGTCACCAGCACACTACGGGGCCACACTGGGGCCCCTGAACAGGAGCCTAGGCCTGGGACTCTCCCTCCTCAGCCCTGTAACCGAGGGGCAGAGCAGCAGGGTGGAGGATTACCTAGCCAAGGTCTGTACGGTCATTAATTGACGAAGTCATGGTGATTTACAGTGGAATATTCGTTATGGAGGCCATTTTCATTTCCCATAGCGTCATGGTTGTCGGCGTTGTTATTGTGTTAGTGGTGCCGCTCTGTTCGAAGATGTTGCTTTTTATACACAGGTTAGCGTGTTGTCGCATTGTCATAACTGCAGAGACGTGCTAACCTGTCAGTTTTAAGGCATTACACGTCAGATATTTCAGATTGTGGAGAAGAAATTGTTAATCTGACGGCTCTCTAAATTCACTTAACACCTGTTCGCCCCCTCTACAAGCACACCTTGAAAACGGAAGTAATTTCTTCCCCCTCTTCTTTTCTTCCTCCTGCATATTGTTTCTTCCTCGCTCTATCTCTGGCCTTCATGCTAGTGGGACTTTACTTCTAACCTGTCTTCTATTTCTCACTCTTATAGCTTCTAGCTCAAAAGTCTGTCTCTCACCTCTCCTCTCTTCAGCCAGACCCGTAACCAGGTTTGTAGATGTGTTTAGCTCAGTGTCTGATTGGCTGCTGTCCCCTTCACCCTGCTGGTGGGTCTACGTTTATAGCTCTGTCCCTATGCTCTGTTCACATGCCAACCATGATGTTCAGGGTTTGCACATTGAAATTGTAGTTGTTGTAGAATGTAAACTTAAAAGAAAAATGTAAAAAAAAAAAAAAAAAAAAAAGATTACAGTGGTCCTGATCATTGCAGAGCTTTTTCCTGCTTCATGTTTCAGGAATGACCTACTTAAAGGATCCCCACGGTTGATACTGAAATAACTAATTGTTTAAAGTGACATAACAAATGTTTCATGACTTAAAGGTTAAATGACAAACGAATAGGATCGAATTTCAGTTTTGAATTGTGCAAGATTGTTTTGCATTGTGACTCCACCAGCTGAGATCTCACACCCTCTCTGACTCTCTGCTTTGACCTGACTTTCTCCATGCTCTGAAGTAGAGATGATTTGTGCCTTTTTAAGAATAGTTTGTACTAATAATGATCAGTTGTCTATTTTAAAGCAGATTTTAGTATGCCCCAAAAAAAAAACAATATGAAACGAAATTTTGTTTTGGAAAAAGAGCTCAATGGAGCGACAAAATGGACAGATTCATAATAAGACTGAAAACAGATGCATCGAGTGAAGAGTTAAGCTATACAAGACCTTTTTGAATTTATTAAATATTTTCTAACGTGTTAATTTGAACTAACAAAAAAATAGATGTCCATGTCTCTATATTTGTGTATATACTATATTATAATAATACAACTTCATTTATACAGCACTTTTCAAAACAACGTTACAAAGTGCTCTACCAGCACAGAACCGGGATTACAACATTTCAGGACTCCAATGAGGCAAATCAAATCAGACAATTCAAATAATACAAAAATGAAATGGAATAAACACGTTCCACGTGGATACTGCATGTATATAATGTCTGTGTAAGTACACCGGCACATTTAATTGTGCATGCATAGAGAAATACAGTTCTCCTTGATATGTTGCATGCAGACCTTTTTATAGTTTTACATGTTAGTTATCAATAACATTATTCTTTTACGTGAGATTCATTCCGATAGTCACCAAAAACATTTTATAATTTCTTAAAATGCATCTTGGTCAAACTATTTGCATCATTTGGGGTCTTCGGTTGACAATATTGACTCAGCTTTAGCAAATTGCAGTAAGATTTAAAGGCAACATCCCAACAGCCTGCAGAAACTCTCCACTGAAGCAGAGCCTGCATGCTTGGCATGTCCTGCTGTGTTTCACAAAGTAGTCTTGGTTTCCTTGCAGTGTGTTTTTTCTACTATCCATCCACTATTGTATTGTGTTTAGTGGTGAAATATTATTGTTTCTGCATCTGTTTTTTGTTTTTTTTATATGTGTAAATATTTATTTTTACAGACATATTTTTGCTTTTTAGTTTATGTCGGCTGATATTTCCCACCAAAACATAAGATCTAACGATATCTTTGCCTTTTTTTTCCAGATGCAGAGTGAGCTTGATAGAAACATATCAAAGGAATTAAACAACGGTGAGTGCGCTGAAGCCGTAAACAAGGCACAAATCTTCGCTGTCTTAAAAACATCCTGATATCTTTAAAATGAATTCAGTGGTAGCAGCGCTTGACGTGTAGCTGCCGCTCAATGACGCTAACTTTGGTCTCGCTCTCTGGTCGTCAGCCACAGCGGAGCTGGACGTGACTTCGGCCCGTATGTCACCCGTGGGCTCCGCCTCGAGGGTGGAGCTGGACCCCGTCAGCAGGGCGACGCAGCAGTACTTGGAGGTACTAAAGAAGAACAATATGATCTGAACACGATTCACAGCTGCTCGAAGTCAACGTTATATTTATAAGTACTGTCTGCACCAACGATAAGGCCAAAGCCACCGAGCAGTCACATGACACCAAGAATCCAACTCCGTACGTATTCACTCTCCCTTCTTTTATGAAAGAAAGCAAACACAAGGCACATTGCACTTAACCACTCAGGAGCAAAGGGCATGAGTCTATATCTATATAGATCTATATATATAGATCTATATAGATATAGATCTATATATCTATAGATATATAGATCTATATAGATATAGATATATAGATCTATATATAGATATCCATATATAGATTTATAGATAGAGATATCTATATATAGATCTATATATATGCGCGTCATTGATGGGTACAATTAGAGAGAACCTCAAAAGTATTTGTTCTGTCTGACTAATTCCATTAAATATGTAAGTTTTGTTTTAATAGGACAATATAATGGTTTGGATTTTTATTTGTGAATATTGGTGTTGCTAAATTTGAATTTATAAGTATTTGATGTATGTGTCATTAATAATTTTGCCAAGATTTTACATTTGGTACGTGCCATCAAATGGTGCAATATCTGTCTTGGTCTTACTTAGACTCATTGGAGTGTTGTGTTTATGATCATTATATTTATTCGTTGTTGTTATTTTTTTATGAACATGATATACTTGAATAAGACGAGCTGGAATACTCTCTGGCTATTGAAACAGGGTGACTACATTTACACAACTGTCATTTCATCTTTTGGCTGGCTTGTTTTTTTAGGGCCACCAAAAGCGAAACACGCATTTTTTTTTTGTTGATTCATTTCATAAATACTGTAACAGATTACATATAGGAAAACATTTATGACGCCTGTACATTGCAGAAGACTCTAAAGTTGTAAATAAAATCTAAAAGTAAAAAACCCTGGTTTTGAGTGACCTATTGATGTCTGGAGTGGACAGGAGAAATGAGACAATAAAATGAGCAGGGATTTGTGCCGGCTTTTCATAAATCCATCACTTAGTTTGTTGTGAAGGGGGTTTGAAATGTGACAGATTTTTTTTTTGACTGGTTTTAATATGTCCAAAAACGAAATTGTCCAAATATTGACGTAACAAAAAAAAGTGAAAAAGTAAACAAAAACAAAACAATCGGAATAAATCCAACGTGGGACAATAAATATATATTTATTTAATCTATATATTAATTAATTTAGTGTTTATATATATATATATTTGTTAAATATGCATGTTATATTTTTTATTTCTATATTTAACTATTACAGATTTTACTTATTATACAATAGTACATGAACTTAAATATCAAGTACATTTACACTATGTCTCCCCCCTTTAACCCTGATTTTTACACCTGTTAAAACCTCTGATAGATTCCAAGTATCTGACTGAATAGTTATGAAAAGATGATGAACTGAAATTGATGTAATTAACAGTATTTTCCTTCCATTGACCTGTAGAAGAGTATATCTTTAGTACTGACCTCTCTTATGCTTGACTCACTCCATCTTCTGCAGTTTTTGTGTGCAGAACTTGCTTTAAATTCCAGGTATCTTAAATTCAAGGTAATATGCAGCTTTTGCCATCAATATTTCATGCACAGCCATTTTTAGCCCACCCCTCATTAGTTATGTTTTGATGTACTTCACTTTACCCCCCCACGTCTAGCACTCTCAAACACATGAAACTTGATGATATGCGCTGGTTTAGAAACCATTCCCCTCACTTATTAAAATGAGACAATGTGTTTATGATTGCCCCCCTCTGGTGTGTCTCTCTTCCCTTTGATCCGTCCTCTCTGCGTCAGCCTCAAATGTTAGATATTCAAATCTGGTTACATTTATTTTTGTTTCCTTTACAGCAGATGGGCACATCTGACAGACTGACTATTAGGTGTTATTATTTCCCCTTTTTTTTTTTTTTTTTTTCAATAGACGCCACTTCATACACTACACGTAAACCTCGATTTGATTGAGGAGGTTACAACCATTGTCATAAAGCTTTGGAGGCGTGCGAGAATACAAATAGACAGATTCTGAATAATATAAAAAAAAAAAAAAAAAGTGTTGAAAGGGTTGTTTGTGAAAAGCAGCTCAGCTTTAAAACAAACCGCTCCTCACTGGGTCATCCTCCATCTGAGATGCCCGGTCTTGTTATCTCAGACTGCCAGTCCAACAGCTGTTAAGGAAGAACAAGGTGTCGGTTTTCAGCCTCAAGCAGAGGGACGCACAATGAGGTTGTCAACTGAATTTACAGATCTTTACAACCATGATACGAATGTGCAAAAGCATCTCACAAACACAAATGTAAGCGTGACACTAAACGATAAAAGAAAAAAAAAAGGTCACATTTTTCAAGCCGTATCAATAAGAACGCTGCTCTTTAGAAAGTGTTGTCCAGGACCCCCCCCCCTCCCCCCCAAAAAAAAAGGTCTGTTTATTCATTTAAGTGTTCATTTATACTTAATGTGAATATTATTTCCCACCATGAAGGTCACAATCTACGACAATCCTCACAGTTAAGAAGCTGGAACGGGAAAATATTTGTAATTTTTGCTTGGAAAAAAAACAAAAGTAATCTATTGACACGATAGTTATGCGAACTAATTACAGAACCGAAATTTCTCCGTTTCCCTTATCCTATTATACCAAAAGCTGCTAGTTTAATTGTTTTTCTTTTGTAACCGCCGTAAAGTGAAAAAGGCCATCATTTTCATCAAAATCATTTCAGTGGTGATTTCTCTAAATCAATACGCCACAGCGGAAAAAAAAAAAATATCCATCCATCTTCAAACACTTTATTACCGTGTGGCTGTGTTTCTGAATTCACTCTGACAACATCAGCTGTTTGTGATTTGTGGAGGGAGACGTCGGCTGTGGGTAGAGGGTATAACAAATCGAGGGGGACAAGTGGAACAAACCAGAGTGTTTATTTGTTGGCGTGTGCTCGCCATGCTCTAAATTGGACGTCACTGCTGTTTCTTGTCACCAGCGGAATCGAAATGCGTTGTGGGCAAAAGAGATACTTAAATTTGATTTACTCGCTCTAACATGATTTAAATGAGCCTCTTGGCTCGCCCCGGACAGATTGACAGCGCTGTCTTTATCGCCGCTTTGTTTTATTTTTGGCTGTTTACTCTTGCCTGTCTGCTGTCATCTCACGCGACGACTTTAAAGGAGCCGGCTTCGATCTTCCGAGATCTGGAGAGAGTAAGCAATCCTTTTATGTTCCAAGTGCTTTTCATGCCACATATGAAAAAGGATTCACGAGAGAGCTGACACGTTTTTTTGTGGCCCTGTTCCTCAGCTGCAAAGAGCTGCGCGGGAAGAAGTCAAACCTGCAATCTTGCAACATGAGAACCCGCACAAAACCGAGCAAAGAGGCACAGCCCTCTCGTTCGGGGTCTTGCTGGGTCAAAGTCATTAAATGCAACTTGATGTACAAACGAAAAGCTGTGTTTCTGTAGAATGAAGCCTGGATCTGGAATGCACTGTAGTTCGTACGAGCAGCGGTGCAGCAAGTTTCTGTTCTTCTTTGGTTTGAGTATTAATGAACCCCACTCTGGCTTCAATGTTATTCACCCTGTCTATCCAAAGAGATTTAGCAAGCGGAACAAATGACCCTGACACATTTCTTTTTAATATTTCAAAAGGTCCTTGAATCTAATTTTCCACGAAATCAACCAGGCGATAAATAATGCATCCTTTTCCTCCCCTTGTCAGCGTGGTTGCTGTTGCAATCATATGAGAATGCACAGATGTTAAAGGAATAGGAAACACGCTCGTTTACTTTCTTGCAAGTTGGATTAGAAGATTTACACCACTCTCATGACTGGAGCGTTGGAGCCAGCAGGCGGTTAGCTTAGCTTAGCTTAGCTTAGCTTAGCTTAGCTTAGCATGAAGACTGTGAACAGGGGTTGACGGCTAGCCTGGGAACGACACGACTACAGGAAGTCAATGCTCCAATGCCAAAAATAGTCCATCAAATAACCCCTGTGAAACTGGTCCGTGTATTAATTAAACAATGAACAATGAGTGAGCAGTTGAGATGCTGCCCCCCAAGCCCTCTTTGTAAACTTTAGATATGTTTGGAGTTGGATTAGTTTTTTATTAGTTTGGATTGAGCTAGGCTAGTTGTGTCCAAGCTTCATGCTAAGCTTAGCGTAGCTCCCCCTGGCTCCAGCTCAGTACTTAACGCAACAACCATGAGAGTGGTGTCAATCTTCTTCTTATCTACTTCTTGGGCAATTATTATTACTATTATTTAAAAGTGCTTCAGTTCACGATGAAGAGTGTGAAGCATTTAAGTAACTTCCCTCTTCGGAAAGTGCAGCGTGTGGTGGAATAGTTATCAGTAGATAGGTAAGTGATCACAAAGAAGTGTTGAGTTTGGAGGCTTGTTTGTGCCGTGCACAGCTTTTGAGAATAAAATGATGTTTAGTCAAAAGAAATGTCATTGCATTCCCAATGAATTCCACGCTGGCTGCAATGTCTTTGGTTTCGGTCTCGTCTCGTGTCCTGTAGCTCCGTCCTCGGGGCCCCGGGCCGGTGTCCTAGCTGCGATGGCAGATCTCGCAGCACTCCAGACAAAACTCGAGACACTCGGTCGGCTCGCAGCAAGACTCGAACAGCACCGAGTGGCAGTGGGCGTGGCAGTTGAGCTCCTCCACGGGCGCCTCCTGGATGGCCGAACAGCAGCGGGCGCATGCGCGGCAGCAGCAGGAGCAGGAGGCGTCGAGGCAGGAGGAGCAGGCCTCCAGCAGACCCAGGAGCAGCACGGAGCACTGGCACGAGAGGCATGCCAGCAGCAGGTGGACACAGGAGTCTGTGTGTGAGGACAAAATGAGACAGAAAAGAGGATTTAGCCACGAATATCACATCTGGGGTCACAGAATTGCGATCGTGTGTTCTCAAAGCCTGTCAGACGCCATCACAAACGGGGATTAATGATTCTATTAACCCTAAATTAATCTCTGGCGTGTTTATTTGTTGTGCCAACTAGAACTTAAAAGAGAAACGACGCCGCTTTCGTGATCAAGTGTGATTGTGTTTACTTAATCACAGAGCTCCGTTCAGTCCTCAGGGGAAAATGAAAAAGGCCAGCGGGGCTTCCAGCGATGAACAACAACTAGGAAGAAGCTGTCACGAGATAATTGCTCTCCCGCCCAAATTAGGCGCAGATGAAATTGCATGTATTAACCCCGCCGGTGTGTTACAGAGCATCTCCCGCGATCCTAACCGTTGTATTGTTCCTCAGCTTCCGTTTTTCATCCTCACAAGGACCAGAAAGTAAGTGAGCTCATGCAAATTGAGCTGTTTTATCCTGTTTACTCAAGGAAGTAAATGAAAAGCAGGTGGCAGAATTCCCTGGGGAGTGGGGTTCAGCATTTTCCTGCTCAGCCGCTCGAATTATACACCCCCGCACATAACTTATGCTAATATCTATATATGTGTATCAGATGAAAAAGGAGCATTATGTGTGGCTACCGTATTGATTTAATGCATAACTGCATAGCGATAACAACATGAACACAAGGATAAACAAGGAGATGCCCGCTGCACGCTTTGATAAAACTGGAAGAAAGTACAGCAATTTGAAAGTCTTCAAGGGAAACTTTTTGGTGCTCCATTTGTGTGAGGAGATGGATCGTCTTTGGTGGGGACAGAAAAAAAAATCCTTTAAATGTTCCACACCGGTTTCTTTTGGCTCTCATTGTAACTTATTTTCCCATAAGGGTGAATGATAAACCGAATGTATCAAATTAACGACATATGGCTCAGTCCAGAATATGTACTGTCATACTGTAATTAATGCATTTATACATGTAAAAGTAGATAGAAAAAGTAAGTTCAAGACCGGAAATGTTTTATATATCGATATTTATATATCTATATATATATATCATCGTTATCGAGATAAATGTGTCAATTTATTGTGATATGAATTTGAGATTTAAACGGGGTGGAAGTGAGGCACATTATTGTTCCTACCAGCAGGTGTAGCAGCAGGTTGGTGTGAGCCAGACACACTGCCCCTGCTCCTCCTGCTCCTCCTGCTCCTCCTGCTGCTCCTCCTGCTGCTGCTGCTGCTGTGCACCGACAAGCTGGAGCCCTGCAGTCGGCTCAGGCCCGGTGACAGAGGGGGGGGTCCGTGGTCTGGGACTGTGAGGCCACATCGTAGGCAGGTGGGCTTCTGTGGGTCACACTGAGGCTCCTGAAAACCCGCTGCCTCCTGTGAGGCCGGTGCTGGTGCTGCAGCAGGCCGAGGCTGAGCTGGGCCAAAAGACACACACACACACACACACACACACACGGTGAAGATTGTCTTACTACATCATCACACAACAGGAATACAATTCCTTTATGATAAACACTTCTGAGTGAGCACAAAGCAGATTCAAGCTATAATCAATCTGGAATTTAAATTTTTTATTGGTAATTGTAAACCAGTTTTGGAGCAAAAAAAAACCTTGTTTTGCACCCAGGAATACTAATAAGAATAAGAATTTCATTTATGTAGCACTTTTCAAGCTTAAGTGCAAAGTGTTGAAAAGATCCAGATGAAAAGATTCACAGAATAAACAAATAAAAATGACACCCATTAAAAAAAACTAATTAAATACATGAAAACATATAAATCAAAAGTCCATACATAAACGGATTGGTATGCAAGTGCAAAAGAAAAGAAAAGAAAAAAAATCATATATAGTTGGAAGATGTGGATAAGAGAAAAAGGTGAAATCTAAGTAACGGTAATAACCACACACATATATATATATATATATATATATATATATACAAATAAGATGCAAATATAAGAGTTTGTAGCAAATATAATGCTGCTAAAGTTAAAATAAAATACAAGAAAATTGTAATATCATAAATAATACTCAATTAACATTTTCTCTCGATGTTTTGGGAATAAAAGTCACAACATTTAGTTTTGATCGCTGTATTGTTTGCTTCCCACTTACTGCTGATGAGGTCAGTGGGGATGTTGTTTCCTCTGCTAACAGGGTCACATGCCGAAAGGATTTCCCGTGCGGATTTTAAAGGCTCACTACCTTGAGACACATCAAAAGAAAGTAACGTTAGCTGACAAGCTATCAAAAGAGAAGTCGGATTCCTCACTGACCACACCGACATAAAAAAAAATTTAATTCTCAACAAGTTGCATACATTGTTTCTCATAAAGACAGTCGTCATTTATAAAAAAACACTATTTAATATATGCAGTGTAATCCTGTCTTAAAGAGCTTCTCACATCATTAATCAAGATGCTTTGGTGTCCCATGATGTTCATTGCGTTTCAGGATTATTACCACCCAAGTTTCTTCAGGAAACACTAAAAAACTTTTAATAATGCTAATGAAATAAAAAAAAAAAACGGTACTATAAATATTGTCCCTTTCAGTTGAAGGTTAATAAGAAGTTCCCATAGCAGCAGTTCATAGGTGTTAAGAAAAAATAAGCTGCCTCTACAGCTTATCTCAGGTCAGATCCCGAGTACTTGCCTTTAGTCAGGTTGCTCGGTTCCTCCGTCCCGTCCACCTGTAAATGGTCTCCTGGCAACATGTCTGATACTCATGACTGCTCGGGTTCCACTTTGTTCAACCGGTCACCCTTTTTATCGTCCTGCTTCTGTCGGTTAGGAAACCTCCAGCAACACCCAACATGCCGGCCTGAGTCACCGCTCAGGACACAGTGAGGTGTGTGTGTGTGTGTGTGTGTGTTTCGTTGTTGAGTTACTTAATAATACTCCCCATCCCAGCAGATCCCAGAGGGGCCGAGGCTTTGCTCCGTGACTTTACGTCGCCTCCTCCGTTCTGCTTTTAGTCGCCTGACACAATGGAGACACATACCCCACACGCGTGTGAGCTGAATACTGTATGTTTGCAAGCTGTCTCGCCCTCTTACACTCATACAAGCCTGTCAAAGTTGTACACTATCAAGCATTCAATGTGCGATTACTAATTTGCTCTGTAATACAGTAATTCAGAATTAATAGTTTGTTCGTCAGTATTTATTTTGATTTCATGCCAAACATTTGGCCCGTCCCACATGTGATAAGAAGACACAGCTTTATTTATTCATTTGACCTTTATTGAACCAGAGGGAGAGTCTCATTGAGATTTAAAGATCTCTTTTTCAAGAGCGTCCTGGCCGAGACAGGCAGCGCCTCAAATGTTGCAGACTTGGCAAAACCCGCGGAAAAACTAAAACGCAAACCAAGTACAAATTACAGAATCATAAAATACCAAAAACATTCATCAATATCCTTCTTTACAAGTCATCACAACATCAACAGCCAGATGTGAAATGGCTTTAAATGCATCCGGAGAGACCAGCTCCTGAAGATTCAGGTGATTTGGCATCACTGATTCCAACCACAAGAAACCGCATTACTTAAACACATCTGGCTTTAGGGCGAATAGTAGAAACAATCCTGGGAGCGAAGGCAATGACTTGCCATACTTTTTTGGAAGGATAGATGGAAGCAGACCAAGGATAGCCTTATGAATAAGAATACGTCGATGGTTAAGTCTAGCAAAGAATTGGAAAAAGAAAAAAGAATCAAACACAACGTGTATCAAAAACATTTCCATTGAAACACAAACTGTACAAATCAACAAAAAAAACATCAGTTATAAAAATGTCCGTGATACTTTAAAATAACAAAATGTCAAGTCAGCGATCATTAACGCACACAAATTAACAAATTTTAGTTTTGAATTACTGTTTGACGAAGAACACATACTGCTTAACTACTTACTAGCTTTCAACTAAATCTCCTGGTCTTCCTCAGTGGATGGAGTTTGCAAAGGCCACGTCCACGGCTTATCTAAACGAGCCATGTTGTGATGCCTTTGACACCCGCTAACGTGCGGTAAACCGTAAATATATGTTCACGGCATTTTAAACACCAAATATGTCATTTGAGAGCACAGTAATCAATCAGTCAACCCCATTGTACCATAAGTAATCAGTTAGTGGCATTTAAGTCTTTTTTTTTTTTTTTTTTTTTTTTTTTATGTGCTACGTCTTGTTTTTCCCCCACAGATGAGGATTTTCCTTTTGAAGAGATTGGACACGCGGGCGACGGCATCACGGTGCTGACGAGGAGATGAACCGGGACCAGCCCTTTCTGAGGGGCTGTCGACTACGCGCTGTCAAAAACGCGCCGCGCAGAAAAACATGTCGACTTGCCCGCCTCTCGGTGAGTACGTGGCACATCAAAGCACCGCGCACGTGAAGCTGTTGAAGTCGTCTCGCGCCGCGCTAACTTCCAGTCAGTGAGCGCAGCGCGGGGAGGCAGTCGGAAGAAAATGTCATCTAATAGGCTGACAGCGAATCAAAGGAAGCCCTGAGAGGCAACAGCCAACTTAAAGCTAACTTGTTATCAGCAAAGACAATTACTGACATTAGTCAGAACGGGGAGCGGAGAAATCGGAGGCCTTTGTTCTGTGTTTGGTGGTGAGGTCTGCGGCTTCGCCTCGCGGTGCTCATCAGCCGCCGTTTATCCACGCGTCGTATTATTTGAGCGTTTTACATGACGGTGTGATGAAAAGGGAGAATAAAGTCAAAATGTTTTTTTCAGTGATCGTCGAAAGACAAGTAAACGATATAAAAAAAAAATCAATATTTGCAAGAGTGTTTAAACGCGGTTGTTTCTTCAACAATCATTAATATTTGTGTTCTGCATTTTAAAGTGTGGCACCTTTAATTCATGCATACTCGTACAAGCCTTGTTACTCTCCTCATATACAACATAAACTATCATTGTTTTCCCACCAACTGCATAAACATATTACTAAATAAACGTTCAAAATTGCATATTGCAGCAATATTGTGGAGGATGTGGATTGCACTGAATATCTAATGGCATCGAAGTGAATAGATTTAAAATAATCTTATTGCCTTATTTCCTATTAGAATTAGACAAACTGCGCAACATGACCATGTTACTGCTATTTGCATTCAGTCAAAAATATAATCATATTTATTTTGTATGTAAAATACTAATTTACACTCTCACAGGTGTAAGTATGCTAGGCCAGTGTGCTATGTGCTATAAGTATATTGGTGGGTAACAAAGCCTAACATCACATTTAACTTCGGTCTGAACACAAATGTTTTTTGTTTTTTTTCGAACGCCATTTAATCACAATGATAAAATAAACAGCATTAATTTACAAAACAATTAACATTTACATATATTTATTACATTGCAATCAGACACTTATGGACATATAATTACAGACACATTTTATAAATACAGATAGTTGTATGTGCACAGCATCTATTGTAAATACTCAAAATGTTATAAAAGCGGAATGTGTGGAATCCTAATTTCAGTGGAAACAGCGCTGCATTGAATACATAAGTTCCCCCACAGAGAAAGAGGACAACACACGAGACGCAGTGACTTTACTTACGTTTTGAGAAATGAACATTGATAAATCACATCTCAACAGCCTCGTGTACAAAGACGACAGAGAGAAGCCACGGCACCACAAAACATCTCTTTGCTGTAATGTAGCACTCACATTCACCCTGTGCTATTTATTTGAGCTCACACAATAAACAGACAACACATTTATTCTCTACGTCATATTCAAACAAATATGTCTGTACTTTGTATCATTTACATTTGGTGATGGGGGGGGGAAAGACACAATTTCCTCCAAACTATCAAATTCCACCTTTATGTTTGACTGTGTACATTCTCCTTTTAATTTTTACTGCTAAAACTCTCATGCTTTTCATGATGGACTTTTCTTGGACACGTCTCCTTATATGGATAGTTCAAATGAGAGCAACTGGACAACTTTAAACACATTGAATCTCATATTTACTGTAATAACTTTTAGTCCTTTTATCACATTTTTGAACTATAGATTTAAAGATTGTTTTTCAAAAAAAGCAGAAAATGATCAATTAACAGGCCCAACGCAAAAACTACAGGTGGCACTGTATTGTACTTTCTTTTCTTTAACTAGAAATGTTAAAAGACATGTAAACAAAATCAGTTTTCATGTGTATGAATATGTAAGACATCTTATGAACCACAATTCGGAATATGTCCATTTTGATGTGCGTTTGATCAAACATTGATGTCTTGGCTCGACACACTGAAGACTAACATGACGTCAGGATGGTGCAACATGTAATCTGTGGTCTACACCCCTGAATGTTCAAAGAAGGATTACTTTACTGCGTTGCAACGGATTACTTGAAGTCTGAAGCCCTCGTCTTGTCATTCAAGGTCAAACAAATGCTCTTCGTCGTCTTCGGTCCCGTCGTGCTGCAGGCCGGCTAGTCTTCCTGTTGGCATCAGAGCTTCTTGGTCATTCAGATTCAGCGCTTCGTCTTTCAGGAAAAGAGACCTGCACGGGGTGAACAACAAAGACATTTCCATCAATTATTGAAATAACAATTTCACCGATTTTTTGGAGTTCACGTTGAGTAAAAGTCGCTGCTGGACGTACGCCGGAGAGAAGTTTCGTTTCCTGTGGCTGTCGCTGTTTGTTGCGTTGCTCTCTTGTATTTGACTCCTGGAGTTTCTGCTAACACACTCAGCCACTGCCGTCTACGAAGGAAGAAGAAGAAGAAGAAGAAGAAGAAGAAGAAGAAGAAGAAGAAGAAGAAGAAGAAGAAGAAGAAGAAGAAGAAGAAGAAGAAGAAGAAGAAGAAGAAGAAGAAGAAGAAGAAGAAGAAGAAGAAATCAAAATCAAAATCAAAATCAAACAGTGACTTAACCAGTTCACACTCCTCTCATCAGGAAGGTGTGCTCTAACACATCCTCTCACCTGTAAGCTGGCATTCAGGACGGCCCCAAAATCAAGGTTGGAGGGCACGTTTTTCATCAGCGAGGGACTCCTGTGGAATAACGAAGGTAACAGAATTTAGAAATGGACACAATCCATGTCTGATTCATGGCCAGCAAATCAATACCGTGTATATATTAAACAAGCCACAACGTGGTAAACAGCAATAGTTTGAGGCAAGGTCAGTGATGATGACAAATAATTCAGTCGCACGAACAGTCAGGAAGAACCTTCAGCTCCAACCTTGAAACTGTCACCAGTCATATGTATCATTCATTTACTGAGGCCTATTAAGGAAAACACATCTGCACTATTGTGTCAGTTTTGACTTGATGGCAACAACAAAAAGATCTAATAAAATAGACGATTATTTTTTTATCCGGTCTTCATCTTCACGCTGTTGCAAGGATTTTCATTTTAATTAGCCTACACACCACTAAATATTAGGGTACACTTCCACACACCGCCGTGATTCTGCTTGAATACTGAAGCAAAGATGGGAAACCCTTGAGCATCTTAGCTTCGGCACGTTTTTGCCAAAAAAAAATGGTATCAATTATTGTCTTGGACGAATTAAAGAAATGTCTTAAATATCGTTATATTCGAACAGAAATAAATTCAGATGCCTGACACCAAACCTGTGATAAACAGGAAGTCATCTACCGTACCCCGTGATCCTCTGGGATCTCCTCCTCTGGTATTCCACCTCGTCCACCGTCCACACCGCGCCTTTCACATTCTCCACACGCACAAAACACTTGTGCAGGCTCAGGTTGTGGCGCACCGCGTTCTGATCCAGAGGAAATCAAAGCGAAGTCTGTGATTACTGAATACATGCTGCCTAAATCAGGTATGACACACACTGGGATCAGAGAGGTAATTATCTGGGGGGGGGGGGGTACAATACCTTCCAAGTGGCAGCGTTGCGTCTGAAATAGGCAAACGTCCGTGTGAACCAGTTGTATATCTCGTTGAGTGTTAGTTGCATGTCTGATGTTTCCATAATAGCCTGTAGATGGAAAGGGAATAAAAAAAAATGAAAGCCCTGACTTTTTTATGTCTGATCCGAGGAGGGAGGACACCGCCTCGCACTCAAAACTCTCATGCAGTCTTTTTATTTTCTTATTCTATGAATAAACTATCTTTTTTAAGGATGAAAAGGTTTATTTTCATCATTGATCAATCTGCCTAAGTATTATTAATCCTTCATCCAATCCATTATTTGATGTTAGAAATGTCAGTAAATAGCCCAAAGCCCAAGTTGACCTATAAATCCTTTTTTTTGTGGGGGGGGGGGGTTGATGAACACAAAGATATTAAGTTTCCTATCACAAACCAGCAAATAATAATATTTAAGAAACTGGAACCAGCGGAGTTTTGGTTTGAAAAGTTACATAAATAACATGATAAATCGATGAACCTATTCATTTTCTGTCAATATTTTCAGCTGAAGACAGTTGATTCAAATTAATGAGCTCACATGAATGTAGAAACACAGAACATGGAGCGGTTGTTTATCTCCTTCACATTCTGGGGACCAGCGAATAACAAAATATGAAAACAAACGGTAAAAATCCCTAACGAGAAAACATGGACGCATTATAATTGCAAATTAAACAACTAGTCTATGAAGGTATTTAAATAATATAAACACAAGAAATCATGCTTGAAGTTAAGTAAAGAAAGATATCAGTTCATAGACCGTACCTGTCTTATCAGCGTTGCATAGGTGAAAGGTGGTCTGATATCGGTGTTCTTGTAAAGCTCATATTCATTTTCTGAAACGAGACAAAACACAGTAAGCGGACGATGTCCCGCGAAGCGTTTATCGCGAACATGTGAATGACGACAGTATTTTGGTCCACCTGAAGACAGCGAGTAGACCAAAGGGTGATGGCGACGTCTCACGGCCCCGGCACACGGTGTGTGAGCGGGCGACTCTTCCTCACACACCTGGGACGGAGTGCTGCCGGGGGCCAGAGGTCGCGGGGACACCCGGGGCGAGTCCGACGGACTCAGCGGGGGCAGATCGTTGGGGGGGGGGGCGGCGACCGAGCCGAGCTGAGAGACGACACAAGTTAACAAAGGGAGCAAAGTGGAATGAAAAGACTGACGGAGAAACGAAAACAGAGTGGGAGATTTTCAACAGAGTGTAACAGAGCAATTCGACTCGCCTCCTCAGAGGTGATTCCACTAATATCGCAAGAGGAAGGAAGCCAATTATTGTTAATTATAGGGTGAAATTGTTTGGTGAGTGTTTTGATTATGGTGCAATATTTGCAAGATTAACATCTGATTAGCTTCCACATGATGAGAGCATGTCTGCAGTCTGAAAACACAATGGCAGCCATCTGGTGCCAACAGCTGGATCACCGAAAGGAAGCGCTCGGGACTCGCATCCCGCAGTGAGTCTCGCTCAGTGAGAACGGAGACCTCAACAAAGGAAAAGTGGGGAAGTATTTTGAGAGTTCAGGTAAAGAAAAAAAAAAAAAGAAAAAAAAAGAAAAAAGGCGCAAGATGATGAAACTTTCCAAGAAATACATTTGTGATCCGGTCTGGCATAATGTTTCTGGCCAGGTTCAAATATTTCTGATGCAGGTGCCATCCCGTAGCTATGTTTTTTTTTTTTTTTTTTTGGTTTCTATGAAAACGCCAGCATATTTTTGCTACTCATCCAACTGTAAAAGTTTACCAGGGTCAAGTACAGGCTGGTGATATCTACATCTGAGCTCCAGAAGACGTTTGCTGTTTTCACTCTCCTCCACGTATTTGGAGCTTTGCTTACAGCTCCGAAACGCCGTACACTTTCCGGCTCATTTGCTTTGTCTCTGTTGTTCACACAGCTATTACCGCACACCACCTACCTGGAGGGCTCGTGGGTCAGCAGCCGTATCAGACCGCGGCAGCTGTAGACTCGCGGGTGCAGAGATCGACTGAGATTCTAAGGATGGCAGATGCAGGTGAGCCATCATCGCTCGCAGACGCTCCCGTTCTTTGCAGAGCTGTTAGAGGAGATGAGGGGAAGGGGGGGGGGGGGGATCAGGAGGGGTAGAGGGGGGTCAGAGAGGATTGTGTCACTTCAAAATCCCTGAACGCAGATTGTTGAAATGGAACGCCGTGAACCAAACACATTTTGCAAAATGCTTTTCTTGAAGGGTCAAACGCCAGGGAGGAGGTTGGCAGAACATGAATATATTTATCATGAGCAGACTAATATTGCCCGACTAAAATTGAGATTATAGACTAATATTGCCACTGTAAATATATTACGGGTGACATTTTTTTTAAATCCATAAAACCTAATCACCTGTGCGGAGCGGACTCAAATTGAGTTTGACCCAAACAGCACAGGACAGGGTCGCATGGCCTCGAGCTCACATCCAAGCTGCAGCTCTAGCTTTTGGTCTTTCCGGGACTCACCTGAAGCTCAAGCTGCTGAACCACCTGCATCTGGACTCTGCACTGCGCTGTACTTCTGTCATCCAGAGTGTGCTCGCTGCCTATGTGCCTGAAACACACAGAGGGGCGTTAAACGAAGGCTCCAGAGATAGCAGCTACAGTCAGCTTGGCTTCACAGCAGCTAGAATGGCTTCCACGCGGAGTCATGAAAGAAATGTGTCAAAGTCCATCAAAACATTGATGGAAACTTCCTTCAAACCACCGGCACAGGAATTCATTTCATGATATATTCTTGGCTAAGTGAGGATTGTTTGAAGCACACTGAACATACGCATCAACAGCAGAGACGTGGATGATGCTCGAGTTGTTTGAGAGGTTTCTATGGATGTTTTCGATATGACGTGTTTTGTTTTTATAATCTTTTTTTCACCATTTAAATACATTGGAATTGCAATGAATCCGAGCGGAGTGACTTTTTAGCCCCAGTTTGTGCTTCTCGTGTCTTATCCTTGCTTTTAAGTCACTGAGATAAGCATCAGTTTATCTGATAAATCCCTCGCGAAGAGAAGTCATTTTTACAAAAACTTTTAAGAGTACCTCCAGAATCCTCAAATATTCTTCTGTCCATTTGGATAAAATAATATCCCATCTTCTGCTCTAATAAAACAATGTTTTTATGCTGTTTCCTTATAATTCCCTGTTGACTATAATTTCCTATACGGTCAAAGGTGGGAGCAGGGAATAATATTTATCATTATTATCAGTTACATTGTATCTCTATTATTGTTATTTTACATTATTTTCCATATTAATACACAATAATATGTTTACATTTTTCTTGTGTAGTACAAATTGAGCAAGAATAAATGTAATTTATGACTACCTAAAGACTTTTAAATCGCAAACTGGTGTGCAGCGGACAGAATGTTTTTCTTTATCCAGATGTTTATAATAGTTCTTGATGACTCAGAAAATACCTTATTTGTAATTGTGGCGGGACCTACTGTGTTTTTCAAAGATCACCAGAGATGCATCTTTCAGAAAAAAATGAATGCACAGCTCCGTGACTTGAATGTAATGATAAAACTGGGGCTGCAAACATGTCAGGGACACCTTTCAAGCCTCCAGGGTTATTTGATACTGAAAGATTTTCTCCGGAGTTTTCCTTTAAATCATAAACAGAAAGGTGCAAAGAGTCAGAAAGCATTAGGATTAGGAATTAAAACCTACTTGATGAACTGGCTGAAGTTTTCACAGACCGACTCACATCCAGGCCAATTACACACACCGTGAGCGTAGAGGGAGTGTGTGGCAGAGCGATCAGCTTTGACAGCACTGGAATGAAAGTATTGTCCTGATTAAAAAAACCAGAGCAGCCAGACAACAGCTACTAAACAGAAGCAAAAGCAGCAATAAAACAGATATATAAAAGTGTTTTCTTTTCTTTTTCAGGTGGCAGAAAATGACAGAGAGAGGTGGAGGGGAGCAAGTGGAAAACAAATGGAAAACTATTTACTTTTGATTTGGGACATGTATTCATGTAAACTTTTTTTTTTTCTTTGCTTCGCCACTTCAGGTGGTGCAACACAAAGCAAACAAACAAGACAAAATATATCGTCCCGAGGGGAATTAGTCTCGCTGCAAAAGCAAACAGCTCCTCAGCCGCTCCTTGAGAGAAAGAATGACAAGTCTTTGATGTTTAGAAAGAAGCAGTGTTGTCTCAGTTCTCACAATTAGTTCACAGCACCGACAGACAGATCGTACCATTCTGCCCCGTGAGGCGAAGACGACTGCTGGTCACCGGTCCGCCTCCCCGTGACTTTTGTTGACACTGTGTTCTTCGAGGACGAGTCCTGATTGCTCTTCGATGCGGTTTTATCTTCAGTTATTCCATTTGTGAGCTCTTTCCATATCTGCTGCATCTCTGCAGCGCTGAAACCCACTGAAACATTGAAAGAAACATACAATACATACATTGTAAATGTAGGGTTCTTCATGTTCATTTTCAGGAAACTGCAACAACAATGCCCGGTCACTTATCTATTCAAAACACATTAGAAGCAACTAAATGGCATATTTAATTATATTTACTCTATAATGAGTGTCTTTGTGCTGTTCACACATGCACATTTTTCATCTGTGCTCCACAGTTTCTACTCATTCGCACGACAAAGCTTCGGGGCACAACGGGTAGAGCAACTCTCTCATGACCTCGTGTTACCTCCTCGCTGTAATCCAGGAATAATTATCACAGCTTGAAAATGAGCAAGGATCAAATTTCTACTTTTAGGTTTTTACTTTCATCATCGTCTCTTTTGAGTTTAGTGCTGTTATGTAAGAGAGCGCTAAATCAACAAGAAACTAATCTTCCTGTGTGGAGGTCTCGGTGACAAAATCATGTCCATGTTTGTCTATTTTTGTGTTCTCGTGACATGATGCAACTTTAACCTCAAATTACAACACCAAAAAAAATACAGAAAACTGTACAGAAAACTGAAACACACAGTACATTCAAAATGAAGCAGCTGACTTCACCATGGCTTTCAGACGCTGCTACCGAGGGAGAAGAAACATAGTGACCTGGAGAGAGGGCAGGAGAGGACAGGACCGGCCTCTGCAACCGGAGGAGCTGCTGCTGTTGCTGCTGCAGCTGGAGGAGCTGCTGGAACACCAGCTGCTGTGCAGGGAGCTGGAGGAAGGAGGGAGATAAGTGTGGGGGATAGTATTCATGTAAAAACTCTGCTCACGGTTTTCTTTTCTCCAGGTTTTTGATACAGGGCTAAAATCAGTGGCATATACTGCATCTGTTAACGCACCCGTCTACAATTACTTCACTTTGGATACAAATCATTGTTCTTAAATCTCAAAAACAAGTGACAAAACACGTAAACATGTTCAATCTCGATTGGACATTTCTGATGGATTCCCCTACCTTCCTATGTTTAAATTGCCTGTGTCACTTTCAGGACACTTACACCAGATACAGTTATTTAATTTATTTAATTGTATTGATCTTACGCAAAGGAGCTTTTACGCTAAGATGGCTATGTTAACTTGTAGTGCAAAACCAGTCGAACAAACTGAAAAAATAAATGAGTTTAAAAAAACAGACCACAAGTAACTCCTTACCTCTCTGACTTTCTTGCTGGGCTTTTGTTGAAGCAGCTGCAGATGAATCTGTTGTTGTTGCTGCTTGTAAAACTCTTTCAGATGTTGCTGGAAAAAACAGTGACGGATCATTTCTATAATATTATAATTATTATAGATATTTGCCTAATTCTCAAACAACTTACAGTATAATATATAAAAGAGTACAGATACAATTGGCATCAGTAAAATAATTTCTGCATCCCTTAAGTCTGTCTTTAGACTTAAGAGAGTTCGACACATTTTCTTTTGGTGACTCAACAAATAGCAAAATTGAGGTATGAGGTAAAGCTATTATTTTTGTTTAAATATGGGACAGAGAGTTTTACCTCAGTGGGTGAAGTCAAAGAACCTCAGACAAATTGTGTTTAATAATAAAAAGGAAAAAGGAATATAAGCAAAAATTGTGTTGTGATTTTTTTTTTAATTTAGTGCCAGTGGCCGGAAACTAATGAAGCGAAAGTGCAATATTATCATATATCATAACTGTAGTTTTCCTTCTATGACAAGCAAAAATGTAAAAAAGTTGATATAAATAAATTGAACTTGGTCAGGTAGGCTAAATAGCTAAATGTTAATGTTAACCAAAACACATATAACAAATAACATTACTATATATTATTTGTGTTGTTTAATTTTGCCCGAGCAGACCAGTTTGCCTAGGCAGACTAAGTTAGCTAACAAAGCTAACATAGCATAGCTTTGTGAAGTAGCGGCTATCATTGGAAGAATAACAGGCTAACTGACTGATGTCACAGTAATATAAACTAAAATACCAAACTGTATAACTCAATTGCTTGGGTTTGAGTTAGAAATTCTTGCTGAACACTTTTGTGCGTTATTGTAAGCCTACAAGAGTTTAGTATTTGTGTGTAAACTTGCTAGTTTGCCTTTGCAGACTAGCTAGCTGTTAGCTGAGTTACTACATAGCTCACCTTGATTGTCATAGGAAAATAGTTACTGTTTGAACTTAGGATGACAAGATAACTAGCTAATCAACACACTTAATGTTAAAACATTTTTGCATCCACACCTTTTGTTGCAGTAGTTTCAGTCCAATAAATATGAGTATACAAGAAAACCCATTTTATTCTGCACTGGTATAGTCCAGTTAACCACAGTGCAGTGTATTATTATTATTATTAATATTAGTCATAGTTGTTGCAAGTGATCTATATTAGTATTGCATAAATACCTGCTGGAGCAGAAGGGCTTGTTGCTTCTGGTGGATCAGAGCCTGCAGCTGGTTGGGGGACAGCAGCTGCTGCATCTGCTGAGGAGCCATCATAGCCAGAAAAACCTTTGAGCAGAAGAAGAAGCATAAAATGATTAAGGACCACAGTCTACAGAGGGAAGGCAAGAGGACGAGTGAGCGAGAGAGAAGGCAAGTGTCAAGTGTTAAACAGTAATAACCGTCGAATAGGATTCTTTCCAATCCAATTACAAAACAGTGCTGTCAACCTTTTGTGAACATCATCATGCTGGATTGTGTCATTGACCGCAAATGAGATGGGAGATAGGCCGACCAGTTAATTAGCAACACAATTACATGCTTGTTGTGACTCCTAATAGAAGTGTATGGATATTAATGAAGGCAAACACTGGCAGAATAATAACTGATCTGCACTGTTACTGATTGAGTGACAAATAACAGAGTGGCTGTCTCCTTTTGTATTCAAACAGAGGCCACAGCAATTGCCATGAATGCATTAAGAAACAACACTGTACAAATTCAACATGCTGTATTACAAACACTGCCAAAAATAATACTAATGCTGTCAATTGATTGCTAGGGAAAATAACATGTATTATATGAACAATATGTTGTTGCTTTTTTGTAGATATAAAATGTCACTTGCTGTATACAGACATGTGTAACGGCTGTGACTGGGTTTCAGTGAAGACTTGTGTCTATATTGGAGTAATATCTTAGCGGCTTGCAGGATGTAATGAAAGGAAAACATCAGGGACCTCAAGTTTGTCATTTGTGTCATCAGATAATACCTCTTGAGTTTCAACCAGATAAAATATCTAGAAAGTTAAGAACAGTGGAAATGAGATCACAGATTCACATTTTGGCACCGCAGGTGCAACCATGTGCATTTCATAGGCATCTATGGTTTGGCTTTATTTTTACAATAGTCGACTAATGCAGTAGTCAAAATTGACAATTTTGAAAGACTTTACATTTACAGCATTCACAGCCTCTTAAATGTGAGGATTTGCTGCTTTTCTGTTCAAATTCTATATATATTTTTCGACTGAAGGAACAAGAGACAGTGACAGAAAAATCCTACAAAAGAATAGGAGAGAGGAAGTGGTGGTGGAATAAGCAGAACATGTGCAGCATTTATTTGAAGTATTTAAATACACAAAGAAAGGTTCTCTTGATGTGAGGGGAACAGGAGAAAGTGGCTTTGCCAAAATTAACAAAACCAAACTTGCTCAACTCTCCTAACTAAACTTGATAAACAAATCAGGTATTTACTTAACAATGTGTCCCAGCCAATAAACCTAGTGGGTGTACTAAAAATCACCTGTTTCTAAAAATGCAGAGGGTACTATGACGTACCTAATGTCCTTACCTCACCACATACCTATTTAATTCTCCAACAATTTAGTGAAACATAACAAGCAGTTTAAAGAGGTCACTTTGGGATCTGAGAAATTGGGATTTTCTGACAATGTATTCATTGAAAATGAAAACAATTGCCGGTTGCCACCCCAGTCCAACCTTTTTTTTTTTGTGTCTTCCCTGAATTTTCTTGTGTATGTAGTTTTAAAGAAGGCACCGACATACGACTGGCTTCATTATCATGCTTTACAAATCCCTGGGAAACCATTCGTGGTGTGTGGATTTGATGCTACAGTTAGAAAAGAAACACATTACACACGGAGGTCCTTCTCTTTCATTAAAAGAGAAAAAACAGTCTTCACTGTAAATGGTCTTCATTTGTAACATTTTGCAGAGTTTGCGGGTTGAAAAACTTTCATATCACAAGCCGTTATTATGTTTTGAAGACTGAGATCACACTCTCTTGCAGACAGACTGCGTTGCCTCGGTGGCGTTATGACAATTCCACCTGCTATGTTCGCAGGAAATGACCAAAAAATTGCATGTTTAGAAAATTCTGCTCGCACGGTTGCAGACTGTGCGAGCAGAATTTTTTCACAAGTCACAAGTTGAGTGTGTTGTACAGGTTTAGAAAGTGAATTAAGAAGAAAAGAGCACAGCAAAACTCTGATGGAAATGGCGGTGACCAGGCGTTCATTACCTTGTCGTTTCACTGATCCCCTAGATTAAGATTCCCAGGGACAGAATCACAACAGGCAACCATAAAATTGTGTTGGGTCATGCTTATTTGCCTTTCACTTGCATCTGTTTGGCCTAGGTCTGTGGACAATTATTCCTCCCTGACTCTGACTCACGAACTAATAATGAAGGACAAACAGAGTTCTGCGTATCAACTCCCAACCCGGATCAGATCTCATATGAAATCCTTTCCACTGTCAACAGAGCTGCAGGCTCCGAGTTTGGTGTCCTGTCAAGAGGACGTCCAATATAGAGCCGTCGTGTGGTGTTTCTCCCGACATCTGTTTGCCTAAGACGGTTCTATTTCCCGCTTATGAAGAGGAGGACGAAGAAGAGGAGGATGAGGGGGAGGTTGGGGAGAAGGAGGTGGATGAAGATACCTGTTTATGGTGTAGACTCTGCCAGTTTTCCGCACTCACTCCGCTGCAGGAGTCCCCATTAGCTACTCTCTCTCCTGCACCGGTGTCGGTGTGACTGAGGAGGCTGCTGGCTGGGGTTTGACGGGCTGTCGGGGGACTGAGAGGAGACTCAGGCATTCCAGCTCAGGTCCTAAAAGAAAACAGTCAACCGTAAATATACTGTAAGACTCAAACGCCGCAAATACAGTTCAGCATCATCGCTGAATTACACCTGTGTGTGTGGCTTTGCGTTAAAAGACACGGCAAGAACTAAAATACTAAAGGTAATGGGCTTGCTTTTTGAGGTGCTGGCTAATGGGACATACAAGGAGAAAACTAAATAAAGTAAAAACTTTTCTTTTCACAACTGCAGTCGATAATACGAGGCTTCAAATGTGATGGAATTCTATAGATTCAACTTTCTAAACCACAGACTAGATGACTTTAATAAATCTGTGATTTCCATGTAAGACTTTTGTTGCGTGTGAGTGGAAACAGCATCGATATTTCAGCACAGTTCATTTACATTTACAAATACCAATTTCTGGAAATCAAAATCATCCAGATCACAAATGACATAACTAACATACTATAAGTTTACAGTGGGTTCTCAAATGAAAGTGTCCAGATGCATCAGAATATTTTTTGATATCTTGAACATGCATGTGGCAGTTATCGTCACTTTCCTCAAGCCTGTGTTATTTGACACAGAATGTAGTCAGTAAATGTATTTGTGGTTTTTTATTGGCGTGAAGATCCAGGAAAGCTTGCATGGAGTTTTTCAAATCCAACTTTTTGCACGTCTTAACTTATCTCGGTAGTGCATGAAGAAGAAACGTAAAAGGTAAAAAGAGATCCTTCATATGTACATAAGAGAGCTTTAAAATGCACCCTATTGCCTTTGCGACTGAGCACAGATGAGAGTTTAACTTTAAGTATCACCTCCTAAAGACATAAAATCTCTCCGACTCCTCTATTTCTGTCAGAATTGTATTAAAGCTACATACCGTGAAGGTGAATTGTCGAATTTAGAGCAGCCAGGCAGAGTTGATGTCTCCAAGTCATGCAGTTTGAAGTGAGGATGGGAGAGATCTGATGGAGTTGTGTGTCTACCTGAGGGGGAGGAGTCACAGTGTCTGTCAGTGAATTAGACAGTGAGAATCGCTGTTGATTACCAGGATGTGCAAAACAGGAAAATCAGCTTGAGCTGTAAATCATTTATTGTCGGCTCAAATGTTTACCTGCTGTGTGTCTTCACATTTGTGGTGGTGATTTGTTTTTCAGCATTTGCAAAAAAGGTCCTCCACATTTTTGCACGATCAATAAATATCACGTCTATTGCAATAAGGAATATAATCTATTTGTAACATACAGTGAAAAGAATGATGTTGTGCTTTCCAGTCGCCTATTTTGCAGGCGTTGCTTTTATTTGTTGATATTCAAAGACATAAACAATGCAATAAAATAAATAAATTCCTCAAAACAAGCATCATTTATTGTCTTTCATGATTTAAACAAAGGGTTCTCTTTGAGAAAAGATAAGTATAGTTGTCTGTGACTTTATTTAGATATGCGTCAACAACGAAAAGAACTTCGCAGCCACACAACTGTCAAACTGTTATCAAAGAGCTATTTACAGTAGTGTCGGCACTTGTATTTGAATAGCACATCAGTACATCTGTTAAAAATAAATAAAGTGTTTTAATTTTGGCTGTTGATGAATGCAATGTACCCTATCGTGTCAAACTTCAACACAGCCGCACTGACAAACAGCTGTAATTACTCTAAACTTTGTAGAGAACATGTCTGCAGTCACGTCTTTATGTTTTTAATAATTTCTGTTCAGTGTTACTATTTATTTTAATTTATTTAGTTTACCATTGCACCTCTTATTCTTTCCTCCGCATTCCATCTTTTTTACACTCCTGCAGTGGCTTCCTGTAATGTCAGGTTGTTATTTCAAAATATCGTACACGATGAAGGAAGATGATGAGGACCTAAGGTCAGGCTGCATATAGCATCAGGAGAAATTGGCGAGACGAGAGGGACTTCAAGGTAAAGAACAGAGAATACATCCTTTTATATTTTTGCAAACGCACACAATGTTAAGTGTTTCTCTCTCGTCATGGAATAAGGAGGAAAACACAACACGGCGTCGCTATGAATTTACACAACAATAACATAACACATGTTAAAAGGTGCAGCTTTGTAGATGTGGATTAGTGCAGTAGGTTTAGATATGATAGAGCAATTAATGATTGAAATGTAGATATTGTTACCACGGTAACTTTCTGCCACCTACTGGATTAGTATTTACTTGCCCTCCATTTTTTTATTGGAAGACAAAAGTAACGTAAATTTCTTCTGTATAGTCAGAAACAGGTAAAAAAAAAAAAGTATCCTTGTTCTACTTTTAGTTATGCTGCTTTAAGGTATTTCAGGGATGAAATTAAAAGTTGACTTTCAAAAGGTAAAGGTCTTATTAACTCTTTGGCTTGGAGATAAAACACCAGCAGCCAGAGAACCTGAGCTCTTGCACTGGTGGTGTCGTGAACCTGCGGTCATGTGACTCTTTCATGCCATCCAGTACTCATTCATCTCCTAACAGTGCAGACTGGAGGGCACGGGGTCGACTGGCCTGCCCTCTCCCAGCTGTAGCCTTATACCAGTCAGGTAGCCTCTCTGGGAAATAGTAACGTCTCATCCAGCTGGAGGGTCGTACCCAGCCTGCATCGAAGCTCCAAGGCTGCTAGCGAGGTGGGGTCCAGTCCAAATAGCTCATCTGATACCTCCTTTGTTCCTGTAAGGGCCTTGTGGCTCCACACGACCCAAAGATCTGCTCTCACAGAACCTGCCCAGGAAGCAGCTGGTCTCCATCCAAGGCAGACACCCCTCAGCTTTGTCACTTCTCTCCCTCTTCCTCTTCCTGGCCTTCTACTGCCTGAAGTTCCCCGGCTGGAAGTCTCTCAGGTGAGCTTGTTGGACACCCCAATAATGGCCACCGACCGTCCTCGCAGTCGTTCACGGACAAGTTGTGCCGCACACTGTTCCTCCAGCTCAGACCTCCCGAGGTAAGGGAACCGCTCCCCCGTTGATCTGTAGATGGACGCCAGGTTGAGTTTCTTTTGACGAGGAGGACTTTGGCAGTCAGGGCGATGTAGGAGAGTCAGGGCTTCGAGAAGAGCTGTGTCCTCTGAGGAGCTGCTTCAGTGTTTTTCAACCTTTTTTGAGCCACGGCACATTTTTTTTACAATAAAATAATTCCGCGGCACACCATCAACCAAAACAGTTACAAAATGTCACGTTGTAGCATAATACGGCATATATGCTGACAATTTAGTATTAATGTCTCTGCCACGTTGTGTGGGCTTTTTGATTGGGCCACCAGTTCAGCTACTAAGCAGCTTTGAGAGCTTTCTCAGACACATTCGTGGATTTCCTCATAAAAGTTACCTGTTTCTCAGTTTGTGTGCTCAGGCGAACACAACAGTCCCTGTTCTTGTTGCTAAGTGACGGTGTTTCTCGAGATGACGTGTCAGCTTGCTTGGGACCATGGCGCTGTTTGATAGCTTTTCCCCCACACAACAAGCATAACGGAGTCGGTGCAGTCGGTTCCCCGGTGAACGTGAATCCAAACGAAAGATAACTTTCACCGTACTGCCTCGAGCTCACAGTTTTTTTGTTTTTTAGTTTTTTTTACCACCACTCGTTCTGGGCTTTTCCTCTGGTTAGACGGTTGCCCAGGGCCCAGTAGTTCAGAGTCTGCATTTTTCTTTTTTAAATATTTCTCCACAACCTCTCCCGCGCATCATTTAATTCTACTTTCTTAAATTAACAAGGTACTTATTGCGCTACCTACTGCCACCCACTGGCCTGGAAGAGTATTTAATTACTAGGCCAGACACTATATTGCAGGCTCAGACGCTCAACAATGGCAAATTATTTGCGGCAACTAGCTAAATAATATTTTTTTGGACCGATTAAGTGAAATTGGACATTTTCCCATGGCACACCTGACGACCTCTCACGGGCACAGTGTTGGGTTGGCGAGGACGCTCTCATAGCTACTGACTGCATCTGCCGCCTTGTCTTATAATTTCTGATTTAGATGTATTTCTGAAGTCACGTCCCTCTTTTTTCTTCTTCCATGTATGAAGTATGTGAGAGATGTTGACTTGTTTGTCCCCTCTCTGTTGTCATTGATTGTTCTATACTTCCTAGCACTGCACGGATATTTGGAAGTATCCTGTCCGTATCCGATCCCACATTTCCTGTTGGACAAAATGCTGGACACATCTATTATCTTCCACACAGCCTTTACATGCCTTTTTATACTGTTCATAATTCAGGAGGGGTTCCCCACTCTTGCGTTGAGACACAACACTCTTACTCTCTGTGAATATATGTATGTTATTTGCTCAGTAAGGGTCAGGGGTTGGTCAGGCAGAATTATTTTGGAGGCCTAAACCGTATGCGCAGCATTCTGTTTCAGACCTCATGTGACCCATTGTGGGCCAAAAGCAACAAAACACAAATAGCTGCCGTGGTAAATATCATGCTTGTGAGACAAATAACATTACGACTCTCCACGGAGACATTACAGTTGCATAAGAACAATATCTACAAAACATTTCGATGTTGGAGTTGTTTTGCTGTCAGATAATTAGATGATTATCAATCTATATTGAGATTATATCACACAAACTCTCTTCCTCAAAGAGGCACGAGGATGATATTTTCTATTCCTGAGTTTAGACTACTGTACATAGTTTAAGTATCCTTTGGCCTATTTATAGTGTTGGCCCTTGCAACAATGTCATCTGTAACTCGACTCCATCTGTTAAGTCATGTTGAATGTCAGTTGGCAGAAGCAGACGCACTGCACTTCACTTCCCGCTGACTCTCCTACAGAGAGCCCTATGGAGTCTGTGGGACAACCAGGACCTTCTGGGGCCTGTAACCTCTTAGGAGTGCCAGTCTTTGACCCCTTCGAAGTGGACGACGATGAGTGTGAGGTGGTGATCGGCATCAGGCCCAAATCTTCTCCTCTCCCTCGGAGAAGGAGCTCTGACAGTGACGAGGACTGGGGGCCTGAGCCACCCCTGTCTGGCTCCAGGAGAGTGTCCTTTGCAGACGCCAAGGGCCTCAGCTTGGTGCACGTGAAGAAGTTTGACACTTGGGATATACCCAAGCTGCCAGAAAGTGACTTTTCTGAGAGCGCCGGTAAGGATGCAGAGGTATACTTCCTATCTCCTCTCACTTTCTCCCTTCGGTTGTCGACTGAGGAGCTGTTCGTTAGAGTCCGGGAGCAGAAAATGGAACTGGAGACCATCGAGTTACTTCCGGGGACCACAATACTGAAAGGAGTGATCCGTGTCCTCAACATCTCCTTCGATAAAGCGGTATACGTCCGAACCACTTTGGACACATGGTCAAGCCACTTTGACCTCCTGACAGAGTACATGCCCGGTTCCAGTGACAGTCTGACGGACCGTTTCTCGTTTAAGCTCACCCTAGTGCCCCCGTTCGGAGAGCAGGGGGCCAGAGTGGACTTTTGTCTGCGATATGAGACGCCGGTGGGCACATTCTGGGCCAACAATAACGACAGGAACTACGTGCTGTTCTGTCACCGGAGAGTGAAAGAGAGGAAAGAAACGTCACAGAAGGAAAATGTGAACAAAAAAAGCTGCCTTAAGACTGTCAGGTGAGGATATAAAGTGTTTCATTGATAAGGATTTTTTTAAAGCTCGATACCAGTGAATTTTTTTAGACACATTCAATGTATTTAATTGCGACAATGTCCATCATGCCTTAAACAGGCTGGACGATTCTGCCATACGTTCAGAAAAACTAATGGCTACTGGTAAAACTGTTATAGTAAGAGCCTTACGGTTCATCTAGGTGTAGACTACGTTAGGTCTGTATTTTCTTTAAGTTTGAACTGGTGCAAAGATCCTTTATGTTATTGCTGAATGATGGATTGACAAAAATGTGGTGAGGTGCAGGGGATGTGTAACCAATCCAGGCTGTTTGTGACAGGAAAATAGACAATGTTTTTTTAAAATCCAATATGGGTTATCACATCTTGCAAAACTATTTGAAATGTTTTTTTTTTTTTAATCAAAAGGATTACAGTATCTCAGAATTGTGGTCACATAAAAGTCTGACTGATCACAATGTCATTGATTCACAGTCAGAGCTTCTCCACTGTGGAAAACAGATCTGCTACGGAAACTTCACCTCAGGAAAACATTTCAACAGGTGAATATTTATTCTGCTGATTTGTGATATTAAGAAAAAATAATCGTGCAATGTAAAAAGACACGGCTTTAATAGTGCAGCCTCAGTACACATTTAAATGTCTCTTTTCTCCAGATGTTTCAGAGCACGGAGAGATAGCGGACACTATGAAAGCCGAGCAAATCTCTGACGGCCAGTCAGGAACTTCAGAGGAGGATCGACAGAAATTACTGGCGAGTAAAAAGAAACAAAACAAATACTTCACATTTCTGTTTCTTTCTGTGGGCAGTTTACTAATACATTTTTTGATCTTGCTATAGCTTTTAAATCCAGTTCAGTACATGTGTGCTTGCAACTCAAGTGTATTTGCAGGTTAAGATAGCATAATACTATACTGACAAGTTACTTGAGATCTAATTGTTCTGAAACTCTAAATCTTTCTCATCAGACACTACAGGTTCTCTTATTTTAAAAACTTGTTTTGACAGGTTTGATGTATTATTGCCTAAAGCGAGCTTAAAGACGCCACGATATGTCTATGGGGTATTGGAGTAACGGAAAACCTTAAATGACCCCCGGTGCACTTTCTGAGAGAATATCACATGACCAAGACTTGAATGATACCAGAGTGACATAATGTTCTGTGCAGCGTAACGACACTCAGAGCTTGCTGCATGTGCTTCCTTAGTGTCTTTTATTTTGTCATGCTGGCTATTTCAACACTATCTTAATCATTTATCCGTTTTGTATTTAATCAAAAATGCAGTTTTTCCGAGCACGTTTCTGTGTGAGATACAACTTTAAGTCCCCCCACTCCCTTTTCTTAAAACAGCAACTGTTGTGTGAGCAAACTGAAATGAATCTATCCCTCTTGTTGACGGACAGGCCGAGAGGAGGCGGAACTACAGCCGAAGAAGTATCAGAAAGGCCGCACGGATGGTTCGGGTGAGGGACTACTTTTCTCAGAGAAACGGAGGAGCGGATGACACTGAAAGAGATGAATCCCCTCCAGAGGCAAACCCGGCAGCTGAAGAAGAAACCCCGGAGCAAAAGCCCTCAGATGCGCCATCATTTCCTGAGGGGAGCAGTAAATCAGAAGGTTCTGATTTTGTTTCTGAAACTCTGGAAACATGCAGCGAACCTCCCATGGATGTTCCACGTGACACATCACCAGCACACGACCACGCGTCTGACAGCGCGACGGATCACTCTGAGAGCCTCAATTTGGCTGACTCGGCCACATTAACAGGAGGTGAGAGAGCCCCAGTTATCCCAGACAACCCATCAAATGATGAGCCTGCTTCTGCAGAATGCCAACAAATCAACAAGTCGGTCTCAAAAGCTGAGGAAAGCAGTCAGAATCAAGGCACGAGTTGTGAATGTATTAGCAACGTTGCAGCTCAACCAGTTGACAGTGATATTTCAGAAGGGAGCAGTGAAAGCCTTGATAGCCAGACCAACAGCTTCTCATTTGGAACTGTGGTGGCGCCGTTGTATCATCAGGTGTTTGGTAGAGTAGGAAGTGAAAGTGATTGGAGAAATCCAGTACAGGCCACACTGCATGCTGGAGACTTAAGTTACCGTCACACTGAAAGAAGACAGACAAGCTGCTCTGTTACACCAGGGGCAAGAGGTAACAATGGTGAGCTTCAGGGACATGTGATTAAGAGTCAGGAATCAAACCAAGAATACTTAGTTACAAATAGTCCTCCTATGGAAAAAGAAGAAACAAGTTTGAGCGTGACAGCGAACGACATCCATGCAGAAACTCTGCGGGATCCAGATGATATTACACATTCAGGCCAGAGACGAACAAATACATCTGAGGTTCCCAAAACTATTTCTGGAGACACGGCAGCACATTCACATACTGCAAACATTTTAAACACAGATTTGTTGAATCCACAAAAACCCGCTGAGAGTTTACATCTCCAGGGAGAAGCACAGGAAGACAATCTAACCCACGACCCCAAACTGCCACAGCATACATGTACACAAACTAAAACGAATCTAGATGAAACACTTGCAGACAGTGAAACACAAGAAGTCACGTCCTCATTTATGTCACTTCAACCTTCCAAGAGTGTATCCGAGCGCGTTGGTGACGAGACAGACCAACATGCCAGCGGCAAGGGAGCAGACGACTGTGAGCTTGTACATGAATCAAACAAAGAGGATGACGCTTGCGAAACAGTAGCTATATCAACAACCACTGCCTTTTCAGAGGAGGATAAAGCATTTGAAGCTTTACACGATTTGAATCCTAAATATATGAATAATTCAGCCACTGAACTTGAAGAAACTGAGATTAGCAACGTTTCTTCTTTTGAGATTGTGGAGGAAAAGGATGTCAGTACGCCTCAGATATCTCTGAAAACTAATAACGCGGAAGAAGGAAATAAAGTGGCGAACAACTCGCCGACAGAAGAAACAAAACACTCGGCTGAAAAAGAGATAATTGGTGAGGCAGCTGGGGCAACGACAAACGCAACGATAAATAATCACATGCACGGGGACATGTTCGCGGAGCTCAGAGACGAGGACGCACAAAACATAGAGCATCGTGAAACGGAAGCCGCTGTCGCGAAACAGGAGGATTCTCGTTTTGCAGACACGACTGAGGTGAACTGGGAAATGATGGTTGAAGAAGAGGAGAAAAGCATATTAACGGAGGAAAGTGAGGCAGAAAGTTTACAAACAGTGGGGAAAGACCAAGGACAGTTGGGGGATGCGGGGACATTAGAAAACAAAGATACAGCAGAGGCGGAGAAAGAGGACAAAATGATTTGGGAGATTAAAGCTGCCGGAGAGAAAAAGAACGAGGCTGAGGGTGTAGATGTTTCAGAGGGCAAGCAGAAGATTGGAGAGGAAATTGGGGAGATTATGGCAGGAAAAGATAGGGAAGAAGTTGCGAAAGAATTACAATATCTTCCAGCCACAAATGAGGCTGGAGAAGAAGATCTAGCTGAGGAGATTGAAGAAGAGAAAAGAGAGAAACAAGAGGAGACTGAGCTGGAGGAAGAAAAACACTTTGCAGAGATACATGAGGTCGATATTGAAAAGACAAAGGTCCAAAATGAAGAGGACATAGAGGAGGGGGAAGAAATGGAAGTAGACCTGAGCGATGAGGATGAAGCAGGTGTGGAGTGGGAGGATCAGGTAAAACCAAGGGAGGTAAACGTAGAAGAGGAGAATCCAGATTACAGGGAGGATTTTTTTGTTGTTGAAACGGGAGAGTCAGAGATCATAGATGCAGAGTCAGAGAGCGAGACGATAGAGGACGGGCAAAATGAAGAGGGGTGCTTTGAAGTGAGGTCAGACAAGGTCGGGGACGGTTTATCTGCTCCGGTGAACAATGTGCAGGACAAGAGAGTAATTGACAGAGAAAATGGACACATCCCAACTGAAATGCATCTTTACGAGGAGGAAGACTTCCAAAGCGAGGAGAATGTCACACGTGACCTCACAAAAGCTGCGGGAGATGAGAACGAATCCGTTGCCGCGGAGGCAGTTTCGCTCATTTTTCCACATGAACCTGAAAACGATCAGACGGACCACGACAGCGCTTCGGCAGAGTCCGACTCGGACGACGAGGTGGAGCTGTACATGCACTGCCTCAGGGCCGTGCACACCGGGGAACAGGCCCAGACGGACAGGAACAAGGACACGGGTTTTGGTGCGGGCAAATTAAGGCCCTCTGGAGGCAGAGGCAAACTGCTGCCCACACCCATGCCATCCATCAGTGAGTCTCAGGATGAAGAGCAACACCCCGGCCGCCTTCTGGACACTCATGAGGACACGGAGACGGCAGACGTCCAACCCACAGCTGCAGCTCTGCCGGCGTCAAATGGACAGGAGAGCATCGATAGAAATGTTTCGTGGTGGAAAGAGACTTTTTCCTGCAGCAATATCTCAAAAACATTGTTATACGCCACCTTGTTAGTGGTATTTTTAGTTGTGGCCTACCGTTATGATTTTCTTGCCTGTTTTGGGCTCTACTTGATATCAGTGGTTTGGCTCTACTGTCAAGGAGAGAGGCAGCCAAAGCAACAAAAGAAACAACAGAATAGGTTGAATTAAACCATAAATTGTAATACTATCATACCATCTGAAGATATTTGAACAAGACCTATTAGTAATGGTCTAAATAGAAGAAGAAAAAAACGTAGAAAAGTGAATGACAATGGGCATTCATTTAAAGTAAATATGACACATATCAGAATAAATGCTGTATATTCCCTATGGGAGGATGCTAACTCTCTGTTGTCAAGAGTATGAACCAATTTTCTTTATTCTTTACTGTACATAAAACTTAACATCGACATCGACATCGGGTCCATTGCTCACACTGATCACTTCTGCAGAACGTTAATGCACTTTTGAGGTGCAAATGAAACCAATCGGTGTGTCGTGTGTGTGGCTGCCACTTATAGAGCACTGTGTTTTTGTAGGGTACATTTAGTTTTCATGGAATTAATAAATTGTAATAGACAAATAATTTCAATGTGGACAATGGCTTTTTATTTGCATTTACAGGACTGATAGTAGCCAGCTCAGAGTGCATAACACCATCTTAGTTTAGCGTGCTCGCATTCTGACTTATTCTTATGAGCTCTAAACAGAAAGTATAGCTAAAGCTGACGAGAATGTCATTAAGAAGTTGGTCATTAACATAGAATTGGAAAAAATTCAATGAATGCAATTTTGACCAAAAGATTTCACGAGTTGAAAACTTATCACTGTGCTTCATGACAGGAACATGATTGTGTGTTGCAAATTCAAACTCATCACCATAAATGTGAACCTTATGGTGGCGGTTAGTGCAAAAGTCAGGCGTTCACCAAGGTCATTAGGATCCGTCTTCAAGGGACCATGAATGTCTCTACAAAATGTCACGGCAATATATCCTGTAGATGTTTAGTTATTTTAGTCAGCGTGGCTAAAAAACGGGTTAATGTATCAGTGAAAAACAGTTAAGAGACTGATGTTGTCTTCAAATACGCATTACAGTTTTTCTAAAATAAACCGGACTGCACTTGGATTTACTCACCTACAAATAAACAGCAATGCTAATAGACTTGGAATAGATTTTATTTGCTCTGACAGTTACAGATAATCCAACCCATAATCAGTGCTTTTCAAAAGAAAATATGAACGCCATCAGAGGTATGTTCTGTCAGAGTTCTGCGGTCATGTCCTGAAACTCCACAAGAACAAAGAAACCGGATTCTGACCCGACAGTTTGGATCCTCGTTATCACCGCTCCTCAGTCTTAAAATATGTTTGGCATCGAGCTGACCACAAGAGGTATTAACCTGTATTTTCATTCTGTTTGGATGATATGTCCGGGGTTTTCAAACTGTACGCATGAACAAACAGATCAGAGTAGAAGTTAATAGTTTTTCTTATCTTTCTCTGGGAAAGTTGACAAAGTTGATCTAAATAAAGGACAAATCTCGAGCCCAGTCCATGTGCATTTCTAACGTATCGTCTTTAGTGTCGGTCCACAATAGATCAAGTTAGGCAGAGTACTCTTCAGACAGCTTTCAAGGCCTGTTCAGTGGTTTTAGTTGTTTTGTCTTAGTATGAAGGAACATAATGACAAACCAGGTCACGTGTAGCGACGGCATGTAGTTCCTGCTCCCTATTTTAACTTTGGATTTTGGCTTTGTTTTGAGCTGAACACAGCTGCAGTATTAAACTTGCCAGGGGATTTTAGGGCAGTCCACTGGGAGGATTCCCACTCTCTTTTTGCCAGATGATCGGGAATTTATTTTTTTGCCACAATAAGAAACACATGTTTTGACAAGCGAGACACACAGACTGGTACGTGTATCTGTGCAAAGAGAATTAATGACCATACATTCCTCGTAGTTCAAATTCCAGTTATGACGTTCAGGGACAGGGGTTTCTTGCAAGTATTCTTTTATAATAAACTTTTCTTTTAGAGGTTCAGATCTGACAAACTTGGTGTGGTTACATATTTTTACTTTTTTAATACATGAGAACTTTTTGTTAACTGACCTGAAGTGATAGGTGTTGCCCTCGCAGCAAAACCCATGAGAGCAATAATAATTAATGTTTATTAGCTGTGCATGTGGAGCTTATGTTGGCCAAGTATCATCAGAGCGTGTGGGCTGACGTCTACACCTTTTGGACTTCATATTCTGATATGGAGTCCAACAGACTGTCGACTGTCTTCATTTCAACACAGATGCCCGTCTGACCTCTTTCTAGGACTTTTATTACTCGAGTGCAGTAACAAATTAAATGTACTATGAGTATGCGGATCAATGTTTAAACCCAGCGAGTATTTTTCTAAGAAGCAGTGGTGCTGTCTTTACACACAAAGAGCATGAGAGACAGCTTCATGTTTATTTAATGAAATACTATTATGAAAAATTGTGGAAAATGTATGATCCGAACCAAACAATGTATAGTATCGTGCAAATATAAAAATATAAATAGACCTTTCTCATTTAGTTACAAACAACTTTTCCGTTTTACTCCTAGAGTCTTTATGTTAAACCTTACATGATGATGCGCTATATAGACCTGCTAACATTAATATGTTTTATATGGTGTAATTACATCCCACCCATGACAGTGCAAGAAGCAGGCATATCTGCAGCTAAAAATAAACACGCTGTTACCATCATGTGCTGTGTGTGACTTTTGGATTAGAGTAGTTATGTAAAGACAGTATGGATAAAGCTTTAGATACAACTACGTTGTCTTTTCTTCACACCAAATTCAACATTCGACAAAAGCAACGTCAAAACGGTAAAATTATTTAAGTTTTTTTATAATATTTTTCATTGCTGCAACAATAACAAAAACAAATCAACCCTCCCAATCTGTTTTTGTTGTTGTTGTTGACAACTGTAGATGTAAATACAGCCATGTTAACATTAATATTGATTTAAATGTACAGTCATGTTAACATTGTCAGTTAACTAGAAAAATGAAAAGGTCATGTATAGTGGAGATCTGTCTTTGGAAATGTGGGGACCACATAACACTGACACCAGTGGGTGGCACTATATACACAGTACAAATCTAATTTCATACACAAGAATGAAATAAAACATTTTAACAACATACAAACACATCTAAATAACCCTTTATAAGTTGTAAATTCTTTTTTTATATTTAATGTAATTTTTATAGTTATTTTGACTTTAAATGAATACACTGATGCCAAAGATGCTGCACTTTTATCGCAGAGGCCGTACACCGAAGAGTACTTGAGCAACATTTAGCTGGGTCAACTTGTGTATATATTTGTGTTCATGGACATTTACCTTCCGTCACTGATTCCCCCGATCATCTGTGGAATAGAATACAATAGAACAGGAAAACCCAGCACAGTTTGACTCCAGAAGTGTTATGTTTCCTAACAAGAAATACTGTCTGACTACTAGCGCTCTAGTTCAGGCATTTCTTTTCTTCGCCTATTTTTTTAACTGATTGCATTCTCCTCTACAAAAGGTGTGAGACTGAAGAGAGGCTAACGTTTCATTTAAAGATGTATAACACTTTCATCTACAGTGCTCCTGAATAATCTGCACTACCATCACACTAAATATAACATTATTTATCTGGGCTTTCCAAGTGGCTCTCCTCACGCTATTCCTTTGAACAGGACATAACATCATGTTCATGTCCAGTCAAAATCTATTGTGCACGCTTCATCCTATTTCTGGGCCTAATCAGATTAGTTCACTTGTTGGGGCCTTTAGCCATCCTTGCTGTGTAGCTGTATCTGTGCCAAATTATTGTCGTTGTACTGAACATTTGTATGACCATGTTCTTGCAAGTAAACAACCTAACTGATAACTAAAGTAATTGTGCTGAGTTATGAATAGCAAGGCCTTTAAGCACAGTTAAATACAGTTTACAGTATGAAATACATGTATTTACATTTACAAGTTACAACATTAGAACATAATTGGGGAGACGTAGCATTCAAGTACACAGGACAAAAGATATCTCCAAAGATTCAAAAGTTTAATTTGTCACAAACACACACAATATGTGTACTGATAAGCAGGGTTGCATACACTTAACGCTGTGCTGAAAGGCTAGTGTGCAATGATTAATAACATTTAGAATCTGAGTAAAAATGATCAAAAGTAAACAATAGAGGAATATAAAGCATATGCATTAAAATGATAAATGCATGTGACATGTATTCAGCTCTTAGATGGATTAATGAACATAAACAAGTAACATGTAAGCCATGCCAAAGCAAAAATAAACAAATAAGTTGCATCTGTTAAAACGTCCGACAGCCTTTTTGTTGAAAGCGGAAGAAGCTGTTTTTATATGTATTCACGAGAACATATTTACCAGAAACAATATTTTTTTTATGTCACGTCATGAGGTGTCGGGATTACTTCATTAGTTCCAGGATTTCCGAGCTGCACCTGAACGCTCCACGGGACGCACGCAGTCACAGGTGCGCTTCCCAGGCCTGTGATTGGACGACGGACTGTCAGTTCCGAAGCACGTCTGTCAAACTCAACCAATCAGCTCGCGTTTTATTGGCCCGTGCGCCGGTTCGCCGGTCGGCTTCTCGCAGGTCTCGCAGCTGAGGGAGAAAAAAAAAAAAAAAAAAAAAGGGGGAAGCAACTGGCCGAAGGGGCAGCAGCATCGGCGGCGCGGTGCTATGGACCTCAGGGACAATGTCGAGACCGGGGAGACGGAGAACCACACGGAGCCCTTCTACGTGCCGATTCCCGACGAGGTGCCGTACAAGAGGGAGCAGGATATGCTGTCGGGGGTCGTCAAAAACGTCCACAGAAAACTGCGCAGGAAATACAGAGAGGGTAAGCAGCCTCCGTGGGCCCCTCTTGTCTCTCTCTGGCCCCGGCAAGCGACTGCCGAGTGGCTAACACTCAACGTTAGCTCTTGGTTACACAACTAAATCACCCTTTTCCGTGAACGGTAATTCAAAATAAAGGCAACTTATTGCGCTCGGTAACGGGACTGCTCCTCGGTAACGGCCTCGTTGTGAGTCGAGGACAGACCGCAGCGAGGGTTGCCCTCAGCCAGCGAGGCCTTTTTAAAGCTACTTAACAATAACATTTTGGGCTATGCCACAGCCGTTTATTAACTTAAGTCACCAGTGTAAACATGTATTTATCTCTCTTCTGAAACCAGTTTGATTTGGTGCAATAGGTTACCAAGGAGAGACGCTATCTGCTGACAATAAATGACTTATTGCCTCTTTATTACCAATAAATGATACCTCTGTGGCCTGAGCAAACATTTGTGCAACTTTTACATCCATATTATCTTTATTTTTGAGTATTGGTGTTATTCTGAACTAGAAAAAAACATAAAGGTTGAAGGTAAATCAATCCCTCATTGCTTGGGAAATTAAAGTGTCCCCAAAGTACATAAGATATGGAAGTTTTTACTCTTTATTTCAACTTTCTTAGAGACGCATTCCCCAGTTATTTCTCATAAATAAAGTAAAGATCCAAACTGACAGGATGCCACCTCAGGATAGATTCACTTCTGCTTTTGCGATTTAGGGGAAGTACAAAAAGCAACCCAAAAAAGTGTTACTTAGTGGGAGAAGCTGATACTGTCTCTGTAAAACTGCGATTTCTCAGACTAAATGTTCCTCTGGGGGATGTGGCTCCAGATCACCTCATCTGTCTTCACTCAGAGCGAGCCCACAAATATTTGCAAATAAAATTTGCAAGTCTGTAATCGAACCTTCCGGATACAAGATGCAAAACAAAATGCAGCCTCATTCCCTCGTGTGCTTGTGTTCCAGTGACTGAAATGAAAAGAATTTATGGATCCTTTTTAAAGCTGTAAAGATTGTATTGTGTGTCTCTGTCTCTGTCTGTCTGTCTGGCTGTCTGTCTCTTTGTGTGTGTGTGTCTGTCTGTCTGTCTGTCTCTTTGTGTGTGTCTGTCTGTCTTATTTCCTATTATGAGTCAGTCTGGACAAGATGTAAAATGGGAAGTTTGGGAAAACCCTTTCAAAGTACATCAGCACTGATGTATGAAATGTAGCCAGACTGACATTTCTCTTTACAGCACCGACAGAGGGGTGTACTCCAGCTACGAGCTTGAAGTTGAAGACTGCTTGTAGTTTAAGGTGCCTACCAGCAATGCTGAAGTGCCCTGGATTTAAAAATACTAATAAATAAACTTCCTACAATGCCTAACCACACTGAGGCTTTGTGCTGTTGTTGACTCGTGTTCGCTCTCTGAGGAAATGCATAGTCCTACTGGAGACCGTGTGGGAGGGGAACACTAAAAGACAAGTTAAAAGCAGCGTGTGCAAAATCGTTAACTTGAGAATAGCATTCGCTTAGAATTATCGCATAATTGTAGCAGAACAACAGCCAACAGTCTGTACGGTATAGGCTTTATGATTTATTTGACTTTGCAAGTTTAAAAGCCACAAATAGAATTAATTAGGTTGTCTCCTAATATCAAAAATATGCATCTGATCATTTCGCTGTCCTCAAATCGTAACGCAAGCAGCAGAAAGAGAAGACAACTTTTACTAGTGTAAAACAATTCATCATGTTTCAGTAATATTTGTGGCGTCAGTCTTGTGCTGCAACAAACGTTGACACGTTCTCTACTATCAGTTATGTAAAGCAATGCACACAGAGGTCAGGTTTTGCTGTCATTTTGTTTTGGCTCTATCCTACTTTTACACTCAGAAATGCGACACAACCGTGATGTACTGTTTTTTTTAAAATGACGTTCGATCAAGTTCTATTTTGAACAAATCAAAAATGAATGAGAGTAAATGAGAACGGCCTTTTGTTTTGGAGAACTGCGCACAGAGAAGCCGTCCTGCTAGCAGACCTCATGAGTGGTTAATAAGTAAAGCATGATCTGGTCGGCTTGGCATAGGATCCCAGTGGTCATGCTTCTCGAGCGCTGCTGTTTACCACCTCTTGTTGTCCTTTCATTTCTGCAAATCGGAATCAGAGTTCTTTTCTTGTGGTCATGGGATTTCTCCCTTATCAGCTTGTTTGCCTACGCTCCAGGCTGTAAACTGTGACGATACGCTGAAGGGGGAAACTGTGAAATGGCTATTTGAGGAGGATTTTTTAGAGGAACAGTTCCACTTCTGTGGCGGCGGAGACGGGTGAATTTTTGTAGGCAATGCATCAGTAGTTAATGTGGCTTCAGCTTTCTTCCAAAGGAGTTTTGTGCTCAAGGGGATGACCAAAGTTGGCAAGTAGGTTGTGAATGTTTGTCGTAACTTGCTGTGGATACAAGTGTCAGACTAATAGGAGATAAAAACAGGACTTCAGCATGATAACACCAGTAGCTTAAGCTAACTTTTAAAGTCTCAATTGACTCTTCCAGGTTGTGTGGTCTGAGGTTTACCTTTTTGTGTTTTGTCTTTTTGTCTCTTTTATTTGTCAGCTCTGTCCTGATGTATTTTTTTTTTGTTTTTGTTTGCTTTTCCTCAGTGGGTGATTTCGACAAGATCTGGCGCGAGCATTGTAAAGATGAGCAGACGCTGAGCGAGTACGCCCTCGCCATGAAGAATCTTGCCGACAACCACTGGACCAAAAACTGCGAGGGAGAGGGACGCATCGAATGGTGTCGCAGGTACGGCGGACCTCGTGACGATAAAGTCTGACTCATCCAAACCTGCAGGATGTGCTTTTCACGCCATGTCGCTTGTCACTTTCGCGCTGGTGTTTGACTCGTGTTTTTGATTCTACTTTCCACAGTGTCTGTCAAGAATATTTCTTGGATGGCGGGATGAAAAGAATGGTAGAAAAGGATGAGAAAAGTGCCATGCTTAACGTGGGTCTGACTGCAGATTCTGTAAGTGCCCAACCGTACAGCACCATCCCCAGGTAAACACAGCGCAAGAGCAACTAAACTGTCTTCCATTAACTAGGACAGTTGCAGTAACTGGCCTGAATGTTGCTTTACAGATTAAAAAAAAAAAAAAAAAAGAAGCTATATTTATAATAAAATAGGTGTTGGTTTTTCTCTTGTTTCTTATAGAAAGCATTTTTCAGTTATATTAGCAAATTATGTGTGGACCTTGCTCTTTATCAAAAGCATTTCTCTGTTTGTTGTAAAGGAAAAAAAAAAGTTTAATTTAACGATGTGGTTGTTACAGGACAAAGAGACACTACTAGATGCGGAAGTCACGGTGTGTTTTGACATTTTCCCCTCTTGTGTTGTAGTTCCATCTCTCAGCTGGAGAAAATGCGCCTTCTTGACGTGGGAAGCTGCTTCAACCCTTTCTTGAAGTTTGATGAATTCCTTACAGTTGGTATTGACATAGTGCCTGCAGTTGAGGTACGGGTGCTTATTTTGCTTCTTTTTTTGTTTCTCGTTAGAAATCCTTGATGACACAAATAGAATGCACAGGGTTCCTGTCTGCTGATTCAGTGCTGGCATTACCAGAGCAATAGCAAGACTGGCAGTGACTCATGCAGGGGTATCACTGCTGTGGTTAGACAGTACGTGGGTAGAGAGTCTGCAGAAAGCGGAACAAAAAGCGCCTCATTCTGCAGCTGCAAGGAGAAGAACTACACGACAGATCGTAATAGGACCATTTTGAAAGTGCTGACATTTTGCCTGTTTTATCTCCTTCAGAGTGTGTACAAGTGTGACTTCCTCAACCTTCAGCTCCAGCAGCCTCTCCAGCTGGCGAGCGACGCGGTGCAGGCCTTCCTCCGCCAGCTCCACAACCCCATCGACACGCTGCCTGCCCAGCTTTTCCACGTGGTGGTCTTCTCCCTGCTTCTGTCCTACTTCCCCTCACCGTACCAGCGCTGGATCTGCTGCAAGAAGGCCCACGAGCTGCTGGAGCTGCACGGCCTGCTGCTCATCATCACGCCTGACTCCTCCCACCAAAACCGCCACGCCCTCATGATGCGCAGTTGGCGCGTGGCGGTGGAGTCCCTGGGCTTCAAGCGGTACAAATACGTCAAGTATTCCCACATGCATCTCATCGCCTTCCGTAAGGCGTCTCTGGCCACCACCAGCGACCTGGTGTCCCGCAACTACCCAGAGATGCTCTACATCCCTCAGGACTTCCACTCCAACGAGGAGGAGGAGTGCGCCGACGTGCCCGTGCAGGTGCGCTCCGAGTTTGAGGATGACCAGATGGCTTGGGGCTTCACGGAGCTACCTGACTCGCCCTACGATTCCGATTCTGGGGAGAGCCAGAGCAGCTCGGTGCCTGGCTTCCATGAGCTAGAAGACCCCATCCTGCTTTAGAGCTAGGCTTAACCAGCTACACCCCCCCACCCACCTCCCCCCCTCTCCTTTTCTCTACGTAACTGTCACCTCCCCTTCAACTGCTGCGCTGCCAAATTTAAACCTGCTGCATTCTTCTCCCACTTGTCCTCCCTTTCCTCAAAACAATGCAGTTTGCACAGTGCGAAAGCGAGAAGTTTACAGATTATTTTCTCATATCCACACTCCTCTGAGACTACACACACATACACACACACCTATATGCATACACATACACACACACACACACACACTAAGATGGATATATTTTGATAAATATCTAGGTTTTTTAAAGAGTTGGAAAGTGAATGCCCCCAAGATATCTAAACTCCCTGCTCCTTAATTTCCATGCAATCTTCCAATCAGCTTTCAATAACAAAAGTCAGCTTGTCTGCATTCTGTACTCGGTCTCTATTTGAATAAGCTAGTGTGGCAGGCTGCTTAGTACAAAGACACATGCAGCAGCCCCAGCAGTCTGACAGGAGTTTGATTGCACTGGAAAGACTGAGATGGAACGACTGGACTGGTACGCTTGCTTCTGTCACAGTCATGCAGCTGGACTTTCTGAAAATTCTTGATGTGCATTTAGTTTTCCAAGACAAAAAAAAAGAGTTCCTTGTTTTGAGAATATATATATATATATATATATATATATATATATATATATATATATTCTCTCAACAGTCAAAACATTGGTGTTGTCCAGTGTAAAGTGTGGCAATGCCATTTTAACTTGCCATCCTCTGAATAATTTGTGTATCTTTTACAAGAAAGTGGTATTTGTAGCATTTTAAAACATTTTCAGAACCATAAGGTAGGAGTATTACTAGGTTTACTAATGTGAAACTGTAACTTGTGTTTACTCATTGTGTAACAAGGTACGAGTGTTTCAAAGTAGGTATTAGACTCTTTTTCTTTTTTTTCCGCCTCTCGTTGTCTTCACAACTATTACGACTTAATTATCTCCTGTTAGCTTTCCAATACATCTCTTGTTCTCTAGCAGAGACCTAGTACAACACTTGCAAGTCAGTGACCCATATCAAAATGGACTTTAAAGCACCAGTATCCTTTGACACAATTTTGTAACTTTAATGTGAAATTACAGTAAGTCCTCTGCCTCCAAAAAAAAAAAAAAAAAAGATCCAGATCTGAGCTCGTCGCAGACAATTCACCTTGACAGAAGAGATTTGCACTAATTTACCGTTTTTTTTTTTTTTTGTCATACCGAAACCTCTTGAGACAGGTGAGAAACTGTAGATTTTAGCAATAGCAAGCGAGAATGGATCTGAAGACGCCGTGTCTGACGACGGGAGGTTTTAGCTGAAGACACTACCGGATGAAACGTTGGCGCGCGCCTGAGCGGGCTGAATGTGTGGGTGTGGCTGGATTTATCAGTGTGAATGAAAAGAATGAAATTTACGTTGATGTGTTATTGTCAGTGGCACTTTATCATTGATCCCAAAGGGGTGTCACAAAATGTAATTATTTTCCTATGACGACCGTTTTACAACCAATATGACGGGCCCGCGAGATAACAGTAAGTCTAAGGTGCCTTCTTTGTTCACGCATATACTGTATGTTGCAAGCGGATCCCCATGCCCATGGAGAAAGTGGAACGCGTACCTTTTTAAACGGAAAGATATCAAGCTTCTCTGGCCGAATAGTATCTACTAATTGTCCAGTTCTCCTCTGTCATATTAATGGCTACCAAGAAACATTTCCAGTGTTGCTGTAACGCAGTGTGTTGTTCCCATTCCCATCTTCGTTTTCCAGGTAATGCACATCTCTCTGCTTATATCTTCTCTGCGTTAACAGAAAAAAAACACACACACACACAAAATGTTTCACAGTACCACACAAATTCAGAATTTGAAGTTTTGTGACGAATCGGTGCTTTTTGTCTTCCAATGTTTCTTTAGGTCCATTTGCATGAGTTGTTTCATCTTCATTATCAACATTTTCAACAATGCAGAACAATGTGTGCTTATAGTATGGTTGTATTTCTCTTTTATAAATGAATGTAAACGTATGGCGCCTGTGTTTTTTTTTTTTTTTGTATTATACTTTTTTTTATTATTGTTAAACACTTAAAATACTGCTGTGTATTGCTTATGGAGTTATGATTTTAGGAGATTGAGAGGGGCCAGTCTTTTAATACATAGACAATATTTGTCAACATCAGTAGCAGTTGAAAACATGAATAAAGTATGGACCTACACGGGGCAGGATTATTTTGTTATACCGTATAGAAATACTGAACACTATGCGTAGAATACCTCGACTTTAAGGCTGTTTTGACACTGAGGCAATGTTGTCTTTTTTTTCCAGGGGTTAAAAGTTTACTCTTGAAACTTAGATTATTTTTTTTTAACTTAAGTCCAACAAAGTCATAAAAGTAAATTGAGAAAATGAGAAAAATACAGATATTTAAAGGCACTTTTACAGACTTGTTTTCTTATGAAGGTAGAATTGGCTTAATTTTTTTAAATCCTGACTATTGCCCTGTTTCCCCTTTGGCTTACATTTTGAGCACAGACTGGGCCTTTTTACAGCTCCTGCTTAATGGGACATTGGCAACCTACAGTGCTTCTGCAGTGGAAACAACTTAACCCTGAGACTGAGTTATTCACTCAAATGTGGACCATAAAGAGAGCTGGGTGGATCTCAGTTGTTCAGTTGAAGCACAAAAATACTTCAGTGTAAAAGTAACCCCTAAACAAACAATCTCCACCCAGGCTCTATGTGAGATGCGGTTGAAAGCTCCGGTAAAAAAATAAGCGAACACATGAGTAAAGCTTGGAGGTTACTCTTTCACAGGCGACCGTGTTAACTGGCGACTTTCAACGGCTGAAAGTTACCAGTTAACAGGGTCGCCTGTCAAACCGTAACACCGGCGAAGGGCCTACAAACCGAAGTATTGCCGTTATTTTACCGTTGGTAAAACTGTTTTTACCCTCGAGACTCGCCGTAGTGGCCAAAGCCAGCCAGCCAGCGTCACGGCGACTCGTAACTTTAGACGCGACAAACTTTTTAAGCGGAAAAGAAACTACAATAAAGTACTGACTGCTGCTCTCAGAGCGCCATTAAACAAAAACCTGCATCGGACTCCAAGATGACAAGAACACAAACAAAGGGAATCGTCAACATGTGACTATTTCGGCTAACTTTGAGAAAGTAGCCGACGGAAGTTGCGCTAGCCCCACTTTCAACGGCTCACAAACCGATTATAACTCCTAGAACGTCCGTCTGTCTCATCGAGATGTGTCGTTTCCTCCGCTACTGTGTCAGCCACAGCCTCCACGCGGCGATGAACCGGCTCGAGGACGTGAACGGGGAGGTGAGCGTGTGGTCGTCCGTCCGGTGGCTCGGCTACCTGTCCAGGCTCAACCTTCTGGTCGCCCTGTGTTTGGGGCTCTACGCCCGGTGGCAGACGAGCGCGGAGACCGCCCTCCTGGTGGTGTTCGTCCTGGCTCCCATCGTCCCCGCGGTGGCGAGCGTGTTGCGCTGCTGCTCCGGCGCGGAGCGGCTCGGCCTCGGTCTCCTCCACCTGTGGTTCGGGTTCCTGCTGGGGCTGCAGGGCTTCCTCCATGGCCCGGCGCCGGAAGGCGACGCGAAGGCGCGGGCTGCCGACTACCTGCTGCTGGCCAGCGTGGCCTCCAGGACGCTGTGGGTGCTGCTGGAGAGGCTGCTCGGACGCGCCCGATGCCGGAGGCCCGCCTTCCTCACCTTGGCGGAGCGGCTGGAGCTGGTGGGCTTCGCCGCCGCCAGCACGGCGCTGCACGCCCGGGACTCCGTGAGCGTGCTGGTGTTGCTGGCGGCGCTGGCCGCGGTCATGGTGGCCCTCCGGATGAAAGCGGCCCTGGCGCTCCCCAACTTGGTCTGCTTCGCCGTCGTCGCCGCTATGCTGTTCTTCGAGTCCCTGGACGTCTCCGCCAACCCCTTCGCCCTCGCCTGCTTCTTCGGCCGGCTCATCTGCGACCCCCTGTTGGACGTCTGCTTCAGCGGTCTGTCTGTGACCGAGCGCTGGCAGCCGTTCCTGACGTGGCCGGCCCCGTGGCGCCGGCTGACCCTCCTCCCGCTGACGGCGGTGGAGGTGACCTTCATCGTCCTGGCCGCCCTGAAGCTGAGAGACCTGGAGCGGTTGTACCTGATAATCCCGGGCTTCTTGGTCGTTATGTCCTTCTGGACCGCCAGCCACATGGTGTTCGTGATCATGGTGTGGGGCTTTCACACCAAGCTCAGTGAATGCCGGAGGCTGTGCTCGTCCCAGGGGTCAGGGGTCAGCGGCCTGAACAAGGTCATGGCCTCAAAGGGCATGAGACATTTCTGCCTCATCTCCCAGCGCCTGGTGATGTTCTCGCTGTTGTCAACTGGTGCTGTGGCTGCACTTTGCTGGCAGGTAGGGGGCAAGACAGACACCATATATATATATATATATATATATATATATTATACAGATCAACTTAATAATGCAGTCTGCGGCCAATTTGGAAATACTGTGAGCACAAATACAAAATTACAATATTGGGAGCAGCTAATCATCTGGAGGCACACGCACATCCATAAATGATTTGCAGTCGCTGGGTAACAAGTTATTCTGCACAAAACAATGATAAAATACCTGTACACTGCCTGTACACTTTAGTTTTTTCCTTCTACATGGACATGAACATGACAATATTTTGTCCATGTCCTCTGGGGCAGTGTTTTTCAACCTTTTTTGAGCCGCGGCACATTTTTTACAATAAAGAATTCCCGCGGCACACCAACAACCAAAAAGGTTACAAAATGCATCTCCTTCACAATGGCGTTGCAGGCAGGTAGTATTAATGTTGCTGCCACAGTGTGTGGGCTTTTTTGATTTGGCCACTGTGGTATTTTTTATAAATATATGTTGGTACATTGATGTTCATGTATGTTTAATTGATGGATGTAAGAAACAGTACATGTAGGGACTTAGGACCCAGGGGGGATTCAGGTGAGAAGGGCAGCCTGGGGCAGAGCCGGTATCGGGGAGACAGCACGCGGAACGAGGAATAAAGAGTTACAATTAAGAGCAGTTCTCACGTCTTATGTGTATTTAAAAACACGACAGCCACCAGTTCAGCTAATAAGCAGCTTTGAGAGCTTTCTCAGACACATTTGTGGATTTCCTCATAAAAGTCACCCGTTTCTCAGTTTGTGTGCGAAGGCGAACACAACAGTCCCTGTTCTTGTTGCTAAGTGACGGTGTTTCGTCTCGAGATGACGTCACAGCTTGCTTGGGACCATGGCGCTGTTTGATAGCTTTTCACACCAAGCATAACAGAATCGGTGCAGTCGGATCATCGGTGAATGTGAATCCAAACGAAAGATAACTAAGTTTTTTTCTTTTTTTTTATACCACTCGTTCTGGGCTTTTCCTCTGGTTAGACGGTTGGCCAGGGCCCAGTAGTTCAGAGTCTGCATTTTTCTTTTTGAAATATTTCTCCATCGCCGTTCTTCACAACCTCTCCCGCGCATCATTTCATTCTACTATTTTAAATTAACAAGGTCATTATTGCGCTACCTACTGCCACTGGCATGGAAGAGTATTTCATTACTAGGCCAGACACTATATTGCAGGCTCAGACGCTCAACAATGGCAAATTATTTGCGGCAACTAAATAATATTTTTTTGGACCGATTAGTGAAATTGGACATTTTCCCACGGCACACCTGACGACCTCTCACGGCACACTGGTTGAAAATCGCTGCTCTGGGGGATAAAAAAGTCTTTGTGGTTCAGGTGGACCGCTGGAAGCAGATTTTGTCAGAAATGTGTTATATCCATGTAGAATAAAAGAACAACAAGCTGGCAGTGTGGGGATTTTCTTTGTCTCGTAAGACCAGCAGTTCTCAACCACGTTGATTTGTGAAACAAGTGTTTACTTGGGACCCGCTGGTTGCTTATGTCTATGATTTATTTATCAAGCTCCGCTTTTCACAATAAGAACTTGTGTTTTTTTTTTTTTTTTTAGGAGCACATTCTTGTCCTCAGCCAAACTAGTTAATTCCGTTCTGCTAAAAATGTTTACGTGGAAATGCAGATTCACGTCGCAATTTCTTCCCGCAGCGTTTTCTGGCTCTTCCTCTTGTCAGCGCAACATCTGTACGCCAACATCTGTTTGACTCGTGACTTTGCTCCGCAGGCCTCCAGCAGCATCTTCGTGAGCGTCTTGCTGCTCGTCCTGCCTCTGGAGTCTCTGTTTCACGGGCTTTTCTACGACCTCGGCAACAGCCTCGGAGGAACCTGCGTGGGCTACGCAGTGGTCATTCCCACCAACTTCTGCAGGTAGTGTGTGTGAAACATAACCGCTGGCAGCATGGGCATTAGTACTACCAGGGTATTAGTCAATACATCAACGTCCAGTAATATGATGACGGCTCTAAGAGGTAAATCAAAAATGATCCCCAGCTTTACATCATCCATCGTGTTGTTCCTGATATTTGAAGTGTCAAGCGCATCTTGTCAGATGGCGGTAAGACGTAGCTGTTCTGTGCCGTGTCCTGAAGATGGATCCAAGTTTAAAAACATATCTTATAGTTAAGATTTTATTTGCAGGCAAATACTACATTCCTGCAAAATGTGTTGGCTGAATATTTAAAAAAAAACAAAGAGTTGCAAACCATTGGGCCGCATTTACAAATCTGTGTTTAAACCGCGTGTAGACTTTTTATCCAAAACTCTAGGATGTCTTATGCGTAGCATATTAAAGCAGCATTCATAAAAAGCAAAGGTTTTAATAGACAAAATAATTTAAACTGTTAATTTGCTAATGTGTTGGCCAAATGTATTAAATAACTATGAACATAGCGTCCTTTCAACCTCATCAGTTATTGTCATAATTAAAATATTCAACGATGGCAAAGTGTCCCAGTACAGGTTACAACAGAGCAGTGTTTTTCAACCTTTTTTGAGCCGCGGCACATTTTTTACGATAAAAAAAAAACCCTGCAGCACACCAACAACCAAAAAAGTTACAAAATGTCACATTGTAGCATAATAATAAAGTGACGGTGTGTGGGCCAGTTCAGCTACTAAGTAGCTTTGAGAGCTTTCTCAGACACATTCATGGATTTCCTCATAAAAGTTACCTGTTTCTCAGTTTGTGTGCGCAGGCGAACAAAATAGTCCCTGTTCTTGTTGCTAAGTGACGGGTGTTTCGTCTTGAGATGACGTCACAGCTTGCTTGGGACCATGGCGCTGTTTGATAGCTTTTCCCCCACACAACAAGCATAACGGAGTCGGTGCAGTCGGTTCCCCGGTGAACGTGAATCCAAACGAAAGATAACTTTCACCGTACTGCCTCGAGCTCACAGTTTTTTCTTCTTTTTTTTTTTTACCACCACTCGTTCTGGGCTTTTCCTCTGGTTAGACGGTTGCCCAGGGCCCAGTAGTTCAGAGTCTGCATTTTTCTTTTTGAAATATTTCTCCATCGCCGTTTTTCACCACAACCTCTCCCGCGCATCATTTAATTCTACTATTTTAAATTAACAAGGTACTTATTGCGCTACCTACTGCCACCCACTGGCCTGGAAGAGTATTTCATTACTAGGCCAGACACTATATTGCAGGCTCAGACGCTCAACAATGGCAAATTATTTGCGGCAACTAAATTATATATTTTTGGACCGATTAAGTGAAATTGGACATTTTCCCACGGCACACCTGACGACCTCTCACGGGCACAGAGGTTGAAAATCGCTGCAATAGAGTATATATGAGGATGTCCGTATTGAAAGGTAACCGTTCTGGTTTTTATTATTTTTTTTGACTTGGCCTATGATGAACGGCTACTCCCGCCAATATCTAGAGCCATGAACTTGCGCATTTGTCGTGATAGTATTTTTGCTCTCTTGCAGTAACTTTCTCCGCGATTCACCTCAAATCCACAGAGACAGTAAGGGGGGGGGGCACACCCGTCACTTTTAGTCTGATTCTGATCCACCAACACACGCGCACGGTGGTAAGAACCAAATTGAACGCGCCGCGATCCTCGGGCGCTTATTTTGCACGGGGGCGCTTATATATATATATATTTTTTGCGCAAAGTAAGAACATTCCTACGCACGTATTAATGAAAGAGGCCCCACCCGTGTTGGTGGAGTTGTCTTTGCCTCGTGACCTGACCTGTGACCTCTCTGCTTTCATCCCGTCTGCCTCGTAGTCTTGGCGGCCAGCCCGTGCTGCTGCCTCCGCACCAGGTCCAGGAGCTGAACGAGCGCTCTACGGGCATGCTGAACAAGATCCAGCGCTTCTTCGCCCACCACTTCATCGAGGCCTTCGGCTGCGACTACTCCACCGGCGGGATGACCCGGGAGGCCCTGCAGGCCAAGATCACGGCTTTCTTTGAGCTGCGCACGGCCGACGGACCTCGCCACGACACCTACGTGATCTTCTACAGCGGCCACAGTCACCACTCCGGAGAGTGGGCCCTGGCAGGTGAGCGGGAACTCGAGTTGAGGCAATTCTCATTAGAAAGGTCGATTTTTATTCATCAATTCAGAGGAAAGTCAATTACAAGTTAGGCTGTACATTTTCATTTTTTTAACAATTGTTATCATCATTTTGGATTTCAAAGTTGATGAAGCTGGATTAGGTGCAATATTGTTTTGTTTTTTTGTATTTCATGCCATGATATTTTACACAATGTTTTGTTGGTATCACTGTGCAGTTTTTTGTTATATTATGTTATATAATTATTATAAGATGTAAAAGTCCTCTCAAACAGTTTTTAGACCCGAGGAAACTTGGTCACAAATGTAATAAACCCAAACTAATGCCTTTTTATGGCATTCTATACTATGATTTAAAAAAATAAATAATTATGACACAATACTATGACCTTTTTAATGTATTTTAATGACATGCTATCCTTTTGATTTTTTGATTTTTATGAGAATTTTGTGACAAACTATATTATGACATTTTTTGATGCCATATAACATTGGTATTTTTTGTAACCTCAGAATCTTATATTATATTGCTTTCCTCACACATACTTTGGTTCATTGTGATTTTTAATCGGCTGGTTTCTGTGTTGGTCATCAGGAGGAGACTCTCTCCGCCTGGATCACATCCTGGAGTGGTGGAGGGAGAGGAACGGCAGCTTCTGCTCGCGCCTCATCTTTGTGCTCGACTGTGACAACTCGTCGCCGTGGGTGAACGAGGTGAAGGAGGTGGAGGGTCTGTACGTCGCCGTGCAGGGAGCGACGTTCACCCGGGGGACGGATGTCGAGCAGCAGGACCCCCCGCAGCTCGGAGACTTCACCTCTCAGTGGGTGGAGTACAACTGCAACTCGAACAGCAACATACAGTGGTCGGAGAGCGGCAGGGCGGTGTTAGCCACCTACGGCATCTCCAAATACTGGAGCGACTACACGCTGCACCTCCCGACGGGAAACGACGTTACCAACTACTGGAGCATGTACTTCCCCCGGGTGACCTACCCGGTGGTGCAGTGGGCGGCTAACATGGAGCCGGGCCACAGTCTGGGGCCCGTCGGCATCGGCCTGCGATATCTTAAGAGACTCAAACTGAACTGGTATCCACCGGCGACACTGGACACCGGCCAAGGCTTCAAACTGGTCCGCTCATACAAAATATGAACGTGAACTATTTTTCAAAAACTCGGACCTTGAGGATAGGCAGCTATTGGATTGTTAACGCGCGTTAACCGTCACTTAGTTACTGATTGGTCGGTTTGGAGTTTGTCTATTGTAGTACCAGTTTTTTTTATATTCTTTTGCAAATTTTTCTATTGTCTTTTTTTTTTTTTTTAAGCTGCGATTTAAAGATCTTAACATCCCTGTCGAACAGAAATGTCAGTGTGTGGGATGAACCTGGGCAAATTGGCTCAATTTTGCACATTCTTGCATCATATTTACTGTTCGATTTGATTCCACCTCGATTTTTCACATTCGTGCCTTTTACTTTAAAATCACCAAAGAATATTCAGATGGCCAGGCTTTTTTTTTTATTTTTCTTTTTTACCTTTAACCAAAGTGGCAGTGGTACATTTTCAGAGGAAGATCTCGGGCATAAATCATATAAGCGACATTTAAGCAGGCTAGAGCAGCTTCTAGAGGTCAAAATGTCGCAGCGCTTGTGTTTTGACTGTGAAATGATTCCTGTTACACCCAGCTGCACCGCACTATGCATTTTACGCTCCGAGCGTTGACTTTATTCAATGCACTGCTTTGTGTCTGTTGGAACAGCATGTTGCAATGCTTCTAGGGGTTGTTGTTGTTTTTAAACGCGCTCCAGCTGCTTCAGGGAGTCCAGAGAGTTTAAACTGCGCTGACGATTGCACTACACACAGCGATGTGTGAACTCCAGTATTTATGTCATAATAACCCCCAGGAATTAAACGCATCACATGATGAGATCCATTTTCTTCCTGGGGTCGATCGCAGTTTACTGGGTTATGCAAGATTATTCAGGTGAAAGATGACTAAAACTATGCAATAAAGGAGGAGTGGGACTTCGCTGCTAAAATCATGAATGTAATGGGCTCCTCGTTGGATATGTTCTCCAATTAACTAAATCAAAACGGGTTATTTCATGTTTCGGGGGACTAGGACAACAAATCTATCCGATCTTCCATATATAAAAAATAAATAGTCTGCATTTGGGGAACACTTTTTTTTGTAGGGCCATTATTTCCTAAAATTGTCTTGAACTATGTAATTTGGCACTAATTATAGGGAAACTAGACAATCATACTTAACTAATTATTAGTTTAAAAACCGTTTTCCTTTTAAAGAACTGCTCCTTTTAAACCTAAGTGAGTATTTAATCATCATACATGTTGACTTGTATATTTGCCTGGAGACAAATTTAAGCTTAACTGAATAAATGCCAAATTGTGTCAAGACATTTTCTAGCAAGTTGAACTGTAAAATATTGACTATTGAACAAAGCACTTTATGTTTCTCGTTCATCCATTTGAAGACGTCCTACTCATTGGGAACGGTGCGGGCTTTAGTGTCTTGGCTAAGGCCGCTGTGTAACGGACAGACTGGGGATTGAACCACCGATCCTTTGATCAATGGGAAACCTGCTCTAGTACACGGTGACAACTACACTCATGCAGGGTGGAAACAGCTTGTGTTTGGAAGAAAAACACAAACATCGAGCCTTTTGTTTAAGGAGTAAATTATAATTATAATAAAAGGTGTAAGAATTCTCTGCATACTGTCACATAACCACGAGATGAAGCGCTGGTTGAAAGTACTTTGAAATTGAAACTGATAAACTCTTGTGTTGTGGTTTGTTAACCAGAGTTACCGCCTCACGGTATTCTATATCCAAAATGTCACATTTAAATAACCCAAAAACATAATGCAACCAGACAAGGAGGCATGAAAGAGTCAAAAGTATAGTATGCCATAGAAAATATATTATTGTATGCAAGAAATGTCATAGTATTGTATCTCACTGCCACCACTGTACTGTTTGCCTGTTACTTGTTTTGTGTGGCCGCTTTCTCTGCAGGTACTGGAGGTGAGTGGAAGAGTATCATCCCCCAAATGAGGCAGCCATTTGGTTTTTGGATGTTTTTGGCTTCTTGCTGCACTTTGCACTTACACACTTCATCTCATACATCACTGTTAGTTTAGTTTTCCTATTATGCTATTCTTTAAATAAAAAAAAATATTTTGGTAATAGACTTGGTTGTGTGTGTGTCCCTCTTTTGCAATTGCCAAACTATAGTATGTTTTAAAAAGTCATAGTATAGCATGTTGAAAAAAAAAACTTTTAATTTGTGATGGCATGTTTGAAAAAGTCCAATTGTAGTATGTCAGAAAAAAAGTCATAGTATATATCATGTTGGAAAAAGGCAGAGTACAACATTTCCAAAAGTCACAATTAACTCATAGTACAGTATGCCATTAAAAAAGTGATAGTCTAACATGTTGAAATAAGTCACAGTATATTATGTCGAAAAATATAAAGAGTCGCAGTATAACCTTTCCAGAGAGAGATCACTTTTACGACAACCCCAGAACACAATGCCTCGGCACGGAAACATGATCAAGCACACTAAAAGTCAGGTTTTCAGTTAATTTTATTGAAAACATTATAAAATGATGTGGTGCAGCAGCATATTTCAGTTTTTAAGATCTTTATGATGTTCACATTTACACAAGTTGAAAATGGCTTTTACAGCAAGTTGCGAATGATCATTGTCGAGGAGACAACAGAACAGATATCGCCCCCGTGTGGCTGCAAGTGAAATTACACTGAACCCTAAAACACTAAAAGGTAAAGGCCCTTTTTCTTAATGGGACCGGTTCCTCTTTCGTTCCACCTCATTAAGGAGTTCAGTTTCTGATTTCAGAGCTGATGTGCAAATTCATGGCTTGGGTTGGGGAACTTTCCTGAACCTCTACCAAGTTCACAAGCAACTGAAGATGCACAGCTCAGCATAACAAGTACAAACTTTGACATGTCAGCTTAACAGTTTTTTTTTTTTTTTTTTTTTAGGATTTCTTTTGAATTTACACAGCAATCTGTGTATTCAAAAAAGAGGGAGAAAGATGCCTTTGCGGCCCGGATTAGTGTGAAAAATGAGCCGTTCCATAATAAACAGGCCCTCTCATTTGAACAGCAGATCCTGCTGGGTTACATTCACTAGAACATGACTATATGATCCCAGTTTACATCAGGACAATTTGGAGCTAGATTCACAGATGCCGTCTACTTTGTCGTCTTCAACTACGTAGGATGTCGCCACTGGGACACAACGAGTGACACACAAATGTACAGCTGATTCTCTAACAGCCACAAGACCTGGACAGGACACAGACTAAAGCTTTCTGAGGGACACCTTCGGGGAACAGAGAGGATCCAACCAGTCTGGAACGCAAGAGTGATATTTTTCAGTTTGACCCCGTTGGACTTCAGCGTTATTTTTTTTTTTTTGTAGCATTTGTAACATTTTAGGCTGCAACTAGCTAATCCTTGCTTAATCTAGAGATTATTTTCTAAACTAATTTAGTCTATATATATAAAAAAAAAAAAAAGGTCAGAAAAAAAATGGACAATGGCCATCTAATTATTTATAGTCGCCTTCAAATAGCCTGTTTAATTTTCAGTCAACTAATCGACACCGCGCTACAGTTAATAATTATGTAATTGGAAATGACTGAGGCGCTAAGGGCGGAGTTCAGGTCTGGAATTTTGGACGCAAGTAAATTTGGTTTAAATGGTCTGACCTTCCGAGATGTCAATTTATTTTTGTAAAAATAAAAACAGTGTGCTGACATGATCCCGCTGGCGTTGGGACTCTGCGTTAGTTGAAATGAAAAGGAATCTAAACGGTTTGACGGCGGTTTGAGCAGCTAACGCGGGTCTGAGTGGCTTTTATGGCTTCAGCAAGAGCTTTGGCTTGTTGCATGAGCAATATGGCGACCGCACAGGGCTGAAAGAAGGATGGTTCTCTTCCTCTCTTCCCAAACCAAAACACAGCTAAACCTAACCCCCCCCCAACCCCCTCCTCATCCTACCTCCAATGAAAAGGCTGGTTTTCAGTTTGTTTCAGCTAATTCAGACAGCGCAGAGATGAATGAGAATGAGATCTTTAATAAGTGTTAAATAAAAAATAAAAAATAAACCATTTGGCATTAAAGATATTAACTTCACAGCCTGTAGTGACTTAATCAGTGGAGCCCAGCCTTATATATATATATAAATATATATAAATATAAATATATATATAAATATATATAAATATATATATATATATATATATATATATATATATATATATACACACATTATTCAATGCTGTAACAGTGGAGGAACGTCCAGATCTCTGGCGTTCGGTACTTTGCTGTATTTTGAACCGTCACATCTCGATCAGATCGGAGCACATCTTTCTAGAAGTGTGATTGTCGCGGATGTCTTCATTCGAGTGCTGCAGATTTCTCAGTGCCTCATTTCACTAAAAAGGAAATGGAGTACAATCTAGTGTTCATAATCGATTCACCCGAAAGAAATAACAATAATGAGAAGAAAACATTGACGAATAACACCCAAACTGTACCCCATATATCAAGTATAATCAGCGGTTAAATAACTAGAATATGGTACATCTTGATTTCTTTTTTTTCGTTTTTAAACAAAGTTGTTGTTCTTTTTAAGAACTAAGCCAGAGAGGAGAAAAAAGGCTTTGGCCAGTTTTCCCTTTTCCGTGTCAAACTGAGCGAGGATCCCCGGCAGTGACGAGGACCTCAGTTCTTCCAGGAATATGAACCTGAACTGTAAACAACAAAACCTAAAGAAAATTAACAACTATCATGAAGCAAGCTCCATTCTAACTGCCGATTGGGCAATATTGTGGCCAAAATCCCAGGTTGACACTGAACATCAGTTAGCTACAACTACAGAAACGCATAGCTGCTGCGAATACTCCCCTCCCTCCTCACCTGCACCGATACGACCGCACAGAACCAAGCATATTTACAGTGGCGGCCATGTTTATGACGCTCTACTCGTCGTTTCAATGATTTAAGAGCGCAACTAAGAAAATGAAAAACTATTATTGGTCACAAGTCTATCTACTTCCCTGGTCACCTATATCCCTCCTTCCACTACTTCCCCCTCTCTTTGATGCAATGCTTTTTTTTTTTTGTGTTTTAAATTTCCCCTCATGACCCGACGACGTCCAAAATAATGGTTATAGAACACAAAAATGTATCCGCGTGTAATTCCCCTCCTCCCCCAAAAAATGCTCTTAAAAATTAGAATGAGGTAAATCCCTGTAGTAAGACAATAAGCAGACAATTCTCCGAAAGAAAAATTGCTCTTGCCAACCCCCGCCTCTGTTGAATGACGTCATGTAGGCACAAAAAAAGGTCAACACAGCACAAACGCGTGTCCATCCGTTTGGCTCTACGTGTGTCTTTGTGTCACCAATCTCCTTCCATCGTCTCGTTTTTTTTTCTTCTTCCCCCCCCCCCCCCATCAAACATCTTCCTTTTCCCCTCAGGTGCACCTGACCGACCGGTTACGACCCCCCTGACCCCCCCTCTCCCCCCTCAGGACTTCCTCTGCCGCACCGTCTCGGAGCTGCCGTTCAGTTTGCTCCGCCCAGACGGGGTGGCCGTGCTGCCGTTGCCCAGAGGACGCTCCCTGTCCGTGGGCACTTCCTGTTTGCGTTGACGGGTCTCTTTGTAGCGGAGCGTGATGTCCCTGTGAGGAGAGAGAAGAGAAGCAGACACACCGTTAATAGAAAAATCAACTTTGGAAACAGTTCCTCCCGACTAGCTCCTCCTCATTTAAAACCCATGAGCCTCGACAATAATTGTTCAAACAGCGCTATGACAATACATTTACTTTCTTTTAAAAAGGTAATGATGAGCTACCTCACCTTCTCTCTTATTAATTACATCTCTTTTACACAACGTTCTCTCTCCACCATGAAACGCTTCTTCATGGAGAAAAGTAGGTTGTCAACCCTCTCTACGGTGATGGAGATCCTAAATTGCAAGCATCAAATATCGGTGTCCAGGTCCTTGAGGGATAATCCACAACGAAACTTTGGTTTACTTCATTGCATAATATTCTATAGGTTGCGACTAATCAATGAAAATGTCTAATCCTGCTACCTCTCGTGGACGTGGTAGTCGTGTTTACGTGTGTTTTACGTATCGCAGATCAAAATGAGGGTCGGTTTGACAGCAGGGAGATCATCATGAACGCTCCTGAGGAGACTCTCCAGCACACTCGATGGAGGAGGTGAAGTGAAACATCCCCACAAAACTCACCGTGGTCTGCTGATGCTAAGGCCTTGTGTTAGATAAGAGAGAGAGAGGGACGTGACACACCTGAACCTGTACAACTGGGTCAAATAGTATTTGCGGATAACTCTTCGGTGTGTTTGTTTCATGCTGCTTGGGTTTGCAGACACACTGGGTTTGCAGCAGCAACGATGATCAATCAGACAGAATGTGTATTTACCTTAAAAAAATAAATAAAAAAAGAATACAACATAATCTTCAGTGGGGTAAAGCCAGCCTTTATGTAACCAAAGAAAGCTACAACAACAAAATACATTCAAACTATTGGCAAATATGATTTCACCCAGGTCTGAGTAACTACGACATGGCGTGCTTTGGTGCCTGATGCCCCGGACTGGTTTTCATGCTGACTGGCACGTGTGTGTGAGGTGTGCAAACATTTCCTCTGGCTTTCTTTCAATGAGCTCCTACAGTGTCAGCACAAGCCGACTGTCTTCTGTATTACTTAGCTGACTGCTGCAACTGAGAATAAAAATGATGTGATGGGAAATGCTAAAAAATAAAAAGATGACAAAATTCACCACAGCAAAAAAAAAAACAAAAAAAAAAAAAAACGGAAAAGTGCCATGTGGGAGAAGGACCCGTGTGAGGTAATATCTGTGTAGTCTAGAGGATCCCAGAGAGCTTCTCAATATAACTATGGATCCAAAACAGTGATGATTTTAGAGGGGAAATAAAAAACAGAATACGACACTGCTGATGGAAGGGAGCGCCTCTCTCCTATACCTACCTCACCGGACATGGACATTACTGCTGAGCACGAGCAGGAAGGAGTTGGGAAGGAAAAGGGGAGGGAGGATGGGGGAGGGAGGATGGGGGAGGGAGGATGGGGGAGGAGAAAATAGACCAGAAGCTTAACATGCTGGGGGAACGGCTATGCTGAACAGGAACACTACTCAACAGAAGGGGGATCAAACCACCAAAACATACCTAAAATATATTGCTGCATGAGGTCATGAGGAAAAATCAAATCAAATACTATTGATAAAAAAAATTATAATAATAAATCCCTTTGGATGGGATCAAAAGCACATGAAACCATGTTCATGAAATGTAACAGATATTGTGATTAAACTGTATTTTTGGCAATGCAACAGGTTGTTTATTGAAGCCAGTGTTACCTGCCTGTAATAACATAGAACACATTAAAGGTTTCTTTATGAAATAAAAAAATAAATGTTTTTTTTTTTTTTTTTAAATCTCTATCACCCTGTCTCTTCCTGTTTTGCACACAATGCACTTTGCACGGCTTTTATAATCTGCACTGACATGTCGACTGAAAACATTTCATAGTTGCAGACCAATGGATTATTTGCGCCAAAATAAAATGTCTTTACCTGAATCGAATGAGCACAGACTTTTATAACTTCCTTGTCCTATGTCTTCACAGTAGCCTTGTACCTCCTTCCCCCCTCCTCCTCCTCCCCCTCCCCCCCCTCCTCCTCCTCCTCCTCCTCCTCCCTCTCCCCCCTCTCTCCATCCCTGCGTAGTAACCCAGCCCACTTCTTACCGGAAGAAAAACCTCCACAGGGTCCAGGTAAAGATGAGGAAGATTCCTAAGAACCAGCACTGCGTGATGACGAAGGGGATGGGCAGCATGATGGTGTTGGGATCATACTTGACCACAATGAGGAACTCCGTCACGGTGATTGCTGCCACCAGCCACGCCTGCTGGCCGAGCTTCTTGTGGAACTTCCTGGAGGGAAAATGACAGAATATTGTTATGGAAAAGTGAGACGATTGAAAAGAATGTTTTTTTTTTTTCTTCCCATTTACAGGTAAGGACCCAACAATACACATGATGTCATTATAAAAGATGTCTATACAATACTATACATCTGCAAATGTTACGGATAACGTAAACGGAGTGCCGGTGTGTGTGACCACTGGTAACTTAAAACTTTATTAAAAAAATGCCGAAAAAGAAATGACCAAAATTGTTGTTTCTCTCTACTGTCACTTATTAAAGGCAACGCACTAGTGTTTGCATCTTTGTCCGACATGCAGAAATGCTTTCTTTCTGAGGTTAGTACGCTCACTCCCTCAGCTACGATGAAGGATTCCCAACAACAAGCTCACGTGCATACTGATAAACATTTTTTAGCAACGAACTGGAAATGTGAGTTTTAATGGCCTCCAGGGAAAAACCAGCACAGACTGAACATTCTTATACAGTAATTATAAGCAAATTGTCTCTTTACAGAACACTTAATGGAAGTTATCCGCACTCTTGGGACATGTTTCTAACCAGTCATCCCCTCACAGCAGATACTTATTGGTTTTGTTTTGCTTAGGAATGTAGCGCCGTTATCCCTTTTTTGACCTTTAGAAAAGTTGGCAGCGAGCACTTCCGTTAACCTTACTTTATACTGTCTGTGATAAGACTTGAATAACATCTAGAACTTATCACAGCTGTGCGGCACGCTCGAGAAAGGCGAATGCCGACGAGCTCCGAATGCAACAAAAGTCTCGGTAACGAACCCCCGCATCCTCCCAACAGCCGACGTTATTTCGCCGCTACTCACGGGTCATCCATGAAGTCGTAGATTTCCCTCATGGCGACGCCTCCGACGTTGACAAAAAAGACGAGGCGGAGCAGCACCAGGTAGTGTTCAGGAGGCATCCACAACACAAACTTCAGGTAGAAGGTGTTCAGCTCCGCCAGGAGGAACTGGGGAAAGGAGGAGATAGGAAGGGGAAAAAAGCAAGTTTCTTAATTTAGGAGCACTGAGAATCTAATGAATTGAAGAGAACAGAATAAGACGTCACTTGCGCCCTGCACCAGTTGTGTAAGTATATCTTTATTTGGGGCGACTCATGTTTTGATATATATTATATATTGATTTCAATAAATACTGAAGTTTTTAAATCAATCAATCATGGACTGTAGATATGTAGCCAAATAGCTTCAGGAAAAAGCTGAGAACAAAGTGATGTCTTTAAAAAAAAAAAAAAAAAAAAAAAGAAAAACTATATTTTTTAGCTCATACAATTTTAGAGCTTATGAGAGTACTTGCTAAAGTGTCACTATTTTTCATTGTAATGTAATCTTATTCTCGTTTGCCATTATGAAAAAAAAAAAAACAGGATTATTTCTTACCATAAAGATGATGCCTAAGACAGCAAGCCAGCGACGGAGGTTTGAAGCAGGCTTCCACTCAAACTTGACCCAACTGTACGGAGTGAACTGGAATGCGATACGCTTTATCTTCCCCCTGGGAGAGAGCGCAGAGGAGGTGGGGTCAGAAATAAATCTACATACATTTATGACACGGCAATGTTAGTACTTCGTGTAATTAAAGGGGCAATACCACCCCACCATGTCACTGTATTTCAAATGTCAACAAAGAAGTTCTGTCAAAAACTAGTCAATATCTTTAAATGGTGAATATTATTATTATCTCATATCTGTCACATAATAAGAGACAATAAGTGTAGAGTTAAGTTAAAGAAATATACTTTAAATAAATTGTTAAAATGTTATAGTTTCAGTTCTATAATATTAGATATTCTCACAGTGGGTTAATTCTATTAACACATTGAATAAACCAAATCGTGCATCAGGAAGGCGGCGAGTGTTAAGTCGTACTTGTATGTGGGAATGTTCCACAGGCCCTGCCACTGGTAGGGCTTCATCGATAACCAGGCCAGGGCCTTCATGCCACAGTAGATCCCCAGACCGTTACACACCAACACATCCATGATCCACTAGAGAGAGACACACATAACACTTTTTATAAAAAACAAATAAAAAAAGCATCAACTGTGATCCACCTACACAAGTTTGCTAGATTAAACCTTTTCTTAGGACTGTGGGGGTCGACGGCGGAAATAGATCTCCTTGACTCTGCTATTAGTTCTGTTGCAGGCTGGGACGGAAAACTCACACTCTGGCATTCTTTTAACACCTTGGTGTTTGGTTGACCGGAGAAGAAAATCCCAGCAGAGCCCCTCACACCTTAAACCTGACGAAACAGGTGTCAGACGGAACGACATGAAAACGTCGATGTGCGCGTGCGTGCGTGTGCGTGTGTGTGGCAGGACTCGTTTCTTAATGTACATCCTCTGAGGCACCATAACCTTTTGTGTTCAGAAATGTCCTTCTTAAAAAAAGTACACACAGTATATCGTAGATTACATACCATTAAGTATAAACTTGTGCTGTAATCCATATTTACTGTTAAAAAGCAGTCGTTTGTGTAACAAGTTAAATAATTGCCCCGACTTTCTATTGACGCAGTCTACCTAATATGTTTTCACAGTCAACAGCCTGTCCTTCTTTAATACCCCACCATTTGTTTGTTTACATTCTATTATGCTGCTTTATAATAGTGTTGATATGATTTCCCCTGCCAGCACTTGTTTGGCTTCAACCGCCTAGTTTCCCACCGGCACAATAAAAGGTTCTCATCATTCAAACAAATGACCACTTTAATTGCTCCCATAAATCTCAATAGCAGATTTGCAGAATATAGCCCCAGCAGGCATCAGGTAACAGGATATTAAAAAAGATATATCAACGCTTCCTCAACCCGCTCATGGAAGACACTGCTCCACATTGTGCTTTCGCCAGCTCAGAAGTACAGTGACCTTTGCAAACTTGAGCAATTTCAGTGCACGGTGAGAAGTTGACCAATCTGTCCTGCTGAAGAGCTCGTGAGAAAACATACCGAGGAACTTCTCACAGCCTTGTTCACGTCACCCCCGATCCTCCGATGTCTGCAACTGGTCAATATGCAACAATATATATATATTTTTTTTTATTTACGTCTACATGTTGTACAAGTCCTGTCTGCTCTCACCGCGACTCACCAGTGCCTCCATCACACCGACTATACTGGGGTTTGTTCACGACACCAGTCTGAGGGGCACACCTGCTGGTGCTTTGGTAAGCAAAGGAGAAGAGCAGGGATTTGTGTACGTACGTGGTCCCACCAGCACTCCGAGAAGTTAGGTAACTGGTGCTCCAGGCTGTACTCCAGGAACTCGAACATGACACTGATTATCATACACATCCACCAATCGCGGATCATCAGAGTCTGGAGGAAGAAAAGAGAGCAAAAGGGGGGGAGGCGGAGAAGGAGGGGGTGAATGATGTGGAGTGGGAGTAGGTCAACAAGATGCCATAGAGAGAAACTTTTTTCCATTGCGGCAAATGCAACAGAGCATACCGGCGCGGTCAATCGGTTTCATTGTGTACAGCAGGCTGAACACCTTGGTTGCCTATTACACAAAACATTATTAACATAGGAATCAGCCAATAAATGACAGCTTTTATCCCAATACATTAATAACACACGAGTTGGTATTTAATGATTACGGTGCTTGAAACCTTAGTGAGTCGGTTTTCTGAAAATCTCTTGCTCTTTAATATATTGCAGTCTATAGTGCACTCTGGTGTATAGTGTTGAGTCGTGTTAAGCCTTAAGCCTCCATGCATACCTTGATATACCATCCCAGGAAGTGAGCTGGAACAAAGCCATCCATCTTGTCCTGTAGAGACAAACCAACATGGTCATTTAACAAGTTATTTTTTTTTAATCATGTCAAAGTCCGTCCTTACACCCAATAGAACAATATTTTCACTATTTTTAAGTGTTTTAAGTCACAGAAGCAACGACTCTGTAAAATATTGAACAGATGAATTATTAATGAAAATAGTCATCAGTTGCAGCTCTATTCTTAACTAGATTTGTCTCTGTTCTCATTAAGTACATCTAGTTCACATTGGTACCAACCAGAAATGAGCACGGCGAGTACTCGGTCACTGAACAGGACAAAACTTGGCTGGGCATCATAAAGCACAGACATGAAATACATCCAAAACCAGTTCTCCACTATGTTTTTCTTTTAAAAACAGCATAGTTCAACCACATTAAATTTCTATTCATTTCCTCCCCTCCCCCAACCCAAAGTCATTTTAGGTTAGGTTTAAAAATTGTTTACAACTCCAAATCAGTTCCCCCCGCCCTCCCCCCCCAAAAATATTTGGACATAATTTGACATTTCTAAAAGGTTATTCACATACGTTGGCTAGCATGTAGTGGAGAATGTGCAGCGTTTGACCCACTCTCAGAGACTGTAATCAGGCCAACAGTAGCGATGTGGTCTGGGTCATTGTGGCGGCAGCAGCAGACTGCTTCGCCAGGGGGAGAGAAGGCCTGGTTCTACTGACGGGCTATAATCTGCACCAGACAGGCTTCTGGAGCCAGTCAGCACACAGCCACACTAACTAGGAGTTTGTGCGTGTGTGTATGAGGGAGAAAGAGAGAGAGAGAGAGAGAGAGAAAGTGAAAGGGGGGAGGGGACAGGGAGGGAGCGCTAGAGTCAAAAAGAGAGTGAGTGTGTGAATGGATGAGGGAAAGAAACACTCATTTAGGCTGCCATGCTATGTGAGATCTGGGTCTTTCTCTTTTTTAGTAATAATTGAGGGCAAAGTGTACCACAATATAAATAACAGGACCAAGTCAGAAAATGTCACTTCTTCAACACGATGAGCATAAATGGTACTGCATACTCAAAATGTATTTCAAAACAGAACTCCCTCACAAATGAGACATAAAACCTTTCAAAACTGAAAAGAAAAAAAAAAAAAAATCGGGTGCATCTGTGACATGAAATTAAATAAAAAGTCTTACCCAGATGTTGTGGAAGGGGTCGGTGGTGTTGCCTGGGTCGTACATGAGGCAGTTTCCTCCATAGTCGCGCTCCGGGAGGGCAACCCCAAGTTTGGGGTCAATGTATTTCATGAACTGTCGTCCATCGTGCACCGTCTGCATAGCGGGGCGAGGAGAAGCATAGAAACCATCAGCGCTTATTCTCCCTGAGAAGGAGCTTTTATGGAGACATGAAGGTGTATTGATTGTTTTAGACAACTGACATGTTCAGAATATGGAATCAAATAAATGAACTGCTGTAATATATAAATCATAATGTCAGTATAGTTCAAAACAACAATTTCTACCAAATCAAAACATATATTTCAGCTGTACCTGTGCAGCACTAGAAAAAAAAAAATCTTCTAATATAAAACAAATATATTATACATACACTCTTTCTCCTCTCACCACAGCACGGTCTTTTGAAAGTTTCTTCTTTTTTTTTTTTTGCTTTCATGAATTACACAACTTTGAGGCATGTTACAGTTCTTAAATGGAGGATTTCACCAAGCTACACTTTTAATTTTGCTTTCGTTAGTAAAGAAATAAGTCTAAGTATTTGAACTTCTTTTTAACAATGTCTAGGCCTGATTAAGACACAGTTTGCCAACTGCTATTTGACAGGGTCTGGCTCAGGGACATTTTAATTAAACTGGGAGAGAAAAGAGGCTTCCGGGGTTCCAGATGTGGAAGGATCACAGAGATTGGTGCAGAACTCTGAACAAAATCCAGTGTAATCCTGGTTTTAAGATGTCTGTATGTACACACACACATTTTCTCAGGATGTAGCTACTTTACTTTGGTTTGTGGCCACAAATCCATGATCTGAACCAAGAGGTCAATGGGAACAGGAAAAAAAAATTCTGCTGCCTTGTTCTGGGAGCGGAGATTGCGTCACTAAATGTTGCAACACCCGAGAAAGACGAGCATATGCTGTAATCGACACTTTTTTGTGTGTGTGTGTGTGTGCGTGTGATTGATTTAAGTTTTTCCCTCCATCAATGAATGTTCAAGGGTGAGTGTTTCAGCCCATCGAGGTATTAATATCACCAACACAACCAACCTGGAAGAGGATGAAGATGAGGAACAGCTCATAGACGACAGTGACACAAAGCCAGAACCTCCAGTAAGCTAGAAAGAGAGAGAGAGGGAAAAAATAAAAACATTCCGGCTTGTTAATATTTCATTAAACTAATCACTATCGTCTCAGATAAGCCCAGGATACCGGGACGGTGGCCTTGCAAAATAGATAGCAAAGATAGCGGGAGGGGAGGACAATATTCAGTGAGATATGCAGCAAATGGCAGACTTGTACCCACAGTCTTCACCCAGAGAGTGAGACCATCTGGGAATCAATATGATTTTGGTTCTCTGTTGTTTAAAAGGCGGCATTTAAAGGTTACTTTAAACAGTCTAAATAGAATGAGAGCGATTCTATATTTCGTTATGTCTGTACCGCTCACACAGACTTTGTTGACATTTGGGTGATGTAATAATGAAGGATTTCACAATACATAAATGATAGTGTGTTTTCCCATTACCAGGGATACAGCAAATTCCAGCAACTGAGCACTAGAGTCGGAGGCATTGCAATAGATAATCTGGCTTCCATTAAAGCTTCATCAGTACGTTTTTAAAAATAGCGACGTGAAAGGACTATTAGTGGATGTGGTAAAAGCCTGAAGCTATCGTAGCATTACCGTGTAATTAATGACCCACAAAAGGGTTTAAATTCGACGGCCGCCGTCATAGTAATTTCTCTTGAATCTTTGTGTATAATCTCCCGGGGGGGGGGTTTCCCCGAGGAGATGCAGGTTGTAAATCCTAAAGTCCCTCTGGCTCTTTTCCAATGATACAGACCTGTGGAGTTTCAACACAACTGCAACAAGCTGAACAACAACAACCCAACCTACTTGGCTGGCTCAACAGGTCAGGGGGTATGAGGCAATCAGTTAATACACACACAGGAACAAAAAAAAACAAAAAAAACTTTTTTCAGTCCACAAAAAGGAGGACAAGAAGGCACAAGTAATGCAACAACAGAAGCTCGGATTCTTGGCTGGTCTCTCTACGCCTCCAATAACATTCGACACTCAGAGTGTGTGTCTCCATTTGACCTCCACACCCTGTTGTCTGTCTTCCTCCCTTTTTTTTTTCCTTCCTTCCTTCCTTCCTTCCTTCCTTCCTTTGCATCTGAAACATGTTGTGTGATAGATGAGATGCCTCTTTTGCATAACTGACCTGGTTAAAAACCTAAATAGCAAACTACTTTAATGAACTCCCCTTCTATGAATAGAAGCGTCCCTTTATAGAATGTAACAAATTAAAGGAACAGTGTGTCACATTTCGGGGGATCTATTTGGACGATATGGAATACAGTTGTATCAAGTATGTTTTCTTTAGTGTTTAAAATCAACTGAAAATAAGAACCGTTGTGTTTTCGTTACCGTAGGATGATTTGTTTATATCTACATACGAACCTGCTGCAGGCTCATATCAACTATTAACTATCAACCGTCCCTGCAATCAGGGAACGTACAGTTTGAATTGTGGTCATCAAACACACCAGCTGAACCTACGTAGATGCAGTAGTGTAGAGCTCCAAGCTCTATATCTAAGCCCCATTGTTGCCGTCCTTACCTACAGTTTGTTTCCAGTTCTATTTTAATGTGCTAGAATTCAAACACCTGCATCCGAGGTGTCCTATCAGCCAATCACAGTTGAGAATTCTCTGTGGCCATGGTACAACGCCGTGCGATGCCAGCTGTTTTTAATGGTTGGTGTTTAGTCCATTGCAGTCAATTAATGCAAATTTGCCTTGATAGTGGGGCCATGAATCAATTGGAGGGGCAGTGGTCTGGAGCAGAAATAAGACCAGAGTGTTTTTATGCTTGTTGTTGGATGTCCCCTTTTCTGCATTTAAACAGCAGCTCACTGATCAGTGGGAGAGGTTTGTGTGTTAAGCTGGGCTCAGAATGCCCCGCTTAAGGGCGTGCATCCTTTTCATGTTGAAACTATTGACCGAGCACTACAACTACAGTCCTTTGGCTATTACAGCTACAAGCCAGTAGAGACGCCAACAACGGTGATGAAGATCCCCAAGTGTGTTTACTTTGTTCTCTAAGGGATCTGCTGGGACCTAGCCCCTGCCAGGAAAACACTCCACCTCCTTTCAGTTATCCAGATGTCTCCTTCATTTTGACAATTACATTTAGCGAGCTATTGTCTGTATTGATTCCCTGCACTCAGAGGATCTTCGTGTTATAGTAGAGGCCAACATGAGATTCTAAAATGTTGCTATTGATCGAATTAGTGGCAAGGGCGCTCAGGTACTCTTACCCCTCTACACAAATAATGCACCATTAAAAAGTCAGAGTCAACACCACCAGCGTGCTTTACAACGGTGTAAAGTTCCCGTCAATTACTGTCATGGAAAATAATAATCTCTCAGTTTGTAAACAAGTGTTTTTTAAAAGGCATGGATTCAAACGAGCTTGACCTACTCTAATTCTTTGAAATTGAACCTGCTTTGCACAAGATGTGTGCTCATATTCTGGAGGTTTTAAAAGCTGAAAAAAAACAAAAAAAAACGGCATTGCTTCGACTGAGATACATGGAAGGAGGAAGATGAAATGTTTTGGACTGTGCCGTTCTTACCTGGGTGTGGTCTGGTGAAGGGCCCATCTTTGGCTTGTGTCACTCCAAAACAGAGAAACACCAGGATGCTCGCCACAATCCCCCTACAGCACCACAGTTAGAAACACAGGAAAAATGCAATTTAAGGTGTCGTTATACTATACTATTATTACTGTAGACAAAGCCGGTGGCGGATTTCTGTGTTGCGCTCTCAAGTGCAGCCGCCATTACAGCAGTGGCAGAGTGGACCTGAACTTATGTACGCCGACGGGGAAAGCAGAGATGTGTGATTTAATCACGGTGTGAAGGCTCAAAAACACTCGCCGGAAAGTGGTTATGACACGGAATTTAGGGAGAAAAATAACATTAAAAAAAACAAGGTGCCATTTCTGTCCGACCTCCACGGTTCGGATGTTAAAGTGCTGTGTATTGGAGTAGCTAATTAAACCCAGCAGGAATGATGTGCTAGCTGAAGATTTTAATCATCAAACTCCATAATGCCTTGACTTATAAAATCAGAAGAAATGCGTCATTTCATTAAAAGTCAGAAACTCTCATTACTGTAAAAGTGACAGGATACGTAGTGCTGGGCCAGCCTGAGATATGCGGGTAAGCAGCTCACCATCGGCCCTGTGAGGACGAATCGCTTGACCTTGCGGCCCTCGCTGATTGGCCCCGTTATTGGCAAGCCGCTCAGAATGTGATCAAAACATGAGGATCTAGCAGAATAAAATTGATTTCATGGCGCAGAGGCTTGTGGCCTTCACTTTTCAAAAGTGTCTGATGTTGAAGCAGCTGGTAACTTTACAGCCCAGAAACAAATGGCCAGCTGTCTTTTCAAACGTTGAAAACTGTAAATTTCGCAGATTACAACACTCACTTTTAAAAGAATTTGATGACTGTATTTTCGACATACTTTACAACCGGTTCCACAATCCCTGGTGGACAGATGTCTTGGCAAAACACTTAAAAAGTTAAATACAGTGTTATCTGCAGGTTTACAAGAGAGGCGCCAATGGTGGCTTGTCTACTTCCTCCTACAACCCAGATGTGTCTATATATACAAAATAATAAGTATTATATGTAACAACAATATTGTCTAAACGTAGGTACAAAGAGCAGGAAGGGGAAAGCATTGGGACTCCATCTGATTTGGTGACCTGTCTCGGCAGCTGACCACGGATAATGACTCCCTATTACAATTCCCTCTCAGAGATTAGACCAATGTGAACCTGCTGCTGTCAGGTTGAGTTGCCTTTAATCGCTGCTGTGTTGATTTCTGAAAACCCGGACACCGGGCAAGGACGCTGCTCTGAACCTACAAATGAACAGGGCAGGCTTAGCAACTGGACACACAATGAGATTTCAGCTCGTGCTTGCCAACACGGGTGGGAGCAGAAGTGTGTGTGATTAAGTGAAGGTCGGAAAGTGAGTTTACGTGACTACAATTGTGTGTCAAAATGAGGATACAGGTGTGTTGACAAGGGAAAGGGACAGATTAGTAAACACGACAATGTTTCAAAGTGGATGAGTGTATCCAACAGCGTGTAAATGAGTACATGACCGAGATTTGGACTGTATGCGTGTGTGTGTGTGTGTTCCTCTGCTGGGAAGAAGCTCAAGGGTCTTTATCCCGATGAGCCGGACTACGCTGACTGCAGCAAATCCAGTTAAGATCCGTCCCGCAATCCCCCTCAAATACCAACACACAATCACGGAGTCTCTCCGTTACAAACACATAATGTCTGCAGCTTGCTTGTACTCGGCCGGCCTTGTGCTATTCCAATTACACACACACACACACACACACACACACACACACACACACCTTTAAAAATTGAAAGCAGTCCGTTAAGGAACTTGTTATCCACACTTTCAGTTCACATGAGCCAGTAAACAAAGGGGGCCTTTTTCAAACTCCCATCAGAGAGAGAGAGAGAGAGAGAGAGAGAGAGAGAGAGAGAGAGAGAGAGAGAGAGAGAGAGAGAGAGAGAGAGAGAGAGAGATGAGACGGCCGTCATCAGACTACGCATGAATCAGACGTCAACTCCCGACCAACGTGACGAAGTCAAGTCAGTCCAAGTGGGCAAATCCAGGCCAGTTCTAAAATCAATTACTAAAAATGTTTGTGTGTGTTCAAATGTACGCGAGATGTTTTATGGTGTTTCGTGGAGTGATGTCAGACCACATCAACAACATCCGGACACATTTCTGACCAAAGTCAATTAAATCCAATGTAATGCTTTAATCATTGGATTTACTCAAGCTTTTACATTTCCACAATGAGTCTTGAAATTAATTGCTGACCAACTTGAGAGTTGAGGGAATAGAGAGAACCAGTGAGTTCATAAGAAAAGAACCATCTAATAAAAACCGTGCTCCGAAGAATTTGAAGAAACGCCAGTAGAGCGTTCTTCTTCGTATCAATTTTATCCACAACTAAAACCAGCCATAACCAAAAGTAGCCAGTGCATGACCCACAATGTTGTGGGGATATTTGTCAAGCCTATTGACATAAAATCCACCCAAAGGATAAATTCATATGGTGACTCTTTTGCAGTTTTCTTTTTTACATATGCTGTTTTCAGGAAGCATAAACCAGTCAGAACCGTCCGCACCGAGCTTCCAGTACCACCAACTTCAATGTTACACTAACAAGGAAAGCTGGATCACACCTCAGTCATTCTGCATTTATCCAAGTCTCTATGGTTCAGTAAATGTAATGTTCTGGGTTGCATCTTTTCCTCTGTGTTGAAAGATTAAAACATGAAACCCACTCTCCAAATCTAAAAAAGGCGTGACCTGACATTCACGCTCTTCCTTTTCATGGTCATCGGGGGTTAGATTTGTCTGTGAAAAGCTACATGTGGCCTTGGAAGAGGGCCAGCTTGGTTCAAGGTGAATGCTACTGAAGAAGCACGAGCTTCAAATTGAATCAATGAGTTCAGCACCTCACTCATGTTGCCGCATGGCTTCATGCCAAATGCTTTTACAGGGGAGGTCTAAAACTGTTGAGCTCATTAGCTGCTTTTGTTATGTGACCTATTCGCCAGGCTTTGAATGTCAATCTGACATGATCCACAGAGGATTCACACACACACACACACACACACACACACACACACACACACACACACACACACACACACACACACACACACACACACACACACACACACACACACACACACACACACACACACACACACACACACACAAGGAAAACAAACCAAAATCTAAACCCAGCATGACTCAAAATTAGAATAAACCTAGATGTTGATTGCTAATAAAAACAAGATAAACAGCAGCCAAAATGATTATTAAGTCCAATCAAAAAGCCTCAGTGGATTAAGTGGATTTCCTTTGGGTAGGCTACTGGTGCCTGCAGGGTTTTTGGCTTTGGCGACACAGAGGAAGTGACAAGCGCAGCCTACTGACCTCTTAGTGTTGTAGGTCGTGTCCTGGGGGGTTTCTTCCAACAGAGTGACGTAGACCAAAGCACAGGTCAATATGAACAGCACTGTCACAGTATGGGCTCGCCTGCAGTAAAAAAAAAAAAAAAGAAAAAAAAAAAGAGGGAGAGAAGGAACAGAGAGAGGGATATTAATAACATTTATAAAAGAGGAAAATTCGATAAAAGCCACTGGCGGAGAGAGAAAAAACATCAGCTGATAAATGTCTGGAGGTCACCAAAGGTGAATGTTAGCAATATAAATGCACTGAAATTAGAGCAGAGAACACTTTAGTCATTGCAAAACAAAGTGTCCTAACAAAGCTTTTAGACATCATGCGTGTGTGACTGAAAAAGTGCTGTCTCTAATGATCAGAAGTAGATATAATGAAGGGAGTGGTGATGAGATAAAACAGACCATTGCTGAGAAACTGGGTTACTTCAGCTGAAAATAAATACAAAACGTGTGTGTAACAAAACACACAATGAGTTTAACATTTCCTTTCACTTAAATGGAGGAACAGAAGTCAAAAAGTGCTTTTGTATCACTTCTCTGGTGACCTGCCTGACTGCGGAACGTGAAAACCTCAGCAGGGTGTATCTGGACTGTTAACGTAGACAAGTTGAACTTAAAGTTTGAAGGCCATGACGCTGGCCATCGGCTCACATCTCCCATAGGCTCACATCTCCCATAGGCTCACATCTCCCATATCACCCAACGGCAGGGAACAAACCTTGGCCTTTGTCGTACGAGACTTACACGCTACAGTGGTTCAGATATACATCCGTGCAATCTGTGGGGTTTATCTTAACTCAAGGGGCAAAGTTGTATTCCACCAATGACTGACGGGAGTCAGAAGAACATATAATATTTAATGGATTACCCCAGGATTTATCAAATGGACAGGAAGGATTTTTGGCAAGCGGACAATGACATCACTGCAAAATAATTCATGGGGAGAGAGAGTGTGTGTGTGTATGGTGGGATATGGCCAAAATCTTCCATCCCGATATAGTAGTCCTGTGTTTCAGGAGTAAGCCATGACAACTTTGAAACCTGATGGAATGTGGTTGCTGTATGTTTGGCAGCTTGTTTGGGTTTTGTTACAGCTTTTTACAGTAAACACAGCAGGTGTAATTTATAGCTTTCATCACGCAAGCAAAGCAATGCATAAACATGAAACCATATCCCCGAGCATGTTCCGTGACATTTGACCGACACAGTTACCCTCTGGAGATTGACAACGCGGTCAAGAAGTTAATAAAGAATACATGCCGGTCTAATTATTTAAGGGTACTTAATATAGCAATAAAGCAGGGGTTAAAAAACAAACAAACAAACACGTATTTTGTTTGCGCTCACTGCCATCATCCGTCAACCCAAAGAACGTCACCTCCTCCGCCAACCCTTCGGCTCGGAGTCACGGCGACGGCATGCCAGGTGTCATTTGCGTTGTCTCCCTGTTCCACCTGCTTACCCGACCTGTTTGGCTGGAGTCCCCGGGGAGGGCATGACTCCTATCCTGCCTAACAACCACACAGCACCACCGGGGGCGAACGGGCGCAACGGAAATACCACCCTGGCGAAACGGAGCGGCAGGCGAAGCTTAAATTTGCCACCAAGATTGAGGTTGAACATCCAGATAACAACAGGCAACAGGTAAAGATCAGTCCAGTAACCAATCATATGGCCTAATGTTGGCCTGCAGGGTTGAAATACACTGGTCAAATACAGTTTGTGACTATACTAAGCTAAAAGAAAAACATGACGTTTACATGACACAGTATATTGGATTTTGTCAGTTTCATATATTTTTACCACAGCAGCCTCTGGTTTCCATGATCTATATTTGTAATAAATCAAAGGTTCACTGGCCTGACTCTGAACATTGAACCCTATTATGAGCTCAATTTTTTTTTACTACTCTAACTTAAGGGTTCTTCTCTTCTGACAAAACGTTTTCAAGACACTGTCAGTAGTCACTATACACAAAGCATTTATCAGAAGACTCTTAGAACTGAAATGTGTGGGAAGCAATGCTATTTAGGGGAAACATCCAAAGTGGTGTGCCAGCACAAAATTTTGCGTCATCAGGCTGACTTCTATTTAAGGGTCTATCCAAGCTATTCCTCTTTTTCTCAGTAAAAAACAAAAACACTTCCCTCAACTCCAGTAAGTGCTAATAAGGCAGATTGCATGCCACATTGTTACCTTCCTAAATCAGAGGTAGGTTCCACCATCAACAAACAGCTCGTTGGCATATCTCGAGGCCCATAACAGCACAGCCAATGAGCTTCTGCACTGACTCCGTGATCAGAAATCCACCACAACCAACCAACCTTTCCACACTGACTTCCTCCATTTAAATGCTGATGTTAGGTTAACTAACACAAAGTTGAGTTAACCGAGTTCAGCTCCGAAGAAAATGCCCATCATGCTTTAATTAGAGGTAGTGGTTGGTATTAGTGCATTTTTGACAAAATATAAAACTGCTGAATGTACATTTTTCAACACAAGAAGGAAGGCCTGAGATGCTACACATCTTAAATAAAATGTACATGCGCGCAATGTTAGCCCATAACTATCATGGGTGCCATATGATTCATGCTGGCCACAATTCCAAGTTCACCACAAGGCAAACAGCTACATCCTTCATTATCAGTTCTCAATTACAACAGACTGGGAGTGCCGACCGACCACTGAGAGGCCAAATTCCTTACCAGCAAACACAAAACAAACACATTCAGTATAAACCAGAGCTGGTCGAATTGTGACTAAACTGAGCTGGCGTCGGTCAAGGCCATTATAAAGTTGCAACACTATGATCTGCATATTGCAGAGCTCCTGTTAATGTCTCCAGTATTAGACCAACAAATATCTCGATGTTAAGGCTGTAACATAGTAATGAGATTTTCTCATTAAAGTTTCTCTTGGGGAGGACCAGCCTCCTGTGCCGTCAAAGATATTGGATACCTTTGCAGATTCTTACTGCCCCTCGCTTTATACACACACACACACACACACACACACACACACACACACGAGACACACACGAGACACACACGAGACACACATACACTTACTCAGGCGTAAATATCCCTGGAGCGACAGGTTGAAGGGCCATGGTGGCTAAACATATAAAAAAAAAAATACTGCAGAACAAGAGTGTCACTTCTCCAGAACAGCCCCCCTTTGCCCCAGCACATCGCAACACCTGTATCCTGCACATGCCAAACGCACTCTGTCTGCCCCTGTGCATTTGTGTTAGTGGGTGCGTGCAGAACTCACTCCTCCAGTTTACCGCATGGCCAGAATATCTGTCTCGACTTCAAAAGCCGGCATGGATCTCTTTCTGCTGAAGGTGCAGGCTGGGACATCGGCTATTGGCTTGTCAACAGCAAGCTCTGCGCCTGGATGTGCAATGTAAGCATCCATAACAGCCTGGCAAACATTAGCACAAAACACCCTCTATAACTGGCACCTCGTGGACCTTGGTAATTCCCCCTCCCTATCATTTTACATTTGAACAATTTACCCTAGACACATTTCAGCGTGACAGAGGACTTACCATTTAACACCCTGTCCATTTAAAGATCTGGAACAAGGTCACCTGGGCCCCGTCTTTCAGTTCACCTTGAAAGCTAAACGAACCTTGTTCTCATTCACATTTCTGCAGGAACTGTTATTCTGGAGTATTATATTGAACCCCCCCTCCTCCCCTGATGAAAACAAAACAATAACCTCCGATGCTTCCTGCGTTTAAAGTATTTGACATTTGCACCGGTGACATTGTCAGAGAGCACTCACCAGAAAAAGGTGTTGGTCCCGTCGTCATAGACTTCGCACTCCGTGTTCCTCCGATGCATGCTCTCCCTGGACGTCTGCTTCATCACGCTGGCTTTGACGTGTGCGCTCTGAGTCGGACAGCCCGGCTCGGCCGAGACGACGTCGTCGTCGTCGTCGTCGTCAACCGGCTCGGCGGCGGATGCGGATGTGGCGCACTTGCCGGTGGCGCTGACCGCGACCACGCCGCTTCTCCTCGGCTCGGGCTTGGTCATGGCTTCACCCCACACCAGCCGCCCCCTCCTCGGTGCTTTAAACGGATACCGTGCGCTCTTGTTTTTTTTTTTTTTTGTTTGCTTTTTCGGGTGTAACACTGGGCTCCGGCTCCCGTGTCAACTCATCTGCGTGTCAGCCCCACCCTAAGTGAAGATCAGCATCCTGGGGGCAGTGAAGAGGGAAAATACCGTTAATAATAAAGACTAATAAAGACGACACCCGGGGGAGACAATAACCTGAAAATCCCGTCCTGCAGTTGTTTTTAAGCGGTCGCCTCCTGGCCGCGCAGCACGAGACTTGTAGGTTACTTAGCTAACACCTCTTCTCTGACACCGCCTACTTAACCTATATTCCAGTATTTCCACACACAAAACGACTGTAACTGCTTGTAACAAATCACAACAGCTGCTGCACGGAGCGACCGGTGCACGAGCGCTAACTTAACCCGCGTGAGCGTTACCGTTACGTGAGCGTTAGCGGGCTGTGTTGTGACTCCTCGACGGAGCTAGCGAAGCTAAGTTAACGGAATAGCTCGTGAAACCACCACCGCTCGAGACGCTGTTTTAACAGATAACGTATGTGTGGACTGTGTCTTTACGTTAGCTATGCGGGGTGTTGTTTTGTCCCCAACCCACGTTAAACCAACATTACGTACCAGTTGAATTCATGGGGATTAGTGACTGGAGTCCAGATGAGCTCGGGAGCTACTGACGCTAATGTTACATCAGTGCAACCCCCCCGCAAATGGCGCACAAAAGCTTGAAATCCGTTTTGCTAGTAGTAAGAACAACAATTAAGAAGTAAACACTGTCATACTCCGCCTTGTGACCGCCTGGCACTGTTGCAACTAACAGACAACCCGCTCCAAACCACAGACCGGGCAGGCAACGCTCCAGAAACACGTCACGTGGGCACGGAGTGTATTTAACGTCATGGTAACGGCAGCAAGAACGCCATATCCGGTCTATTTTTTTCACAATAAAAGACACTCCTGTAGTCTTGACGTGGAAAATGGCATTATTCTGAAATCACAATATTCAACTCGGAAGTCTAACCTTTGATACATTACGCAATTAACGTTATGTTTGTCGTGACAGCCTGACCTATCTGGCGGGTTTAGCCGGGGATCCTGCGTTTAAAATATTTATTTTGTAACAGTTGGTGAGTTAATATTGCAGCTTTGAAATCCCACAGTAACAACAGGTAACGTCGAAATACAAAGTGACATCGCCACATTTCGCCGTTTAATGGGTTAAACTGCAAAAATATGGGACCAAAAACCGTCTCAACATGTTTTGTGTAATGTCTATGTCGTCACTTCCGTTCAGCCTCGTTAGCAGAAAGGGCTCTGGTCCATGATAAACAATGGAAAGGGCAGAAATTATAATAAAATAAGATCTAGGAGGGAAAAAAATAAGAACAGTAATTCCTTAAGCGAAATTCAGCAAAAGTCATTTTTAAAAAGCGACAAAAAGTAGTACATCATTATTATTTTCTTATTTATTTATTTGTGCAAAAAAAAAAGAGAGCTCACTAATTACAAGGTAGTCAAGTCATGGTCAAGTTTTACATTGCAGTTTGCTCCCGGATTGATTAAAGAGCTATAAGCACATGACGTGCTTGTAGAGCATAAACTAGTCCATTTTTTACAACCTGGCAACCCAAATATTGTTCTTATTAAGGTCTCATTACTGATCTATAAAGCACAAGTTATTGACAATTGTAAAGCTATTAATTAGATACATTTTATTAAACACTTTACAAAGTTTTTTCTTTCTTTCCGGAAACATGATTATAGCACTATAGCACTGTGGTCACATTATTTATATACTTGAGAAATCTAGAGATTTAAAGACTTACTGGACTGTAAGATGCACAAGATCTAGTCTCTGTCAACCAGTGGGCTGTAAACTCACCCAACGGTCTTCAACAGCTTGATTTGCCTACATATGGCGCAGCCGCTTTCTGTTCTTCAACTATTGTGAGAGAAGCTTTCCAAGCAGTCACTGATGGGCAATCATAACTTCTGCGTATGTGTTTTAAGACAAAAACGTAGTAGTGTGGATGTAGCCTTAGACTCCATCACCAAGTTAAGCTTCTCAAAGTTACATTCAGAAGAAAATCCCTCAGCTGACAGCACATGGCAAAACCACCTTTATCTCGCTGTTGTGCAACCAGAGAGGCCTGCGGTCAAAGGAAAACAGATCTTCTGTACTTAATCATTTTCATTTTGGAAGACTTAATACTTTTGCTCAACTAGAAATGGTTGCACTTTTTTACTCAACTTACCTTGGGCGCGTTACTCTACAAAATTATGTTTTACATTTAATCATGGCCTATGATTGATCGTTAATCAAACAGTGTGGTAGTGATTACATCACAGTGATTGCTATTATAGGATTCAAGTGCTTTTGCAGCCACTCTGCCAAAATTAGCCTCTTTTTCTTTTTCTTTTTTTTAATACTTTCTGATTTGGGTTCTTCTTTGCACGTGCTTTGTCTGGATTTCGTGAAAAACGTAAAGTAAGGGAAAGAAAAGTGTGTGCGTGTGCGCGCGTGTGTGTGTGTGTGTGTGTGTGTGTGTGTGTGTGTGTGTGTGTGTGTGAAATGGTTGGCATTATAGCACACACAGCCAAAGGCACCATTCTCTGCAGTCTGGATGAGGCACACTGAGGCCTGAGAACCATGACGGCCACTGAAGGTCATAAACTGCAGGATAGAGGTTTTGTTGTTGCAAGGGTAAATGAATGGCAGGAGAAGCCCAAGGCTTTAAGTATTTGTCTGAACTCTGTTTATAATGTTTGGCATATAAAACACTTAGCATTCAAAAACAAGAAAAAACCTTGCGTGAAGCCGCTCCTTCGAAGACATTTATTGTTACTAAACAAAGAACAGCGCAAGTTGCATTGCTCTTTAAATCCCATAATTACAAAGTAATGTCAAAACTTTCAAAGCTTCAAACAATACGAATCAGCCCTTTTTACACGCTATAAAATGCAGCTAAAAATAATATAGAGCCCCAGCTGAAATCTAGTTCAAGGGCGAGCAAGACAATAAAGTATGGTGTCCAGTCTTATTTTGAAAGGAACAGCACAGTCAGCTGCAAACAGTGCATAGCTGCCTTGCCGTCATTTATTTCAATTTAGGTATTTCGCTTCAGCAGAACGAAAACATTCCAGGAGCTATTTTTAACTGTGCAAACAATATAAAAAATGTGTTTAAAGAACTGGTCACAGGTTACTGCATGTCAGAGCATGTTTTGGATGAAACATCACCTTACTGGATGATTTAGTTATAACTGTTCGAAAGGTTATAAAGGTGTTTTAAAATGTTTGTTAGAAAGAAGGGTTGACTTTATAACATTCTTGCCTTTTTCCTACAAAAGACAAAATCATAATTCTTGGTGGTTATTTCATATGTTTTTGCAAAGTAACAATAGTTTTTTTTGTTGAAAGAGGCTTTTTCTGTAATACTTTTGTTGAAAAAAAAAAAGAACTATATTAAATAAGATTTAAAAAAAAAAAAGGCGATAACAGTTGCCATTTATCAGAACATCTTGAAGGTTTAAAAAATAAAACCATAGAGTCCACCAAGCTCATGTGACACTCTTGCTGCTGGTACTGCACACGTTATTAAATGACACATGCACTGAATCACATCGCTTTACATCCACAGACATGCGTTGGTCATTATAAGACATTAGAAACGTCACCATCTGATTTTGTGTGTATTCTGTAAACAATCGAGCTGAGAATGTAAATTCATCTCTTTTCTTTCTGCTTTCTGCACAACTGAAGTTTCATCAAACTGGAAGTCACAATGAAACAGTCACACATTTGTACAGCTCTTTAGAGTGAAAAGACACGCATAATTTGGCAGAGGTGATAATTAGCGGCTAACTCATCCAGGAAATCACACAGCCTGGCTGTGTCAAACGACGGGCAACTTCAAGCTTAGAGGCAGCATGCTGAGAAGACTGTTGTAAAGGTGTAGCATGTGGTTGAGGGATCAAATTACCATTCATCCTCCTTCTGATGGGGGCCTGTGGTGATGCCTGCAGCCCCTCTTTAACATCAGAAGGATGAGTTTCTCCAGGTGAGGGTGGGTTAAAGCACTTCACAGGTAACCAAAAAAAAAAAAAAACATTCAACCAAGGCAGCAACACCACTTCTCCTGAAGTTGGATGTGTGTTTTAACTGCAGGCGAGGAAAACATGTAGGCCCCTGATTATAAATACTTCAATTTCAGATGGAATGTCATTTTTATTTTACTGTACAAAATCCTTTTTTTTTTTTTTTTTTTTGTGTGTCAACTTGTTTTCTGTGAATAGCGGAAAGAAAACATCAAATTGGATTAGAAGAAGCCACAGTTAAAAATAACTACTGTTGAGAGCTTCAACAGAAAGCCTTTTGACGGTAGCTGCAGCACATTCGGTCCTCTCGAAACATCCCCTTCAAATAAACTCAGTCCAAACTTGTTTTGGATCTCCGTCTGCTATCGGCATATACGAGCCTGGAGAGCCTGGAACTTTTTAACTTTGCATTTAGCCCTCTGGGTATGTCAAAGAGCAAGTTATGCCAGTTGAGGCATGTGCGTGCGTGTGTGTGCGTGCGTGCGTGTGTGTATGTGTGTGTGTGTGTGTGTTTAGAGATAAAAGAATCCTACTGCTGCATTTGTCAGAGAGAATCAGGCTGGAGGACATCACACTAGTTGTCTGATCGTTCTTGCTGCCGCGATGGAAGCTGCGAGATTAACCTCCCTTTGAAAGATGACTAATACAGAAGTTCTCCCCGCGTTATAATGGCCTTTAAGACACCATCTGATCACATCTGTTTGAGAGTGTCGCCCCGAGGAACAAGAAGTCCACACTCCAACTTGTCAAAGTAAATCTGTGACCGGTTTGAAACTGAGCAATGAGATGTGACGCGTCAGATCATTTTCTCTTCGGGGATAGTTTGATGTCGGAACAAAAGCACACTTGTGATCAGACCGATGAACTGAGGCTCTGTAAATCATCGTGGCCCGTGATACACTTTGTTGATCACAAGGAATATTAATAAGATAAAAGTGGGCCACTTTAACTAATAATTTGTGAGGTACAATTTGCTCTCTCTGCATATATATACTGTTTTTAAAATAGGCTAATTTAAAAAAAAAAGGCCCCATTTTGGTGCGTACCTTTCACCACTAGAGGGAGCCAACAAACAAGACATAGAGATTCCTGCCTGCTTTGATCACAGAGAGGGAATGTTTCTCTCTCATGTTTATGATCAGAGCCAAAATGATGTACGATCACTAGGTAGGTGGGGCATTAATCATAGCTCAACTTTAGAGGCCAACCATTTTGATCTTGTCATTTATATGAGTAAAAGAACAGCAACAATCAAGATGTTTTACATTTATTTGAAAGACAAAATCACACCAGATGATACGGACCAATGTTCCCCCAAAAGTATTTATAGTAATTTGCCACGATAACCAAATAGCCTCTGGATGTCTAGTCCGTCCTCGCCCATTGCTTTCACGCAGAGCATCTGTTTCCAATTCAATCAATAAAACATTACTCACTATCCATCACTTAAACATGTGTCCTTTGTGCCCAGGTGCCGCTTACAACTTGATGGTGGAGTCATCTGCAGCGTCACACTGCAGCTGGATCACATGTCCAGCCCGCGAGACCGAACGTCACGTGGTGAAAGGGCCATCGCTCTCAGAGAGCACCTGACCTTCAACGGAACGAGTGAATGATTACAGGCGGGAGTGCCGCGGACAGTGCCGCCCGGACGGCCCCTCCCCAGGTGGTCTCGCATCTTTAAAAGCACGTGACCCTGGCAGCTCTCGCGTGTCAAATGTGACATCACAGTGTCACAAGAAGGTGCCCTGTTAACGGTGCATTATTGAGCTGTTGAACTCGCACATTCTCCCGCTGCTCGGGCTGCGTTTTTGCGCGTTGAACAAGCGCGTGGTGCAGTACCGGGTTTGCGCCACTACGGGTCGCTGTGCACCTATTGTCCGCTGCTAAGGCGTTGTCTGACGGTCCTGGCTGGATCCGAGGACAACAGACTGGAGACCCTGCAGACCATTATTAATTGCATTGCTCTGATAATAAGGACAATGTATGGGAGGCCTATTACACGCCACCATTAACTAAATCCATATTGTTGCATGACCAATACTGCATGATCTATTTCCACCAATCGATATGTATCCTCCACGCGCACACATCAGTGGCGACAGCCGGATTTGTATCACGGCTGCGCTTTAGCGCATAACCTTACTTTTATTTCGAATTCACCATTTGACTTGAATTGAAAAATAGTCTCTCTAAAAACACAAAGTGGTGTGATCAGTTAGAAAAAAATAAAAACAAGTAATTTCATCTGATTCTGCTGAAGAAGAAGACGCTGCATGTCCCGAGGGGCTCGCAGTGTTATTGTGATGAGAGAGAGAGAGAGAGAGAAGAGGGGAGTGTGTGTTGGGGAAACGTTAAGGGGTCAACACCGCACAGCGAATGTAACCAGCGACATTACGTTTCCTTTTTACAGTTGTTTCTATTCTATTAGCATATATAAAAAAAAAAAATAATAATAAATGAAAAGAAACACACAATTATTGCGATTTGCAAAGTGGTTAAACAACCGTTAAGTGTTTTCATGTAACATAAGATGACGATCGATCTCCTTTTAGTCCATTTTATCGAACGCGCAACACGGCAGCAATAGTGCGGAAGAATGAGGAAAATAAAGTCCGATAATCGATGCAGGACCAGCAGCTGCTTGGGTAAGTAAGTACCCAAAATGTGATCCTCAAAAAAAAAAAAAAAAAAAAAAAGAATCAGCTCCATCAGTTTGACGCTGCCATCGAGTCCGCTCAGTGTTGTCAGAGGGTTGACTCTCCGAGAGGAAAAACTAAATCGCTGCGCTCTGCTCGGCGCACAGCCAAGTGGGCACCAGGGGCCGACGGGAAATCAGGGTGGGGGTTTGTCGGGTGCGTTTTTTGGAGAGGGTTGGGCTTAAGGCGACCAATGAGACCGTCTCCCGAGGTGGCTACGCTGACAGAGGAGTTGTCGCTCGGTTATATACTCCACGTCTCACCGAGAAGGTACATTTAAACCAAAGTCTGTGGCGGAGACGAGAGTGGAGAAAGAGACGCGCACTCACGGCACAACAACAACAACAGCTGATACTCTCTCCTCGGGGATCGGTCGGCCAAATAGGGCGTCTTAATCTGTGTTTTGTGGCGTTCGTTGGCAAAATCTCGGAGATGTCCAACGTCCAGTTATCGTGCAGCGCGATGGAGAGGCTGGTGGCCAGGAGGACCTTCCCTCTCCACAAACGCACTAGCGTCTGCCGCAACCTCTTCGGACCGGTGGACCACGACGACCTGAGCCGGGAGATGAAAGACAAGCTGCGGGAGATTTCCGAACGGGACCAGCAGAGATGGAACTTTAATTTCGAGGCCAACACCCCGCTGGTTGGGGATTACGAGTGGGAAGAGGTGTCCGTGGATACGACCCCGGTGTTTTATCAGGACTCTGTACAGAACGACAGGACCAGGGCGGCCGAGACAGCCGTCAAGCAGAGGCCCCCCTCGGACTCTGTCCCCGCGGAGAGCCCCGATATGGATGTACTGGAGCGCTTGGCCGTGCCCGAGAGCAGCAGCGCTCCGTGCCCGGCGGAGGTTAACCAGGAGAACCGCACAGACACGCTCAACTCAGGGAGGCCAGCTCACAGACAAGTCCCGCGCGCGAGACGCAAGAGAACGGCCGCGACAGACAACAACACACACATCACAGGTAAATCACACTCGACCCTTTAACACGCGTCACGTTTGGGATGTTTGCGCTCTCGGCTCCGGGGCTGCGCTCGCTCTGCATCCAAATGATGCGCGTCGCTCTCCTCCTCAAGTGGAATTTTCTTTCTTTTTTTCTGTGTGTATTAATTGTAATGTCTTCGTTCCCCCACAGACTTCTTCGTGAAACGAAAGAGGGTTGCTGATAAAAAATCGAATGATATGAGCGCTTGCCACCAAGTCTCCAAGTCTCCAAGCCCGCTGGAACAAACTCCGCGAAAGAGGATCCGTTGAAGGTATGAAGATGTGTCCTATTTTCTAAACCGTTAAAAGACCATTTTTTTTTTCTTCTTCTTCTTCAAGTCGTTAAAATCTGGTCTAAATATGAAACGGATGAAACTGTTATTTCTTAAGAGTTGTGTAAACCCACGACATCTTAATACATAATAAATATAATCCGTTATTTCGGTTTTGTTTTTCCTGCGTTAATTGAAAATGATTACGTGAGCCAAAAAAAAAAAAAAAAAAAAAAAAAACCAGCGCAGGAAGGCAGGCAGCCTTATCAGAGAGGGGGAGGGGGTGGGTGGGGGCAGTTTGCGGTGGCGAAATCGCAGTAGTAGTGATAGTAGTAGCTGTAGTAACACCCGTGGGTGGGGGAGGGGGGATGTGCGTCACGATGTGGCGGGAAAAAAGGCTCTGGTAAAGGGTGACGCCCGCAGCCGAGTTTACATCTCCGGTTTCCTCGGAGAGCTGACTCGCGTCTTTCTTCGGAACGACCGTTTTCTCAGAAAGAAAGAAAGAAAGAAAGAAAGAAAGAAAGGGAGGAAGGAAGGAAGGAAGGAAGAACAAAAACAAAACAAAAAAACTAACCGTGCTCCTGTTCTCTTTTTCCCTCAGGTGTTTCTTTTGAGGTGGGTTTTTTTTTTGCACTATTTGCCTGCGCATATTTTTTTTTATTTTTTTTTTTTATTTTTTTTTTTTAATATTTGAGGACGAGGATGTTTCTCTCTGCTTCTTCAACGCCACGAGAGGAGACAACGGGGGAACTGGCGTGGGAGAAATAAGCCCGACCGGCCGGGTTGCTTCGGCTCGGTGCGCCGCGGCGCAGCCGGAACTACCCGGACCAGACTCTCAGGACTGAACGGTTTGGAGGAGGAAGAGAGGGGAGAGGGAAGAGAGGAAAGAGAGGACATTTCAACCGAATGACTTCTATCCAGTACAAATGTAGCATTCATTGTTGCTTTTGCATACAGCCACTCGACAGTGTTAAATGTTTTAACATCTGTGCAATCCTAAATTACTTTAAAAAGAATTGTCTACACTGGCCAAAAGTGTACAGCTTTATAGAGACAATAGCCTATAATTGTTTTATTTTTATTCCGTTATTTTTTCTTCTTCTGTATATGTATATTTTAAGTCTATTCTAACTTATAATTTATTTATGTTTCTTTATATTTGTTTAAATGCCTTGTTGATTTAGCCAAAGGGCATGTTTTTTTTTTTTTATTTTATTATTTACATTTTGTGTTGTGATGTTTTGCAATCATGTAGCTTAGTAGTCAACACTTGAAAAAAAAACATAGGTTTCTTTGTGTTTCTGAGCCGTTTTTTTTTGTTTTTTTTTGCATACAAGTGCCCTAATTATGTCTTGTAAAAGATGAGAATAAAATATTTTTCACTTCAACATTAAGCCGATTTGTTGGTGTGTTTTGTCTGGTTAACTGTATTCTTTGCCCCGGGTGTTTTTGAAACTGGAAGTGAGTGAAATTAGTCTTGAAACTGGGGAAAAGAGACTGTTGACGTCTTGCGTGTTGTCTGGTTGTCTGCCTCAAGTGGGTTTTGTTGTCAGTCAAGAGAAAAGAACAGCAGCTTTCATTAAATAGCCCACTCGGCTGCGGTCTCCTCTCACAGGCTGCATCTTAAAGAATCATAAAGATGATTTATTATGTTTCACACAAGTATTGCTGATAAAGAAAGCACATTTAAACATCACCGAGAATCCACGCAGTGTCGCAGACGTTTATGACCCCCCCCCCCCTCTCCTCGTGAGGGGAGGAGGAGGAGTAGAGGGCAAGGGGGTGTGGGGGGTGGGGGGGGGGGCGCGCAGGTACATTACTTTTCATTGAGCTCCGCCTGTATCTGTCTGCCTCTGTGGGCTCATATACCTTGCGGGGGCAAAACGCATTCAGACGTGCAGCCTTGGGCCGCATGGCAGCTGCGGGATATAGGCTGGGATTTAAAGGCCCTTTCGCCCCTCTAAAGAAGCAGCAGCTGCCTTTGGATCCCCGCTTTGTCCGCCACGGAGACACCCCCACATCCACCCGCACTCAACGAGCCCTCTAAAGACCCACTCACACACACACACACACACACACACACACACACACACACACACACACACACACACACACACTGTTTACCCCGCCGTGGATACACCGGGCGTGGAGGCCACCTGCCAGAGCTGGAAAAAGAGAACTACTAGTCTTTGTAATTGTCCTCGTCTATTGAAACAAACCATTCAACAGGTCATACTCGCAAGTTTACCCTTAATTGAAAGAAGCCAAACGAAGCGGGCGTCTGGATGCGCGCGCGGGGCCTGCGCGCGCCGCCTGTCAGCGCATATATAGTGCGCAGCAAACAAAAGGCACATTTCATAATTTCGCCGTACGTTTCTCCACTCGTTTGAATTGCTTTGACTATCTGACATTAATGTTGTGATGAAAATGGAGACTTTTGATGGCCAGGGTGACTTTGTCAGCTCCATGCAGCCATAAGCTCTGACGGGCTTGTTCTGATTTCCAACACAAAGCGCTCTCCGGCTCCATTCTTTCCTTTTTGTTGCCATATGGCAAATCCATGTAGACATAGCCAAGACCCATTCAGTCAGCCACAGAATGTCCTGCATCAGAGAACAAAAGACACTTTGTCTGGCTGCTCTATTGATACGAATGGACGAAAAAAATATTATAATTAATCTATGGCTATATCCAGCTAATTAACGCCCATATGCCCACGGGGAGCGGCGAGGCCATTCAGTGTAGTTTTAAATTCTCAATAGTTTACATGTTAAAGACAACAGCTGTTCGTGTGTTACTTTAATGAAGTCCCCGCTATGTTGGAGACTGGACACATTCAAGGGCTCAAGTCCCCCCTCAGAGTTAAAGGGGTCATCTGGCTTTATTTGTCTCTACAGCTGTGCAACTATATAAAATTTGTCCCAATAAATAGAACTTTAAATCGCATTCGCTCTCTCAAAAAGGTATTGGATTTGAGCCATTGCGGCAGAGGTCACAGGTTAAGGCCTGAAATTCAACTCCGTAAGCTTTTTTCTAAACAGGAGAAGAAGAAAAAACACATTGTGCTTTAAACAGTAAATCATTTTAATCGGACCGTCATGCATAACAAGTGAGTCGCAAGGAATATGAGCTGTTATATGCCAAGGCTTTATTATTGTATGCCCTGATGGATTTTTACTGTTTAAATGGGCACGGAATATGTTGCATGATAATTATAACTCAATTCAGCCCTGCTGTATGTATGATGGACATAAAGGAAAGAGATGACAGCTAACATATAGACCTCATTAACAAGCCCACTGCAATAGAATATAATTAAACAACCAGCTGCTGATGGAGATAATCAGCCTCATGAACCCTGCGGTCTGACCTTTAACTCAGTTTCGTTTGTCTCATCAGTAAAACCATAATCAAATGTCATTGGCTTTGATCAGCTTGATAAAAAAAGTAGAAGAAAAAATATATATATCTACATCTCTCTCTCTCTCTCTCTATATATATATAGGCTGTGACACAGCATTACTGACAGTTAGGCTGTTTTCAATGGCATAATATAAATTAAGTACACCTTTTAATATGTGATCATCCTGAAAAAAACCCCGAGATGAATGTGAATATCAATAACGTTTCAACTATTTATTTCGTTCAAAGAACAATACTTTATATCCGGACATCATTCATTTCAATGAGATCAAATTTAAATCTACTTTACAAGATCTACAAGTGTGCAGTATTCCGTTTTTATTTCGTATCATATGAAACTGAGTGATACAAACGTGCACAGCCAATAAGAGGAACGAATAAATATCGTGAATCCAAATCAATTCGATCTTTATTCATCACAGTAATAAAAAAACGATGATGAGTTAAGTTAAATAAATAAAACGGATCCTAAAAATGAATCAAATGCAGGGACAGTGCGTGCTCTGCGCTTGGCTTTGCAGAGCTTGTTATTTATATCTTTCGGAATCACATTGACTGCTAATAAAGTCTCGCCAGTTCTCAGTAAAATGCGTCACCGCTTTCTCAAAAATTGTTGCTCCTTTTTGGGAAGTGGCGAACGGCTCAGATGCAGTCACTCTGACATGCAGTGGCTTTCGGGCCGTCATGCAAATGTAACGACTAAAAATATAATTTGAGAGGGAGAGAGAGAAGGAGAGAGAGAGAGAGAGAGAGAGAGAGAGAGAGAGAGAGAGAGAGAGAGAGAAATAACAAGCTTAAATCGCATTTTCCTCTCAAAACCAACAATTAACGGGACAGTCTGCAGAGGCTGCAATTAAATATAGAAAGGAGGAAAATGAGCCAAGGGGAATTAGCATTTTCCATGACCATCTGGCATCGGCGCAGGCGACGGGGAACAAAGGCGAGCTGGATGGAGAGGAGAGGCGAGTGTGCCATCGCATTGACCTGCAAATGAGGCTTTGTCACCGAGTTAAAGCTCCCTGACCCCCTTTACCCCCCTCGCCAAAAAAAAGACTTCTTTTTTTTAACCTATAGCGTAACAAATGGAGGCCTCGATTCAGGTCTGAGTGTGTTTAGGAGCTGCAGATCAAAACAGTTATTGAAAAAGAGCAAACAATCCAGTCCTGCATTGTCGAGGCGGAATTAAAGTCTTCGTTAAATCAAACCTGTTTCCGATATAAATTCCATAGATTTTCTAAAATAAAGGTGAGTTATTGAAGCAAACCAGGGCAGGATTAAGGTGATTATTTCCCATTGCTATGATCTTTAATTGTTTTAAGGAATGAAATAACGCAAATGACAGAAACTCAAACTGAGAGAATGTGGATATTGTAATATGGCCTTTGACCTCTCTACTTTACGCACCAAAAGGCCTCTTTTATTTTTCTTTGAGGCTTTTCTTGCACACGCCTATAGCTTTCGCTTTAACGTCACTATTAATAAACATCATAAAGGAACCTTCAGATGAGTTTCCCCCTCGTTTTGCCTTGATGCTTGCGCCCCTGATCTCCAGTGCAGTGACATACAAGTGCGTGTGTGTGCAGAGGGTGTTTTGAAAGAGGGGGGGGGGGGCGTTGGGGGTTGTTTGTTGGATTGGTGGACACCTGTGACCCCCCCAACCCCCCCCCCCCCCCTCTACTCCACGAGTGAAATGGGCAGAAGGAGGCCCACGTGTTTGCATAAAGGTGATTGTATCCGGAGGAGGAATCTGCTATCTCTTTCTCTCTCTCTCCCCCTCTCTCTCTGTTTGTGTGTGTTTCTTTCTTTCTCTCTCCCTCCCCCTTTTCTCTCTCTCTCTCTCTCTCTCTCTCTCTCTCTCTCTCTCTCGCTGTGTATGTGTGTGTCAGAAACGAACTGGTTGGTTGGACCAAACAACATGGTAAAAATAAAACGCATTACAAAAATGACCACAAGTACAAATAAAACCCTTCTAAAAAGTAAATATTGAGGGAATTACATCAATTATGTCCTAATTATATGTCATAGGACAGCAGAGGAATAATTTGAAGTTATATGATGACATTATAGGACTGTGATGTTATAATAACACCAATGTTGATAATATTAATATTAACCTTCAGTAGTATTAACACTTTATGTGTTTTACTTTTAGAATATATGCCAAATATTTTGAATAGCACGAGGAGCAATTGGGACCATAGATACAATAAAGCACGATAAGAGAAGAGCCCAATTTTATAGACATTTTGTAGGTCAACTTATTTTTGTTTTGGGTTCTTCTATAGACGCAGACGTGCCCCAATGTATTTCTTTTTTTTTTCCTCCTCCCTTCTCCTGGGCCCTTTTCTCTTGACATCCACTCAGTATTCATGCCTGTGGATAACAAAGAGCACGGCTCAATCCACGCAGGAGGCGGTGTGACAGGGAACTCGTGGCAGCTTTTCAAATATCTTCTTTCTGTCTCCTCCTTTTCTTTGCATCGCGACTTTGGTCTCGGTTGGAGTGGGGGGAGGGGGGAGTGGGAGAGGGGGGAGAGGTGGGGGGTGGGTGGGGGGGTTAATCAGCCTCCCACCTCAATCTCTAATTCACTTTGCTCTCCGCACGCATCAAGGGGATCGGGTTTAACACTGGCCAGAAGAAAAGCAGATCCTTTACAACGTTTCACAACGTGATGGAACGAGCAGCTTAATGTCTCAACCTAAACACAGCTACTGTATTAGAAAGCCGGTAGAATTGTTCTTTCGAGCTATTATTTTTAAATACGTTTTGAACATTTGCTGTTATTATGAACGCAGGGCATTTGATAAACAATACATTACGGGGGGGGGGGGGGTTTCTCACAATTTGCGCATGTTATAATTAAGGCGTTTATAATCTTTTGACCAGCCTGTTCTTTTCATTTCGGCAGCAGTAGATTGAGCATTCTGTAGGCTTTGCATTTGGAAGAATTATCGACCTGCATATTTGGAGAGATCGATGCATGCACACTGCAAAAAATGTCAGTTTTAACAAGTGATTTGGTCCAATATCGATCAGTGTTGTGTTAAAACAGGAGTATCTTGCAAAGTATGAAGGCAGATTGATATGAACCTCTCTGCCTCAAAGACATGAATTACATCAGAAACAATCGAGGTGTTTCTCTCCCACGTTCAGAAAAAATAAATAAAATAAGACGCAACACTTGAACCACTGACTTAAGATCGACATTTCTTCCAGTGTAAAGACCATCAATTAAAGGCCATCTATTCTCGAGGACAGGCAGTTTTTCCCGCCTGAGAAGGTGAAGAGGTCATCGAGGTCTATTGATTTGGCGCCAAGCAGCACCAAATTCCATCATCCTCATTCCAACACAGAAACATCCAAAATGCCCCAAATGTCAAAAAGTGTTCAAACCTGTTTAGGTTAAAGTTCACACTGACAAAAAAATGACCTCAAGTTAAAGTCAGAGACAACTCAAAGTCTTTCAATTTGCTCTGGAGTGAATGCAGACACACACGCACACACGCGCACGCACACACACACACACACACACACACACACACACCATGGTACTGACACAGCTAAATGGAATGCTGCATCGCTGTGGTTATTTTCAACTGATTACAAGTCAAAATGTTTTCAGTTAAAAAGGTCTATAGCATCAGGATTTTAGTCTATTGTTGTACTACATTACACTGCATGTGTCCAATCATTTAAACCAGCAATATATTCACATTTATATCTTTATTTAAAGTTAATCAAAAGTATATCCACAGACATTTTACAGCACCGCATGAGAGATTACAGCAACAGCTTATCGTTAATTAAAGAAGTGACATGTCAATATGTCAAGCAGGAAACCTATTGCGAAAGTCAACAAATATATTTTCCACCTCACTCTTCAACACTAAACAAATAACATCAGCTGAAGGACCTGGTCATTTGTGTGAGCAAGTGTCTAAGCTGCCAAAGTGTCCTTGAGAAAGACACTGATTCCTGTTTGATTGATCCTGTAGCTGACCCTGAGCTGCAGTTACACAAACACAGGCGCCATCAATAGATTTCCATCAACATATGGTGTGTGTGTGTGTGTGTGTGCGTGTTTTTTTTTGTGTGTGTGTGTGTGTCTTTACGAGTGTTGCAATCCCACAGAGGACACACACCAGTACACCCAGTGATGCTATGTGACTATTGAATGCCTTAACAACATGTCAGGGGAATTTTCACTCTAACAGGAAGTTTAGGCATCTTTAAAAAGGTCTTTAAAAATGTGCGTGTGTGTGTGTGTGTGTGTGTGTGAAAAGGTGTCCTATGCTATGTCCTGATAGCTCCACTTCATTATTAGATAGCAGTATTTATAGAATTTGAATATCGAACCGTTTTTGGCTTCAGAATTGAATGGTATCATCAAATCAAAGTATTCAACATGTTACTTTTGTTCGCAAATGACTTAGTAGATTCTCTTTAAAGTCAGTTTCCTCATTATAGGAGAAAGCAAGTCTGTTGGCTCGGGAGAAAACCGAATTGTAACAATTTCCGAGGCTGATGTTGAAGCTGACTGTGGAGGATTTAATCCTGTCGTCTGTGACGGGCTGGTGGCGTGTTGAGACAAGCTGTCAGAGCAGCGGCTCACCCTCAGTCCAACGACGACCCGCTGTGACCCCTTTGAGTTTCACACATACTGTACATATCAAAAACTGCATAGCTTCACTCGCGAGTGATGGCTTTACAACCAGAGAGCCATATGCGGCTCTGCAGGGAGGTGCCTGCTTCATTGTGGCGGTAATTGGACAGAGAGGAGAGAGGAGGAGACACAGATAGTTGCGATGACACTTGAGAAATGAGATCTAACTCCATCCCAGCGCCAGTCCTGACAGCCAGAGTCCTCCACCTCCATTCTTCTACGCTCTCCCTTTGTCCGGATCCTTTTCAGTCCCCCTGAACCAAACCTGTTCCCCTTCACATCCCTTCTTGCATGGGATGTGAGTCCTCTGTTGAGCGGCTGCTGTCTCTGTTCTATCTGTCCATCCATCCATCTCTGACGCCTCTCCTCCTCGCTCCTCTCCTCTCCTCCCTGTCCCTCTCTATTGGCAGAGCCGTTTTCTTCTCCTTCAATCATCTTGGCTCATAAAACTTGGGGAGGAGGGCTAGCAGGCGGTGTTTTCAGGGCTGGCTTCACCGCTATGGGTGCACTGACTCGGACTAATGCTATTCACGCCTCACATTTGCTCGCCAGGTCCCATGAAAAGGGATGGCCACGGCAGCCTTTATGGGACACACAACAAAGGACCATCATTCATCAGGCTGCATAGCACCGAGGAGCGGCAGAGTTCGGGTTCATACCGCTAGCCCTCAGCTGCTTGCGTCTGCTAGCATCATTTTCGGACACGGTCGCTTCATTCTTGAAATAACAGCACACTTGGAAGTTGATAAAAGTTGACGACGTGAAGCTGATATGTCGAGAGATTCTTCTTCGTTTTGTTTATGGAAAGTTCAATTTGTTCCTTACGTTTTGAATTTTCACATGGCGCTGATGGTCTGTGTGTGCGTGCGTGTGCAACACAAAGAAAGGCCGACGTGCATTATGTCTTAGCGTCTGGTGGCGATATAGATTTATAGCCGTACTCCCAGGTCACCAAGCCACTATTAATCTTCACCTTTCCTTGGCTGTTCCTTCACATAGGGCCAGAAGCTTTAGAGGCCTGTTGGCAGCTCTCAACAATACCCAGAATGCCGCAGGGCCTTGTCAGGCTGTCCTAATTTGTGGCTGCGGTCCTGGGGTTGAATTCAGCCGCTGCTGGCTGCTTGACCTGCTGTATTCTGTTGGCGGATTAGCAACATCTTTTAGTCTCCATGCAGGGCCACGCCAATGAGCTGATACACAGCCTGCAATTACACAGCAGGAAAGGCCTGTTTAGACACACACACACATGCATGCGCACACACACACACACACACACACACACACACACACACAATAATGTTAATGGATGGATAGATGAGAGAAGGGAAAGAGAAGCAGTTGAAGTGGCGGTAGGCTGCTTTGAAGAAGACTTAAGAAATGGAGATGGAGACTGAAGGGATAAGGGAAACTGTCTCACTGTGTGTTTTGGGGTTTTGTACTTACACAGTGGGTATTCAGCCTACATTGTATACATGGAAATCAATGTATCGAGGGGCTAAGCAGCAGCTTATCTTCATAGAGCTGGCACTGTACCCCATCAAAGCATCAGAATGCCAACAGATGCCTAAAAAAAGATAGAAATGGCCAAATCTTTTCAATTCAAATCCAATGCGTTATTCAGAGGGTGTGACCGTGCAGTTGTCCTATACAGTGTCTTGGATTTTCGTAAAGAAGATTTTCAGCACTGTTGGCAAGTGTGTGATACTGTAGTAATGCAAAGAAAGCGATGATTTAATGTCTTTTGACTATAATTGATCATCTGCATAAAGCTTTTTTGTAAAGATTGTTTTGTAAATTAAAATTCAATGAATTGGGCAATTACCAGGGTGCAAACCAGGGATACGTTGAATATGGACATTTTTTGCATGTTGTGAGAACAAGTGATGTAGTGACTTTCACTCAGGAGACTGCTGTTTGTGTCCTGTGTGAAACCAAAAGCAGACATAGACATTACATAGCTTTTTTAAGCTAAGGTAGTTTATTTACGTTAGTTACATTATTAACGCCGTTAGGCCTCGTTGTTATTTGAACACAATCCATGATTTTTTTTTTCTATCCCTAACCAAGTAGTTTTTTTGCCTCAAACTAGCCAATCATTTGGCTGATATAAGACATATTTATGAAAGTTTTTTTTGGGGGGGTACAGAAACGACATTCAAAGTATCGTGTTGTTTGCAGAAATATGCAATGCCTACATTGTTTTGGTGACTGGATTGGGCATGGCCCAAAGAGTTGCATTTTAGAAAGTCTAGAATCCAAAAGTTTTGGAGTTTGATCCTAATTTCTTCAGGAAATGCCAGTTTATGCTAAATTAATTATTAATTATCTTTTTCAAATCTGTCTCTTGCAAGAAATCAATTTAGATTGCTGGAGTACCCTTTGAAAAATACATATTCGATAATTTGACTGTCCAGGCTGAGGGCTCACGTTGCAGTACATGACTCCTTTTGTTTATATTTATACCTTCTGCCAGTATTGTATTATTTGTTATTATTTATTAGGATGGACAACTCCCATGGACTGTTTTTCCACCCTTATCTTCTGGACTAGATAGCGTATTGTTAAGTGAAAAGCCTATGTTTATTCATAAAAGTTTTCTACATGGAACTGTTTGCTTTATCAGCCTGCAGTTTTTCCTATTTGTCAAGTCATTACAATCATGTCAGGTTGTCACTGTTTCATCAATAATACTGTTGGTCAGACTGCAGTGGAAGTTGAAGTTGCAGCAGAAGTTGTGGTACCAGATGCATCCGTCATTATTCATTGAAAAAAGGGTTGAAGTAACAAGACAGGACCAAAATAAAATGCAGAGTAAGAACATTCCCCAGAACTGTGCACACAGATGAATTAGCACAATGTTACCTCTGAGTAAAACAAAAGACCTAAACACAGATAACAACAGGCAGATATGCAGCAGGTCAAGCGCAGATGAAAATTGGCAGCGCTGCACGGCATCTTACAATGCACACAAAGCCTCCAACGATGGGAATAGGGGAATTGGCAAACCTAACATGGTCCCCTGCCATCATCCCTCGCTCCCTCCCTCTGTTTCACAACAGATGCTATGTTCCATGAAGACACTTTCAGCTGCACAAGAATGGGCCGAAATTTGTTGACAATGACGGTGGGGACTGGAGGACAAAAAAAAAAAGAAGGACAAAAAAAGAAGGAAGAAACCCCCCCCCCCCCACCCCAAAAAAAACGTAGTCAAAGTCAGCAGCATTTGAGTTAACAATGACGACACGACACCTCGGAGGAGGGCAGCGTGCGAGCGTATGCGCGGACCCCTCTCCAGGAATATGACCTATCGCTATGGAAACACACCACTACCCCTCCCCATTACTATTGCTATAGTATACACATACACGCACGCTCTTGTCAGCTGCAGGCCAGGCGCTGTCTGAGCCCAGATGGTGGTGAACTGCATAACTCACTTATCTGTCTCTGGCCTCTAAAGGAATGCTTAAAGACCTCTCCAATTCCCAGCGGACGTCACCAAAAAGAGAGAGAGGGAGAGGTACGCCATCTGCTCCCAGACACCGTGGGCAGCCCCTTTTCCTGTCCGTCCCCAAATTTCATCCCCCTTTTTTTTTTTACCTTCAACCCCCCAAAACCCTCCCTGTGATCCCTGAGCCATTCCCAGAGAGGACAGGGAAAGGGCACACTGGGAAGAGTCTGCATCAATTGATTTGTTAAGTGCAATATATCTACCAGAATGATGCTGTGTATTGTGACCCCTTGTCAAGAGAGATTACATCAATTTTCACTGCTTCAATTTAAGGAGGCTCCATTAAATGAAAGTGTCCAGTATTTCATAGAAGAAAAGTAAAACTTTGAGAAAAATCAAATAGTTTTTGCGTCACAGATTGTTTTCTTTATGCATTTCATCCTCTTGTGACCCTCAGATTAATCTCGAGACCCCCATGTTTGTAAGCACTGATGAAGATATTGCGTAATCACAATGTCTACCAAAACGAAAGAAAAAATTGGCTAAATCACAGACCTTTTTGCCTTTGCTCATTTAAAAAAAAAAAGGTGATATCAGTAAGATGTGTGGGAATCCGAAACCAAGTTGTAGATGATTTAAGATCCCATCTGTCTGACGAGGAACTTTTTTTTAAACTAATTTTAGTGTAATTATGCTATTCTTGCACATATTTCAAGCACAGTTTCTTCGTGACATTTCTGGAGAGACATAGAAAATCGACATCAAAATGATTGTATTTCTCAGTACTGCAAAAAAAAAAACACAAAACCTGAAACTGTGTAGTATTATATTTGTGAAATTGCTACAACTGTGGTGAAGCTTTTTGGTTTAATTCTAAAAACTCGGCTTGTTTTGAGTCGTCATTGTGCAATTTCTTTCATACATGTCTTGTATAAAAAAAACATCTGACTTTAGGTTGAACAAGCTTCCCTGTTTTTCTGCTCACAAGACAGTGCTTAAACACAAAACCTCGGGACAAAGACAGATTGCATACTTTGCGCAGTGACAGTACAAACCAAGGGTCACTGGGTTCAGTCTATACAACCGTCTGTGCAGGAGTCTTCTCATCGCTCTGGATGGTTTGCAGACTGAGGCTTTCAGTTTTCTCCCTTTAAACATACTGGAAATCAATGTTTTAAGTGACTGTGTGATTGCAAATTAGTTGCATATAAAAGCATTTTAATGCAATAAATGCATCTTAACTTTGACGAGATTTTACAATATCTAGTCATTTTGGTGGTTGCGTCGTCAGTCGCTACAAGTGTAAAGTTTTGCTGCTGGAAAGAAAGACATGTGAGAACTTAAAATAAAGAGGAAAAGAGACGTAAAAGAGGGTGGGGAAGGCACCAGCATGTTTTGCCTTTATCACAGTGCCAACTCTTCACTCTCACTCTTTAAGCCTCCAATTAAACAGCACACCCTTCTCCACCTTGCTGCACTGTTTAAAGAGGCGAAATCTGGTGAGTCCTCCACCACCCACTGAGTCAAGTGTGGCTCAGGTGTGCGTGTGTGCGCCACATGTGCCTGTGTGCATGCTGGTGTGTGGTCCGTCCAGTTGGTGTAAGCACAATCAGATGGCTTTCTTGGTCTTGTGTGCACACACAGAAGACAATACATGTGGCTTTTCACGCGCAGTGAGAAAGAACGATAGCGAAAGAGAGGGAGACAAAAAAGTGCGCGTGTGTGTGTGAGAGAGAGAGAGAGAGAGAGAGAGAGAGAGAAAAGAGGAAGGATAAGAGAGGAGATAAGGCAGCAGAGCTACTGGAGTAGTACTGGAAACCACAAGTAAGTGGGCTACTGATAGTAGGTAAAAAAATATCCACGTCCGTAAGAGGACCAGAAGTAAGAATAGAAGTGCTGACCTGCAGCGTGTTTGTAAAAGCTGTACAATTCTCTTAAAGTTCTACCATGCAACGTCCACTGAACAAAAAGCTTAAAACGAGACATAAACTTTTGGAGTTATAAATATTGTTTTAATTGTCATTGGTGCCAGAAATGATGAAACAATGTAAACATTGCATTCACAGGATGCACAAAGGGAGCAACATTCCCTGATGGAGAACATCTGTCCAGGACAGATTTGTGCTGGCGGACAGACAGTGGCAAACACGTTGGAACTGGGTGTGACAGTTGGATTGTCAGTTTCAGAAAGTCATCATATGTTTTTTTTTCCAGTAGTGATTCCTACATTTTCTCAAAATGGTCTTTAACAATCCCAGACAGTAGGTATTAGCGAGACAGTTAAAGTGTTTCCACTCACATTCTTTAGTTCTGAGATCAGGTTGATATTTACCAATGATGTGACAACATTTAATGCTGGAAATATCTTTACATCACACATACATTTTATCTTCATCAGCAGACATCTCCGGGAGTGAAAAGTTACCAAACAGCAAATTTGGACTCGAAAGCGTTCTAATATGGTTTTCCCCTTAAATTGCTTCGTCTCAGTAACTGCAACAGGATCAGTTAAAAATCCTGTGTTATCACATTTTAAGCAAGTTGAAACTCCCAAAGCCTCACTGTTCTCACAGTAGATGCAACAAAGTTTCACTTGTATGACAAGTTAAAGGCTGAGTAAAGTCTCGGGTCACGGCATAAGTCTTTGACAAGTCTGGACAAGCACTTCCATCATGTGGCCTCCCAGCACCACCAGCTCAGAGCGACTTTCCGTCAGCCTCCGACAAAACGCGTGGAACAAATGGCACCAGCCAAATGGAGAGGCAATAAGGCGAGGGGCCCTCTGTGAAGTGTGTATGTGTGTGTGTGTGTGTGTGTGTGTGTGTGTGTGTGTGTGTGGGTGCGTGTGTCTGAGCGTGCGTGTGTTGATAAAGTGTACCCAAGCAGACAGGACGTGGTGTGTGTGGATTTTGCAGAGTGAATGGTGATTGTGTATTTTCAAAAGAGAGGGGGTGTCTCCCTGTGTGAGAGTGAATGTCGGAGCCCTCTGTGAGTGAGGGCGTGTGTGTGCGTGTGTGTGTGTGTGTGTGTATCTGTGTGTCTGTGTGTGTGTCACAACAGGCCAAAGTGGGTGAGAAAGAGCAGTCTGTCGGTTCAAGTATGCCCCCATGTGACCGATGTGAGAATTAGAAGGTCGAGACGGAGGGATGGCAGACTTCTGGTTTCTTCCACACCGTCAAGTTCACTGTAATTGCTTCTTTTTTAATACCAACATGCTATGTTTGATAATGTTCAGCTTCTGCTGACACAATCTTAGTCTGATGCAAATACAGATGGTGGGACAAATGAAAGGACAAACCAATAAAAGGTGTCTTGGTAAAGTGTTGGGCCACAAGCTGCCAGAACAACTTGAGTGCTCGTTGGCAAGTCTCTGAAACGCTGCCGAAGGGATGAGCAGTATTCAAATTATTATTATTTCCAAATAAATATTTCCTCATTTGGTGTTTTGACTTCGGTGGCAGAGAGCACTGTCTAACGTTAAATCTCAGATGTTCAGCTAAATTGAGATCTGGAGACTGTGAATGTCATGGGATAATAATCGGACTAATTAGTGAGCCCTTGTGCCCCATATGGAAACATCTTCCGACTTACAAATTCAGGTTTTACCTTTAATGTGTCAGTTGTCAACAAGGCAAAACGTGTCGTTTGCCCTCGCAATCAAGACTTTTCTGATCGCCATCATTTGTCTGTGCTTTTACAAGACCGTTACAAATCAAAGGTTACTTGTTGATTGGTTTAGCCACAAACATTACCTGGTTAGGTTCAAGCTCACTGTTTCAATCTAAACCTTATGGCTAGTTGGCAGGCTGGAGTTTGTTTGAGTGACCCGCGGATGAGGCAGAAGTCCAAGTTCAGAATGCAGAGCATTTTTATTTTACTGTTCATTTCTTTGCAGACTTTGTGTGTGAGCTTGTTTTACCGGTCTTGTGGGGACATACTGTAAATCTGTTAACACGGTCACATTGTTGGGACTGGCCTTCCTCATCAGGACAAAATGCACGCCCCCATGACGTAAATCATTATATTTCAGGGTAAAGATTTGATTTAAGGTTATGTCTAGGTAAAGGCTAGCGTGGGATTTTGGCTGTTAAAGCTCTGTAAATCAAATACTAAATAAGGTAATTCACTTACAAGACACACACAACATGGCTGAAGTCAAAGACAGAACAGAGGCAGCGAGGCAGTGTGTAGTCTCTCCTTTGGGTGAAGTGATTGCAAGTTGTGATCCAGGCAGGAGTCAAGACAAAGGACAATGGAAGACGCGTGACAATGTGAAAGGGGTCGCTCGTCGTGATACAAATCTACTGTGTATTACCACCTGAATCGCAACTTCGCTTTCTCGTTCACTCCCACGGCTCCCATAGCATCTGTTTTCAGTAAAAATAAAACCCTCTAAAACACCGAACACTGCCTGCTCAGTACCAAACGACCGACTCTGAATCAGTAAAGATTGAAGACGCAGTGGAGAAGCGCCACAGCATGCACTTCAGTTCTCCACAATGGTACAAAGTTCCACCATGTTTGTTCCCTCGGAGTGGAGTGTGTTTTCGCAGTGGATCAGATGCTTTGACTCCTTAGTAGCTGAGTGGCTTGTTGACCGTCTCAGCAACACATCCAATCCCTGCTTCTGCTGCATCCAAGAGGATTTTCACCCCTTTGAGGAAAGTACCCCAACAAAGAAGGAGAGTGTTCGGATTTTAAAGCCCCAAATGTGAAACTGTCAGTGAGCCTCAAGAGACACTTGCAACACAGACAGGAGGGGAGGCCAGCAAAGTAAGCAAACAAAGCCACTGGGACTGAGATATTGTGTGTTTATCTTTTGTTATGAAAACACAAATCAGCCTTTTTTTGTTTGACTCTCTCTTTATCAGATGGCCGTAATGAGCTGCCTTCTGAGTAGTTCAATACAAGGCTTTCTGATCAGAGGGCGCTCTTATCGTCAGCAGAAAACTTCAAAACGAACAACAACAACAAACACGCCTCAGGAGCCTATTTTATCTGCCTCCCTCCCGTCCCATTTCGTTCAGCGTTATCAAGCCATTATTCTTAAAATGCTCACAGAATCTTTCATCTCTTCGACCAAAACCCTCCGTCGTGGAATGAAACGTCCAGTCGCTCCTTGCTTCCGTGGATGGAAAAAAAAAATCACATCTATTAAACTCTTTCATCTGCCCACAACGTCACATCTGGGCTGTGATCTGACATCAGTGCAGAGGCCTGTGTCAGATGTGGGCCCCAATTAGCTAGCGGGGCTGGTTCCCCGCCTCCCACCCCTCCCCATTCTGAGCAGAGACACACAGAAAAAAACTGTACTAATTGCGCTTGGCTGCTCTTTATGAAGTTGGAAGTCGTGTCGCTCGCTGTCACGCCCACCTCCTTCACTCTAAAGTTGCTCTGAGGCGACAACTACACACCATAAACACCGCCCCGGCTGGATTTGTGGTCCCTGCGATCAAAGTCACAAATGGGGAAGACAGGTCGGGTGCTGCATGATGTGTGTGTGTGTGTGTGTGTGTGTGTGAAAAAGAGGGAGAGGAGGTAATGTATGGGTTCTGTCGTTGTAATACTTTATGATTGTAACCGCTGAACAGCTTGATGAGCGAACATGACGATAATGTGTAAGCCTCTGACGCACTCTCTGTGTGTGTGTGTGTGAGGGTGTGTGTCTCTTACCAATAGTGCTTGTGCAACAGTTGCCAGTCATGTATGTTTCAGTGACATCCTGTTTAAAAGCTATGCACTCCAGATAGAAAACATCAATACCATCTCTATAAAACAGAAGTCTTTCCTGTTCAACCAAAGCCAGGTTGTATGTGGCACACCTTGATCCAGTGGAAAATGTTTTTTGCTCTTCAATTTAATGCAACATGGGATTGGCCCACTTCCACAGCAGCTACAACCCATAAAATTGGGATTGCCTGCCTAGACACGGAGATGAGCCGGTGGCTAGAAGGTAACGATGCTAACAGAGCTAGAAAACAACAAAAGTGAACCATGAGATAAAAATCATAAAAACGATCCTGTTTTAATTTCTCCTCTGATGCCATTAAATGGATGAAATCATTTCTGACAAACAGGAAGCAACGTGTACGTATTGGCAATACTCAAACGACATACCTTCACTGCAACATTGGTGTTCCTCAGGGATCAATACTGGGCCCTATTTTGTTAAGCTTGTACATTAATGACCTGCCTTTAGTCTGCCTATCTGTCAAAATCCAAATGTATGCTGATGACACAGTTCTTTATGTGCATGCTGAAAACAAACAACAAGCTGAAAACAAACTAACCGCAGCCATGGCCCATGTATTAGAATGGTAGAGCAACTCATGTTTAGACCTGCACGGTGTGTATGTTCTTTCCAAGGAAACCCACAGAGACTCACCAACCTGATGTTTTTGTTAAAGGTAAAAAAGTTGTCGGTGCTATCAAATTCAACCTGACCAACTTTGGGCATATAAAACCATACCTAATAACAGAGGCAGCCAAACTCTCTATGCATGCTATAATCTTTTCCCATCTTACATACTGTTTTACAAACTGGTCACAAGCAAGCATGACAACTCTGAAAAAACACTTGACTGAAAGGCCAATAGCCATCACCATTGCAATGTAGTCCAAAAGTATAATGTTTTTCATTCTGATAGTTTTGAACAGTTTGCAAATGCTTGCCTCGTCTTTTAAGGTTTTACATTGCACCTCCCACACTGAATCACTTCATACTGCGGAAGAATAGTAGCAGCAGGGTAACAAGGGCAAATACCAGAAGGGACTGTGCTGTACAGTACAGACGTAGCAAGTTTGGGCCATCAGAGCCACCCACTGCTGGAACAGTCTACCTATTGAGTTAGGAGAGAGCACGAATTATCTGACCTTTAAACAAAAACTAAAGAGACGGCTTAAAGCAAACCAATCCTGCAATCATGAGTAATCATACTACCTCATCTCTGGCACTGCCATTATACACTCTAATTGTTTTTACCAATCTGCTATGTTTGTAATGTATTTATGTATTTTATTGTATTGTATCATATTGTGTTGTATTGTGCTCTATTGTGCTGTACAGTGTTATACTATAGTGTTTGCTGTTGAATTATACTGATGATATCAGGCCACTACATTGAAATAACCTGCCCAGGGACTACAGACGAAAATTAGCTCTCGAGCTAACTCTGGCACATCTACATTGAGGTGGAAACTGTAAAGTTGATTAATGTGCACTGTCACTGGAAAATCAATTTTCAAATAATATATTTGTAAAACGATACCCAGCCCTAGCACTGACACAGCGCTGTGGAGATAGGTCTGGCGAGTACTTACTGATGTAAGTTCCAGCAGTGAAAAGAATGAACAAACGACATAATAAATCTTTGTAGGAGATGAACAAAATGATATGAATCAGCGAAATGAGCAGAAAATGAAAACAAGTGGATTTGATTAGAGCCGACTGGCAAATTATCTTAAACCAATTCCAGTATTTGTTTTCAGGAAATTGCGAGTCTTGTCCAAAAGACATGAAACCAAAAGCAGTGATTAAGAACAATCAATCATGATGAATAAATTAGATTTGACAAAAAGGACAGAATGCCAGGACGCTGAGAGAGAATTTGCTCTTAACAAGCACACACACACACACGCACACACACACACACACACACACACACACACACACACACACAGAGCACAACCTGTCTGTTTTCAGGAAATTGCGAGTTGTGTCTTTACACCGACATTTGCTCAGTGTGTTATCTTCAACATCAGTCTGAGGACACTGAGTTAAAGAGCACTGCACGTCCATATTCCTCCCTTTTTCTTCTGTTCCGGTTCCTTCCCCTTATTGTTCCCTCTGTCCTTTCTTTTCCTTCTTCCTGTTTCTCATTTTTCATGTTACTGTTAGTTTCTCCTCACTGTCTTCTCTCCTTCCACTTCTTCTTACTCCTCTCACTCCCTCCTCATCCCCCTCCTGCTCCGACCCCCCATGTACTTACGCAAGTCAACCCATTTCTATTCAGCGTTGTTTCGTTTTGACTTTATTTTCTCGCTCTTCTCTGCTTTTCTTTATTTCCCCCTTTTTCTCACTCTTTCTACTTTTTTCTTATTTTGATCTCTTTTGGTTTCCTCTGCCTGCGTGCCTGCCTCTTCTTCTTCTTCTTCTTTTTCCTCATCCCACGACATCTTTCTTTCCTCTTCTTTTCTATCTTATTTTTAATGGTCAGTCTCACTATCTCTTACTCTCTGGCGCTCTCCTTTCCATTTATTATCGCCAGCTGAGAAAAACAGAGGAGTCTTTTGGCGCAGAGCCAGAGCAAACACTGATATCCAACCAGCCCCCCCTCGCTGCTCTCTCTTTCCACTGGCAGCTGTCCATAACTAAACACACAATGTAACAGAACAGATACACGCACACACATACACACACTCCCTGGAGTGTCCACTGTAGGTGTTTGCTTGGCTGACATGCCCGACTGTGATTGCAGTGGTCTGTACGCGGTACTACAGCCTGCAGCTGTGGACCTTTCCAAAGCTTAGGCTGCAGCCAAGCAGAAACAGCAACAAACTCTGCACAGGCAGAAAATAAACAGACACTTTTAGTCTTTTACATGGCCTCTCCAGTCTTTCTCCCCTGCAATTTTATAGAGGATTGTCTGTTTTTATTTCAAGCCATATGCAGAGAAAGACTGGAATGGTAGTAACAGAAGAAATTAGTCACGTTCAAAAAAGATATTTATAGGAGATGGAATGAGTTTATCCCACTGAATCATCAAAAACATGAGGAAACTGTTGTGCAGTTGACAGCCCAGCATTACTGCAGAGTGATTATGTTCCTTCTTTAAAAACTAACAGTCACGCTCGGGCTATTTTCATATTCTCGCATATCATTGTTTGACACTTTTTCCCCACACCTGCATCCATCTGGGGTTAAACATGTCCACAATATATATATATATCCACAATCTCTGTATGTAAAAAATACGAATTATGCTCACGTAAAAAAAGAAATGTCATCAACAAAGTCTGTTGCAACAAGCTGAATTTTGTAGAAAAAGAAACAAAACTGTGTTTTGCAAGGTTATTGAAAGGATAGCACTCCCTTCCATACAACAATCCAATGCACATGTCTAATTTAATTTAGTTCAAAACACACAAATAATGTGAAGATGTTTTGAGAAGCTCATATTGTGGTTGTTTATTTTTTTTTTATTTTCATGAAATTTCAGCTGGGATCGGCTCCAGCACCCCGCGACCCTAAATAGGATAAGCGGTTTGGATAATGGAATGGAATAAATCTTCTGTCTCAGTCAAACGAGGCAAAATATCCCCAAACAACCAGTGTTAGAAGAAAGCAATCACATTACTTAATCATTGCTCAACAGATTACTGGATTTCTTACTCTTCTTTTATACCTTAATATAAGGTTAGAGAGGAGATAAGAGCATCTCCTAAAATTAAAAAAATGTCATCCGCTTGAAACCAACTTTAGCAATTTTCTCTTTTCAAATCGATCAAACCACCTTCACCAGTCGCAACCCCTGCACATGTGTCTCAGAGGTAAACCTTCAATTGTTTCCACACACACATGCTGACAGCTCGTTAATGACAGGTAATAAAGGTTGTGTAAACACATCTGTTGGCGCTGAGTTACCAGACAGTAAACGGCTGTAAAACTGCAGGCCATCAGGCCGAGTACAGAGCATCCATTATCAGTCCAGTGTCCTCGCTCTGAGCGTCGACCCTCTACGACAATTCAGTTGCTCGTCACCACAGTTTGTTTTTGTTTGATTTGTCCCTTTTTGTTGAACTCTTTTTGAGGGATACCGTTGAGTTTGGACGTAACCGCTCTTTTGTGTTTCGTCATTGCGTTTCATCACCTCACACCGAAGGTTTGCCGTAAAAAAAAAAAAAAATCCAATGACCAATGATTTGGAGACATCAAAATCCAACCTGAAAACATCCGTAGAAAGCGGTTACAACAGGCAATACAAAGAACAGCATAGAGATGGGTTTTCCAACACTGCTGTGCTAAACAGTAGTTTCATACATTGTAAAATGTTGTGTGATTGCAAACTTAAAGCAGACTTTTAAAATGTTTGTTTCCTCACAAACGAAGGAAAATACAAATGTAGAAATACTGTTTTTAAAAGGTACAATCAAGAGTTTAGCACCTGCCGCTCCCTGTGCACCTATCCACACACACACACACACACACACACACACACACACACACACACACACACAAACACACTACCGAGTAACGTGTAGGACACACAATAATGAGCTTGAGGGCAGAAGCATCTCCACACTGGGAATAGGTGCCACATGGCTGATTACCAGATCTGCCTCATGCTCTGAGCAGATGGCACTGGGCGTATCATTATCACTGCAGAAGTGATCACCAAATGACATGAAACCAAAAGCAGTGATTAAGAACAATCAATAACGATGATTAAATGAGATTTGACACAAAGGACAGGATGCCAGGACGCTGAGAGAGAAGGACTAAACACGTCCCGAAGCCCTTCTTACGATCTGCGGGGAGCTTTGTCCACCTCTGATGTCAAAGCGAGACTGTTGCAAAAAAATCAGTGGCTGGGATTCAAAGGAAGAATGCCAATGATATGCTGATTTATTTGACTGAAACATTAGTGATGCAAATGAATACATTGATTTTATACTCTGAATAATGAGCTTTGGCGTCTTCCTTTTGAAATGTAAATCCAACACTGATTGCTCAAAAGAACCCTGGAGATGTAGTTCTGTAAAACCTGTGTGCTTCTGGTACTGTTGATTACACTTAATGATTATATCTTCATGCGTGTGTTGAGTTGGGATTGGTTTTCCAGCAGTATCCAGAAGACATCGCAGTGTTTGAAAAGAGTGTTAAGCTTCCAGTAAATGCAAAAGACAGTGCAGACGGAAAAAGAGATATGGTGCTATTAACGCACACACACACACACGCACGCACGCACACGCACACACACACACACGCACACACACACACACACACACACACACACACACACACACACACACACACACACACACACACACACACAGAGCACAACCTGTCTATCCTAAAACCCTCTGAGCGATTCCAGGTGGTTTTGGCATCCCGTTCTTTCCCTCTCTGCAGGGACTATGAATTAAAAATCCTATAAAATAAAATGCTGGCTATGTCTCAAGGACTATGCAGCCCATATGGTTTTACATAATCAAAATGACACCTTAGGACATGGAGGGTGATACAGAAAAAGACGCAGAGAGGCAGAAAAAATGAGATTGAGAAAGGGCAAAAAGGATAAAAGGAGAGATTTTGCCTCTGTGTGTGGAGAATTTCCTCGTTCTTTTCCTCAACGCATCCACATTAAAACTCAGTGTGAATGATTGAGAGATTTAGGGCATGAAGCCGAGCCATAAAGTAAAAGTGAGCACAGCGATGCGTCCTGGCATGTTTTTATTCAGCCTCTCTGACTTGTTTATGTCAAGTCAGCAAAGTGGTGGTCGGGGGTTGGGCGAGGTTTTATGTTTGTGTGTGCGTGTGTGTATGTGTGTGTGTGCACTCTGAGTTTGTGTGTGTGTTAACAACACATAATTGTTTGGCAATATACGTAAAAAGTTTACAGGGAAAGTAAGCAGTAAAAGAGTGGTGTCTTCCCCTTTTGATGATGAAGCATAGTAATCAAGTTGAAAGCGAATTTTAAGGGAACCTTTGAAATGTCGTAAAAAATGAAGGTGCGTTTCTATCAACTGGTTTGGAGCTAAAGCTTAGTTTGGTCAGAAGTTAAATGTTTGCTACGTCAGAAAGGCAAAAAAACAAAATCTCAAGGGAGCTTTTTTTTCTTTCTTTTCGCAATTGAAGATTGATTATATTTAATTGAGTCGCGCAAAAACTTCGTCTGGCATATGGTGTGATCACGTCATTACATGGTAAATGACCTGGGATTGTCCAGTAATAGTGAAAATCAAATAATTGAAAAAAGAATTGTCGGTGTTAGAAAGGGAGAGTACCCTCCCAATAAGACTGACAACAAGGGCCTCAAAACCACATATAGTTACGTTCAAGCTACAAAGCCCTCTAGCAGAGGCGGTGGCTGAATTACAGAGCATTGACAAACAACATGTCTTGTCATTTCATTTGGAGGAGTTGTTGATTACATAGTCTATGAATCCCAGCACTGCACGGTGTCGTTGAACTGGTTGGATTATTTTTGACATTAAAAAACTCCAAAAAAGTGCGTTCAAAAAATAAATATATAACCTATTTGTCGATCGGTTGTTGGATGCATCGTTTTCTCGGTGTTCTGAAAGAGTATATATTTTGGCCCCACCCTCCATGGAAAAGTTAAAGCCAGATTCTTTGGTCACTGAACGCCTGCGATTTGGGTCCAATCACAAACCGCTGGCTCGCCTCCGTCCTTCCCAGCCCGCCATTCAGCCCAACTGGAGGGTGAACATAATCCTTTACTTTCTCCCTTTCTGGGTTTCTCCCAAACGGTTTTCCGTTACAGGAAGCCAGATGGGACTGTGGCACGCCAGGCATTTCACCTGGTTCCAGTCCTGGCTCTTGACGTTCTCTCCCAGCGAGGGCCCAGGCATGAACCACCTCCCGCGGAGGCACGCGACGCCCCTCGCATTGTTCCTGGCATTGGCTGTTCCTCAGGACACCTCAGGCTATTGCTCCTGCCAGTGGGGAAGAGACATGCACACTTTTATACTTGGAATCTTTCAAAGGGCCAACGCAAAGAGCATGTTTCTTTATTCTACTAAGTACAGTAAATCAACACCTTCACTAACTTTGCCCACAGATCTGTTCCAGCAGGCTTTAGACCTTTTGTACTCTTGCCTCTCATACTCCTTATTCTCTCCAGAGTGGTCATAGTCCACAGGGGGTTTTGCTTTCTGTTTGCCTTTCTTTATCATATTGCCATTTAAGACTTATTCCAAAGCTTGAATATGTTGAATTTTTTTGTGTAAATTGGCAGTGCGTCAAGACACTAACAAGAAAAAAGGTTGCAGTTTCTAGATGATTAGTGTGCTACATTGGCATTTGGATCCTGGTATGATGGTTTATGCAGCTGGTGTATACTCTGAAAAGCATTTGCAGCTTGGCTGAGACTAACAGTTGGCTCTTTTGGCTCAGTTTCCCTTTTGTGTGGAATTGGCCAAAACAATGGAAAAATCATTTTGGAGGAGAAGAGTCAAATTTCTCTCTCTGAACCACAAATATTTAAGTATTTAATGGTGCTCTATGCTTGGACATGAATTCAGCAAAATCAGGACAAAAACTAGGGAACTGTGAATACCTTTTTGTAAAGCATAGACAAAAAGGTAATGCACACACCTGCAACTAGTAGATGCGTTTTAAATAGTGCGAGCATCGATAACGAACAATGAAATAATGAAATAAAGAGTTAATAAGATTGATTTAAAAAACTTCAATAAGTTAGAGATGTGCAGAGATTAAAGATGAGTCATACGGCAAACAATTTGGTTTGGCTCAACATTTGCTGAAGCACAATCCAACATTATCAGGACAGACAAATTACATATGTCCAATTGCACATGCTGGGTAGATTACATCGTGGTCCGCAGCTGGTACCATTGTGTTTTTTCTTCGCTATTCAACACACAAGTGTTGAGAGGATGGATATATATATGACGATAACTGGAGCTTGGACTGAAAGTTGCTCACCTGGTGTTGTTTTCTGTTCCTGTTCATTCCATGTTGTGTGCACATTATTTTCTCTTTCCTTTGTCCCAAACACTTGACGTTGAGATGTCACACATATGTAAATAGTTTTTCTTGGTTAAATGCGCAATGTGTAACGCCCAGCCACCTGCGCTAAAGAAATAGGGGAACTTTCACCTCTACTACTGGGTACATACAATCAAAATGTACACTCAATACATCCGTTAAAAAAAAAGAAGCCAACTACTAACTAAAAGCAGAGCAAGAATTAGCTAAATTCATCCAAGAGGCTGGAACTCAGAGCCAGTAAAAATAACACTGCCATCTCATAATCTTCAAATGTTGCGTTGTTTTCGTGAGCCATCTGTGTTTTTGTGCCACTATTTGGTAGCTATATGGGCCTTCACGTTTTGATTATTGGACAAAGTGGCAGAAAACGAGAATACGACCCGCACCTTCATCTCGTCCACCCCTTGGCCAGCACAGCACACCGCTGCAGGAGAGCAGACGGACCCAAAGTTATCGGCCGCAGCTATTTAAATTCAGCCAGCACAAACCCAGCGCCCGGAGTCGCAGCATGTCTAACCTGTGTTACGACAGCAACAGAAAGTTCCCTTATCTGGCAGGGAGTTGGGGCGGCATTCCCTCGGGATCGGACCCAGTGCTGGGGTTTGCACTGGCTGAATACAAGCTAACTGCTAACTGGGGGTCAGACTCCAGGAACCACCGCATTCTCTTCTCCCGGTAAAGCAGCCGAGGCAAGGGTGAGTGTCACTTTAGCGTTTCTGCCACTTTGGGTTTAATACAATAAACAGATGAAAATGCACACAGACCATTGATGTATAATTGACAAGCCCTCGATGCAGCTCAACTTCTTTGTCCTCTCAATTTAGATTTAGGGCAGATTGGACGCTACAGTGTACAAAGTGTTCCAATATCCCCGGTTCAATGTCACTGTAAACCAAACATTTTATATGTACATTGCTCCCAAACCTGTTTTCCTTATATCACATGTCCCGTTTTAAGAATCACCCAACACCCAAACAACCCAAAATGTCACCCAATATCTCACTTTTAGAAGGGAGTAATTGTCTTCTGGAGCCTACATCAATACAGTGTTCTGCACTGTTTATCGACAAAACGTCAAGAGTCACCACTTTCACTTTGTTAAATACCTGTTCTATATATTTGTACTATGTTTAATTGTAAAAAAAAAAAAGATTAAATCGTTATCAGATTTCAGTCTAAATTTACTTAAAAAAAGAGAAAAAAGCTGTGCGCAACAGCTGTATTTAGCTGTGTCCTAGCCACTTGGCTCCTGCCTAGTTTAGATTATCACCCTCGTAAAATGCAGCCATGGTTAATTATGCGGAAAGGGAATCCGTGACTTGTGCAGCTTTGGGCAAAAAAATGCACACTTGCAAAGCCGCACAGGCTAAATTTATTCACTAAACGTGCAAGCAACAAGACACAAACTCCCTAATGCATACACACTCACATACACACATATTTACATATATTTGGGGCCGACACATGGCGAGGACCACCCAAGAAGGAGCAGCCTCTTTGAAAATAATGAAAATTCCGCTGCAGCCTGGTGCTGCACAGCAGGCCGAGGCAGCGCAGCGTCTACACAGTAGAGTCTTATGGAGGCTTGCATCCCACCTGGCTGCAGTGGTTGCTAAGTGCAGGCAGCGAGCCATGATGATAAACAAAAAACCCTCAGTGGGACTCCTGCGTGTGGATGCTGTCAGTAGGGCGACAACAGATATCAGTGCTGTAAACTGGGCAGGTTCCAGGCTTAATTAATGTATGATGGGTCCCGATCGTTGCTCTGTTGTGAAATATACTCAAATATTGCTTTATCAGTGACTCTAAATGTGACCAAAAACAAGTATTAAAACATTGCAAATGAAGTAAAATGTCCATGGCTTCCACAGTTACAGTGTAATGCGGAAATGAAAATGGAAAGAACAATCGCGTTTGTACCATCTTGAGTCACAAGGTTTTATATTCATACCAAAGACCAGAGAGCACATGTGTATGGATGGCTCTTCAGTTTGGTTCAGTTTGTCTGATTCTGTCTTAGTAATTTGTCATCTCCGCATAAAAACGTATCATTTAATTTAAATAAATATCCTTTGCTAAATTGCATATTAATATGTCACGTGATGATTTAATCTGTAAAAAAATGTACTTCCTGTTTAAACATGTCTGTTGCATCGTATCAGGTTAGTAAATGTATGCCTGTTTGATAGTATTAACATCAGTTCAACTAAATTGCAAACAAACTTAAGGTCACTTCCCTTTGAAGCCTGACTTGGAGTATGGCGTCATCTGTTACATTCATGCTCAGTATAATTGGTTTATTGATTCATCATCTAGTCAGCAATCAGCTGGGCAGTAGCCACATTTATACAAGAGTAGAGGAGACACTTCTAACAAACACTTTGTTGATAATACCAGCACTGCTTGATGACATAACTCACTCCACCACCTGAACCGTTACGTCTATCTGAATATGTACGTTCTCCCAAGCAGAGACCCTGTTGCTGCTTAGATTCTGTGAGAGCTCTCCTAAAGAGGAGGGCATTTTTATGCTTAGTATAAAGATTTATTGTCAATTCCTAGAAAGAATAAACAGAATAAATAGAAAAAAAACATCCAATTATACGTAATGCAATCTATACCGGTGAACGCTTTGTTGCCCAGAAATAAAAAGGATCTTGCTGGTTACCACTTCTATATCAAAACCTAACCACAATTTACAATTTATGTAAAATAAAACAAAAAACAGCTGTTCTATTACATTCCTGAAAGCACACAGTACATGATCGATAACCATTTGATAGCTTGGATTTCTTAGTGCTTTGGCAAATTCAATTTTAATTATGTTCATTCCCCATGTAAAACAACAATGATGTTTTTGTTGTGTAACTTTCGTACTTCAATAACGGTATGTCACGATCTATTCCTTAACCCAACTAAGTAGTTTTGTTGCCGAAACATAACTGAGTTTCCTGTGAAGACGGAAGAGTTACACACACACACACACACACACACACACACACACACACACACACACACACACACACACACACACACACACACACACACACACACACACATACACACACATAGACCATTATCAAGCCACCTACATGCAACAACCACCACTCACCCTACAAGAGGAAAGCAGCAGATCTAGTGAAAACATGGCAGTGGTGAAAATCAGGGCTTTCCTGCAGGTTGAAACAATAAGAAGGAACCACATAAGAGTGAGGAGGCTCTCTGGCCTCTCGTGACCAAAAGTTGTTCAGCCCAAAGAATGTACCAAACCCATTTTTACTATTGAAGTTACAAGGCTAAGGAGGGCAAATCAGGGGTATATTCCAGCTTCCAAACCTCAACATCCATCACTGCAATCAAACCCTGTCCTCTCTCTCTTCCACCTGAAACCAGAGTAACATTCACAAATTCCTCAACTCAGGCCGCCAATCATAAAGTTATAAAATGATCACCCGAAACCTCGCCAGTGTAACTTGGGTGATTATTAAGAATTCCTCTGCTGCACCACAAGCGTTCCCCTGTTCCTGTCGACGCCCCCATGGTGATGGCGTGAGTCACAAATCTCCCCGAGATGCCAAACGAGTCCTAAAAATATATAATTTTGCAGCACACCCAAGTCTTGTGAAACAACCAAAGCGTAGTTTGTAAATCAGGAGGTCCCAGAACTCAGGGTGGGTGCTGATTTGCTGGTAGGGAGAGCGAAAAAAGTCCTGTCTAATAATAGCTGACTGATGAGCCCTAATGATACAGTTTTACACTTTAACTGCTTCAGCTCGTGTTGCCCTCTCAGACTGACAGGACAACTTCACAACCCTGAATCGCAATACTACTAGTAGAGCTTTTAAGGTGATAAGAATTACACAATGTGCTTAAAATGTACAGCCTGCCAGCTGTTAGTAATCTTCTCAACAATATAGCTACTGTTACCTTTCTGAAAATAATGTGAACTGGATTGTTTTTTTTAAGTGTCTTTTTAGAACAGTCCCCGCCCTTTTCAAACCCAAAATTATAAAAGTGGGGTTCATCCTCGAAAAAAAAAGAAATGATGTTTTAATAGTACAGACATTGGCATGCAGAGCATATTAAAGAGACAACAGCCGATTTAAATGTTTGAGTTTGGCCCACTCTTGGAATTAACGTTTCTTAGCAGCTGAGTAAATCTTGCTGGAACATTTGTCATTTTATCTATCAAAAGTAATTTGTTGTTCAGCCCATGCATTGCAATCGGACAAACAAGTCTTCATTCGCTGTACTTTTTTCACTGGTAGTACCAGTGTAGTACCTGAGCACCTAACGAGTGTTGAGAAATTAAATTGTTTGTGTGTTTTTTCCTCGCCGGTCACTTTATTTTTGAGTTGAGGTAAAATATGTAAGACAAAACATGATTTGCTAAACTGCCTTTGCTTTACAATGTGAAATACCAACGTTGATGTATGCATGCATTCATTATTACTGGTTCAAAACCATCCCAAGTGTCCCAATATCGTAATAAGGCAAAAGGAAAAAAGGTTCTACCTAAAGCAAGACCAATATTATTACTGGCTAAAGTCAAAGGCTTTAACAGCCCTGATCATTTTTCATGTTTTACTGGAAAGGGAAAGGATCTTGACTCCATTGTTTGGGTTGAAAAAATAGAGAAACTCAATAAGCTTCACTTCCTCCATCAGCAGCATTACAAGGCACCAATAATAAAGCGGTCAAAGGTCAGAGCTGTAATATCCAAAGTTTATTCCTGACAAACAACAACAAACAGAGACCAAACAAAAGAGCATTAAATAGAAAATATACAGGAAAGAAATGGTAACAGCCAAGAAAAAGGTGTGAGATCCAAATGTTGTATAGTTACACAAATATACAATGAGAATACATTTTCCTTCCAGCCTGACTACACAGTTTGTCGGTTGGTCCCTGTTACCGGTTTATATAAGTGGACATGTTAATAGGTTACTAAACTTGGTTGGTGTCATCAACCAGAGCATGACAGAAAAAACTGTACATCATCAGGCAAGGTTGGATTTGCATTACAGTGCACGTTTGTGTAACTCTGTGGGGGTTAAGCATGGGCTGTGAGTTAATGCAAGCCAGAATGAGGGAGTTTCGGAGCAGTGAGAGTGAGGTTACTCCAGTCCGGAGACTTGGTCTAGTGCCAGCTCTCTTGACCCAGAACATTTTGTACCGTAGTGAAGGCATGCAGGCAACAGCCATTGTCTTTATACACTCATACTCACACAAACAAACACGCACACGCATACTTGTTTCTCTTTGTGACAACCAACGATTTATTTTGGAGTCGAATCCTGTTTCCTTAACCCTGAACCCTTAACTGAACTCAAGTCAAGTCTCAAACACGATCCTAAAAGCCAATGTCAAAGCCTTAAAACAAGACCTGAACAAAATCCCAGTTGTAACTTTAAAGCCCTAAAACGTCTCCAAGAAATGACCCGGAAATGACTTTGCTAATTAAATTAATTAATGCTCTTTTCTTCACACTTTCATTTTGTCTTAAATACTATTCATATTTAAAGTGACTGAATGCTTGTTGTGCAAGTAATACTCACAACTAGCTGTTCAGATATCTTTATCTTGCAATAAACTCACTAGATCTATATACATATGCTGTATTTGAATAATCTTTGGTCTGCTAACATGGAGGCTAATCCAACAGCAAATATCATCACAAGGTCACTTACAAATTAAGTTTATTTTCTAAGTGACGTGTTTTCATGTATTTTTTTCAAGTCTAGTAGTTTGTTGAAGTTATATTCTAGGCTATAGAATTAGGAAGCAATGCATATGACAGAAATAATTCAAATAATGAGAGTAGGCATGATGAAAAAGTTACGACTACCAAAAATAACAGCAGCAGTGGATGTAATAGAATAAAAATGATAATATGAGCAGTAATGGTGGACCAGGGTCCAGATATAACCATGATCCATGGAAACCTGTGAGGCGAGAAATTGCTATTGACTGCAGGGATTCGATTTTCACACCAAAGATAAAAAATGTAAATAAATCAGGAAGCAGTGTGCTCTGTGTCAAAACTGTTTAAATATGCAAGCCATGCTTTCAAAATAAGAATAAGATCCCTAACCTGTTGCATACCCGCAGGTTTACAGTAACCAGTTTACTACAGTGCATGTAAACCTGTTCTCTAATTGACCCTTCGCTTCGTATTTTTATACGAAGAGGAGAGATGTCGGATATGAATTAAACTGTGAGGAAGAGCTCACTCACGGATGAATCCGACAAATACTATTCTGAATGAAGCTCTCAAATGCATATTATAGTCCTTTCTGTGTACTTATCTCTGATATTTCAGAACAATTATCCCAGAAATCTGCTATTATCTCCTTTGTTATATCTTTCCCTGATATTGGTAAAAACGGCATGTTGACATGGTGGGTGCCTAGGAACAGTAAACAAGTGGGGAGGGGCATAGTGAACGGTCAATTACCCATGTAACCTAGTTTCTCTAAGTAACCCTTAGAGACTAAGTAATGTAAGAGGACATTTGCATAAATATGAACCTCCTCCACGTCGTGCCCATGGTTTCCTTTTGAGCCATTAAGTCCTGGTAGGTGGTTCCAATAAGGTTGTTTTTGTTATGTTCATCCCATTTTGTCTCCCATATGTGTGAGTGAGATATTACAGATTTCAAAGTGAAAGGGAAGTAAATATGTTTGATGTTGTAGCACAACACATATGAATTTCATGACAGAATGAGTAGCTTTCAGTGCTGCCATTTGCTTCCTTCAAAGTTGCTGTCACTGTCTCTTCATAACATATTTACTCTGCTTTTCCCCAATGGGTTGTAAATATGGACCCAAATGCAAACACACAGTGAATTCCAATCTCTCTCTCTCTCACACACACACACACACACACACACATACATAAACAATACTAAACTTCAACACAGTTTGGAACTAAGCTGACAGTTTTACACACATATCTTCCACTAATACGTTCTCTGCCTGGATTTACAAACAGCTCAATTTAGCTGTGGTTAGTTTTAACCGTTAGCCACAGCCCCCACCCCCCAAGAGAATTAATAGGCTGAGGTGGACACAGGCATCCCCTTGTCTCTATCTGGCAGACCCCACACCACACACACACTCACATAGCTGCACACAGGGTACGCTACGCTAAGTATAGTCGTGCAGGCTAACCACACATTGAGATGGAGGTTTGGCTCCGAGACAGCTCGTGCTGCCAGGCTAGCTTTGCCCCCGCTTTTAGAAGTGTCCGTCACACATAAACACACAATCACACTGGGGCTTGAGCTATTTTGAGAAGCACAGTAAAATAAGTGCACAAGCTGCCCACGATGCAGCCTGAATTTTCACGGGCAAGTATGCAGCCTACACACATAATGTAAATACACAAACCCAAAAAGCAGACATCAAGCAGACACATATTCACACGGCACACACAGACACATATTTACACTTGATAAACACCAGGTAGCTGAGATCAACCATCTTTACAGCTCTTTTTACCTGAGCTCAACAGTGCTTTTATAGTAGGACTTAAAATACCCGAGTGGTAGCCGCAAGAGACTCCCCATGTCTCCTCAGAGCGTCAGTACTTTATTTTGATAGGCTGAGCAAACTGGTGTGAGAAAAAGAGCCAATGAGACAACCAGGGTTGAGCAAGTTACTTGAAAAATTTAATAAATTACAGTCATAAATAGTCTTAGCCAGCTCAACTCTGTCAGAGTCGGCTTAAAACAACTCCAAACCCACTTGTCACATATTCAGTTTTTTATTTGCACCGGAATAGAAAACAAGTAGCATTTGCCCTGATGAATGCTCACGGGCCTGAGCAGACTTTTGTTTTACAGAAGTCTCGTCCTCACGCGATGCTGCAGGATTCACACACCCTCCAACACTGAACAAAACCAGGCGACTCCTGAATGTAACCCTATCATCCCATTTAGAGTAGAGTAGACCACAACGCAAGGTATGCTTTAAGGCGTGGCTACCTTGTGATTGGCAGGTCACTACCACAGCGTTGTCCGGTCTGGGAGTTGTGTGTGTTTTCATCTTACAACTTTAAGCCTTTCACAGTGAGTTTTCAGTTCATGAAAGTGAATTATAACCTTTTTAGTGGTTAATTATAACCTTTTTAGTTTTACTTAGCTCCATTCTCTTTTGTTACTTCTTGTTGTTAAAAGCCAAGATAGCGACGGGCAAAAACCAAGGTGGCGACAGCCAAAATGATGAAGTCAGGGCTTCAAAATGGCAGTGGGTGACGTCACAGTGACTACATCCACTTCTTATATACACTTCATGGATAACATACCCCAGACCAGTTTGTCAACTAAACAATGAGACACCAAACTGATATCAACCATCCATCACACTCCCGGTAAACAGCAAAGTAGTCGAATCACTTGTTTATGTAACATAGAGTCACATGTATTAGTAACCGTATCCCTTATATTACTTGTTACTTTAAAAAGCCCAAGATGAAAACTGGCAATTAAAGAAGCATTTAGCTTTTAGGTAGCGACAGAAATGACTCTGTACTTGTTTTGTGTTGCTAACTGACCACACTCTTAACTGAAATGCATGATAAAGCAGTGAGTGATTTATTTTTTTTCATTAGTGCTAGTTCTTTACACAGAGGAACCTTTTACTTTTCAACACAGCAAATCCGCGTCACTTAAAAGCCTGCAAAGCATCATTAATAATGTCATGACCCCCAGACAACAGTGAAAACAAATGAGACACTGTGCTCCTGTGCAGCTGTGAATCAGAGGTATACAACTCCGCTGAGGACTATAACTCAGCTAAATCAGCGGACAATCAAATAATTACAATCACAGTTGCCTTTCTACCGAATTAAACAGCCAGGGTCTGCAATTTAAAATCTACTCAGTAAAACGTGACCACCCCAACAAGGACCTCAATTATCTGGCAACGCGCCCCCAGCCCAGGCCCGACCCCAATGCCACGGTAATAACTTCCCAAAGCAAACAGGGGACCCCTAAATAGCAGCACTTAGACGACCACGGGTGGGCAGACATCTACCCACGGCACGGCCACTGTTCCATACTCTGCAGATTCATATATACACACATATAGCCCCCCAGCCGAGCGCATACCAAGCCAAGTGATTAGGTTTGGGCTAATGAGTAGCCTTCAGTAAACTGATGGCTCCTGTAGGCTCCTGGTTGTACCAAACCACTGCTTTGTGTCCTCTGGGATCTCCCACCTATCAAAAGATATTACCTCTCAAAGAATATCAAGGTTGAAGTAAATGTTTAACCTCTTTGTAAACATCTATAAAGTTGTTCCTCTCCTCTCCAATCTTGTTGACTCTACCCATCACTAAGGCAACCTGGACGTACTCCTCTCAGAAAAGGTCAGAGGTCCCAAAAGAAACACTCCAACACTCTTAAAATAATAGCTGCTCGTTCTCAACACAAGGGGAGTAGAGCCATACATGACCAGAATTGCAATTAGAAATGCTCGAGGGTCAAAAGAATGGCATTTTGACTGAGCCAGATGGGAACAATAATTAATGGCTTACTAATCTGTATTTTTGAGAATAATCAAGTAGCCAGTATAAGTGGGGTGATCCGTAACCAGTTTTGTGTCATATTATGCTCCAAAACATCAACATTCATGGAGTTTGTTGATTCAGTTAGTGCCTTGAATTCACATTATGTTACACTAACTGTATTACACTAAGCATACAACTCCTACTAATAATGTTGAGCTTTGTCTTAAATCTTAGACCCCATTCACAACTAACTTGTACCATTTGATTTAATTGTAAACAAAATCATCACACTACTACTACTATACTTCTTCTGAAAAATTTAATTTCACTAAAACACTTTAGAAACAACCACCAAAGGCCAAGTATTATCTGTATAAAGACTTAACCTTATATTGTATATGGACTTTATTCCTATAGCGCCTTTTTGACCTGACCAGACAAAGTTCTTAACAAATTTTTGACCTGTTTTACCTACTTAAACTGACACAGCAGCAAACCGTTGTTAGTGCTTTGAAAGTAAGCATAAAATATGAGGGCAATGAAGAAACCTTTTATTTATCCCTGGTTTGTACTTGAGCAGTGTGAACCTATAAAAGAATGCAAAATGCAATGTACTTTTTCAAAGTGCCAAAAAAACTCAATAGTCGGAGTTTAAATACACACATAGCAAAGTGTTTTTGAGTTTGTATTTCAACTGTATCCAATTCACTACAGCTCAGACATGTATTTTAACTCATTTCAGGTCACTTTCATTTAAAGTAGTAGATGTAAAAGATGCAACTTTGATGAAGAGAACTAACCAAACCAGGCACATGATTGCGACGTGAATTACAACATGCTTCTATTTTTCTTCGGTAAAAATGGAATTAGTTTTGGAAATCCTATTATTAGCTCAGGCAATTATTTCTACGAATTTCCAATACAAGGAGCCACTTTGTGTTTTTTTTCTTCTTGGAATCACACCCACGGAGTTGTGATCTCATTTCAGCTCCACGAATTTGCCTGTCAAAACACGTTATGCGTGGGGAGTGAATGCTGACTTTGACACAATACATGTTTAGATATGCAGATGGGAGAGCACACTTGTTGGTCTATTGGTTACATTTGAAATATTTTTATCTACAGTATTTGGCCGAGGCTCCCATCCTGACAATAGGGAACGAGTGAAGCCATCGCTCCTATCACTCTGATGTTTGAAGGACTGCATCCATGTTTGACTTGCGTTGAGTGTCTATCTAGCGGTAGAGAGACAAAACAGCATCTTAAGGACAAAAATGTTTTTTCATGTGTTTAGCTAATGTTTTTCTATTCTACTCTATCTCCTAGCTTTTACTGTCTAGAAAACCAATGTTTTATGCTAACTTTGTGGTGTACAGGTCAGCATAAAAAAATCTTCATCCCATACCACTATAAATTTTCCAAAAAACATGCCCCACCATTTTCCATTATATAAAACCTGCATCAAATCCTTAAAAATTAAACAAGTGGATGGCTAGGCAGCTAATTTTTAGATGTGTTTAAGTTTGACTATGCAATAATCCATGAATGTCTACATCTATCCTTTGAACCCACATAGTACATTTGTATTTATATAGTAGCCCAATATCACAAATTCCAGCTCAGTTAGAGGTAACAAATGTTGGCATTGTACATTTCTGCAAACAACAGATATGTTGAACGTGAACTTTTCTTTTTTCAGTGGATGTTTTTGCATTTCGGCAGAGCAAACAACATATAACAACGATCGGACAGAACAAGTTTCATAGTATATGGCGCTGGCGTCATCCAAAGTTATGTGGTATAAGAACGAGGTCAATAGACTGCTGTCTGTGTTTGAAACCAAAAGTAAACATTGAGTTTACATTGGTTACGTGACGTTACACTTGTTATGTAAAATAAGGTATGAAAGTCTGCTACGGGTGGTTCTTATTTTTTTATGCTTGTACATTGTTACGGTTGTCAACATTATTAAGCTGAACCAAGTAGTTTCGTTTCCTAAATCTAAACAATTGTTTCACAAAGTAAACCACGTGGCACGGAGAGTTTCTGCAGGCTGATGCAGGTATTTTTGCTTCAGAAACGTCTTCACGGTATCCAGTAGTTTGCAAAAACGTACAATGCAAAATGTGAAATGCATGATTAAACTGAGGCTCTCAGCCTGGGGGTCGGGTCCCCCGAGTCACCAGATGGTTAAAGGGATAAGGAAAAAGATCTGGTACAGAAAACTATTACATTTTCTTACTTTTCTCCAAATAATCATTTTTTCTTCCTGAGCTCTAAAACTTAAAATCTGTGAAGGGTTAGGGCTAGGCCTCCACAAATCCTTCTAACAACACAGATCTGAAAAATCACAGCTCACACTAAGGCCATAACCTGTGATGAGGGGTCACAAGTAGACTCTGCTTCATTTCAAGGGGTCCCAAGACAAAAAGGTTGAGAACTGCTGGTCTTAAACACACCATCACATGAAAACCAAGACTGCAGGTCTATCTAACAGAAGCTAAAATAATTAACTAGACCGAATATTTTTTGTGTGTGTGTGTGTGTGTGTGTAAAAATCAAAAGTATTCTACCTCAAGATAATTATGATTACGATAATTAGTTCACACTTAAAATCGTGACTTGAGCTCTGAAAATCTTGTATCTGTTCATCTGCAACTGTGTAGCACATCTCAACCTAAACAAAGCCTCCAAAACTAATCTGTGGGTGAAGTCAGAGGACAATCAGTTCACTGTTTTCCCCTGCTGGAGCTTTATGAGTGAATCATGCAGCATCCAGACGTCCAGACATGCCTCCCCACAGGCCCCGAGGGTAGAGGTCAGCCTGCTGATGAAGGGGTAGGGTAGGCTGAGTTGAGGATGGGACATGAGTGTGTTTATGTGTGTGTGTCTGTCGGAGTCATTCTCCAGGTGTGTGTGTGTGTGTGTGTGTGTGTGAGAGGATTTAGGAGCTGGCTTCTGTGTCAGTCAGTAGCTGGTACGGTGTGAGAAACATTGTGTCAGCTTCGTACATCTCTTTTTCTGCTCTTTACATTAAGCTTATGTTGTTACTTTTATACTTTTATACTTTTAACTGGTTTATTTTGATTCACTTGTTTTTTTTTGAGTAGATGAAGTTAATAACAAGAAAGTGAGTAGATGTTTGAGGACATCGTTTAAACAGATATCTGTGAAAATGTTTAAAGATGATGATTCTGTAATTGTTACCAAAGTGCACCGTTGGAATTAAAGGTGTTTTCTCACAGTACGTTATGTACGCATGCTTGCACCTGCGACTTTTTAATCAACAAAATAATTTTTTTACTGATGATTAAAACAGGAGGGGTATAATTTCTCTCCAAGCCATAGGTGCTTTAACTTCAAGCTGATTGCACCACGATCACACAGCCGAGTCTTTATTTGGTCATAAACAAATTAGTCTTTTGCCATTCCTGGAATTTACCCGAAGAGTTCGGGTAAATTCCCAAATCTTGACGTCTTTGAAGTTAGACATTTTCTTTGCTGCTTCGTGTGGCCTAAATGACCCTTCTTCTTCACCCTCGGATGTTTGTTTTATTCCACTTCTGCACCAGCTGAATGATAGAAACGTCATCAACACGCCCACTCACTTGACGTTAATTCTCCCGACAATGAGCGGCTCTATTCACACAGGGGCTCATTCAGGCTTTACACAGACTTTGTACTCGGGAGCTGGCAGGGTGAAGTCCATTTAATGTCCGTCAGAATATTTTGGCCATTTGTCCAAAGCTTACAGCTCCTTCGGGCAATGTCTAGATAAGTTCAGGGTTGCGGTGCATGTAAGAGGGGCTTTAGTCATCCAACATTCACCACGGAGACAAAGAGACCTAAAATAGCTCTCTCCAACTGCAGGTGATAACACTATGATGTCGCAAACTAAAGCTGGTCAAATTTGCCTGAAGTTCAAGCGACCACACACAAACTTAAAAAAGTGTACAGCCTTCTTTGTTCCTTTCGTTAGTGGCATGGTGTATGCCTGATAATGCTCTCTGAGATGTCCTGGTGTAGAAAACAGTGGAATGAATGCATGTAAATATAATATATCAGGGTCCATGGAGCAAAAATACACACACAGAGTCGTGTTTTCATTATTTTTGGGGACATTACATTTCCTGGAGACTTATACATAGCCTAATCATAACGGCGACCTTTAAACCAAGACTTCACCCTAAAATGTAGTGATTTATATTATGGAGACTTGCATTTTGTCCCTAAAAGGAAGGTCAGTCCACACAATGTAACTGTGTAATCAGATTTATGTTCCCACAATACGGGTAAAACACGCCCACATATACACACATCCTCCCACTAAGTGTCAGGGTGTTCTCTAGTTATCCTAAACTTTAAGACACCTGGCTGACGTCCAGTCACTCCAAGAACAATTCCTCCAATCAGCCCCCCTTACACACACACACACACACACACACACAGTGTCTACACCAAGTTTAAGACACACACACACACACAACGATGGAGTGTCACAATCGCCTCGAAGCTCCGCTCAGGCTTTAGGGCATTGAGCCAACCAAACCTTTTGTCCTCACTGTTACTTCTGCACTACTTCTGCTGCAAAAGTCCAGATAACATCTATCACTACACTGAACAGGGAGCGGGGTGAGGGTGGGGGCAGATAGAGTGTAAGAGAGGATAATTTGTAACAGATACCGAGAGAGTGAGAGTCAAGGACAGACACGGTGGGAGAGGGAAGATGCATTTTTATGGCTCCAAAACCCGTCTCCTTAAAGTTGATAGAATGAGCACGGACTGTAACATGCAGATTACATCTTGTCAACACAAATGATGTGATGATTACAATCCTCTGCCAGGTAGAGGATTGTAATCATCACATCATTTGTCTACCACAAACTATGCGACAATAGCACAAATTAGATACGTCACGTTGTTGGTTTGCTGAAGTAAAAAACAAATATGATTAAGGGTCAGGTTAAGAAAGGAAAGCTTTAATTCCACCCATGTATTGACATGAGGGGAAACTTTGACTTCATAGGAAGATTTTTCCACCAACCTAAATACACTTAAGGGGCCAGTATAGCCCATCAGAAGTGCTTGTCGGATAGTCACATGGTGTCTGAGCCCCCCCCCCCCCCCCTCCCTCTCACACACACACACACACACACACACACATCCAACATCAGAAGCTGCGTTTGGCGTTTTATTACCAGAACCGGCTACTGCACCGTTGGCCAGCTCTGTGAGGTGAGGAAATAGGACTTAGACCTCCTCCTTAAGCCCTCTGTTTACATTCCTTACACAACTATTTCAACTATTATGTGAACAACCGACTGTAACACTACGAATGTCTTCCAGGTGAGACTGTCTGAAAACATACAGCGTTTTTCGCCTCATTTAAGTGATTTAACGTCTATGATGGCTGCCTTTTCCCGTCTACTTGTGTGCTGTTCAGATTAGGTGTTCGTGGTCGAACAACACATCGTATGAACCACTTCTTTAATAGCATAACCTGACCTTTAATTCAGTCTGTGCAAGTTCACTGTCACTTTAAGGCAAACTAAATAACATTATCTGAATTGAAATTTCAAGATTACATTTTTGTTTTATCCACTCCTTAACCAAGAGAACAGACACTTTTTGATACTGTATCCATAATTACAATGGCCCGAGGGACATTCAGCCATTTGTGTCACCTTGTTGAGGACTAGGACATTGCAGCCTTGACTAAGGACCAAGGTTATACACTGTCACACCAGAGGAGTGGAGGACGGTTCACTCTTAATATGAAGCAAGGCAGAGGGAAAGACAAGAGTTAGCCTAACTGCTTTTAAGGATGTTAAAAAAAAAGAAAAGAGGGAAGGAACCGCCCTGTTTTGTGCCTTTAAATGAAGTCCTTTAGGGTGGCACCACCCAAGAGCTCAAAGATCAGGCCAAACATCCACAGGTGTGTGTGTGTGTGTGTGTGTGTGTGTGTGTGTGTTTGTGTGTGTGTGTGTGCCTGCTGAAAATTGTGTGATGCATGTAACCACAGTTTGTAATTGAACCTTCCATATATTCAGCGCGCCTCCTTCCACCACCTACTCTCTGATGTATAGCTGATTAGACTGCAGCCACACTTCCGTCTCGGTCCACTCTGACCTGCCAAAAAGGTGCTAATTATAGGCTGACCTTGACAGTGCTGCCTCATTGTCAACTGCAGCCCTCCTCCTCACTGTGCAGGACCTAGTCATTATATAAGTAACTATCACTCAGGGTCAAAGGCACCCTCTTCTGTCTCTGACATTCTTCAACTGGTAGACTCCTAAGAGCGGAAAGAGAGTGGGTGAGGGGGAAATTTAAAGGAATCAAGTGACACATTTGGAAACACACTGGTTTGCTTCCTTGCTTGCTTTGCCAGAACAAGTTGTTGGCGAACAACAGACGGAGTGACTTCCCAGAGTCTTATAATGTCTTTGTTTGTGTAAACGAACTATTTAGAATGTGTTAATGAGTTAATTAGAGGTGTTGGTAGGCAATTGTTTTTGTCTGCAGACAACCAGGCTACCTGTCTCCACCTGCTTCCATTCTTTATGGTTGTAGAACTTAGATCGGAGTAAACGGAGCTGTTCCATGTTGTGTTTACATTACTGGCTTCATTTTAGTGGCCCGACTGTCTGGCATGAAAGCTGGCTAGTTATCTTACCTCAGAATCAAAGTGCCATCATGAAAGAGATGCTTCCAGACTCACAGATTTGCACCGGTGTTCAAAGTCATAAGGGGGATATCCACCACATCAAAGGGTAAAATTAGGGATTCCTTGAAGTAGATAAGGAAATTCGGAAGCAACTTTGTAGCCTGTCACAGACCGATGTGCCATTTTCTGACAATTTAATGCAAAGAGGCAGCTCGAAGATCTTCAAACTGTATTCCAAGCTGCATTCGAAATAAACGGTCCAACTTAACACATGTCAGAAGTCAACCAACAAAATTAATCTTTAAAGGAGAAAGGAAGAGAGGAGAGCAGCGACCAAGCGGGACTCCTCCATCCATGTTACTCCTGCCAGACTGGCATCAGTCAGCCTGGATCGGCACCACATGATGACTAAACTCAAATTAAAGTGCCACTGATCACATGCAGCTCGCCACATCTGTCTGAAGACTCCCCAACTAACTGTAGACCACTGGAGCCGGAGTGGAGCCCTCCCCAGACAGAGCTGCCCTGGGGCAAGTGTGCTTCATGTTCCACCAGCCTCCACCAAACAGTAATTTAGTTTCTTTGAGGTCGCTTCGACAGACTAACTTAAAAGAAAGACGAAGTATCAAAGGACATTTTCAGTTGCTAAGAATACTTTTTTTCTGTGACATGACGGCATTGAAGATCTTAAAATACTGTCGTGATGTAAAAATATGAAGATACAAGTAGTGCTTCTTCAACAGGCTTAAAAAGTTCGGGGAAAGCATTTCACAAACATTTCCTCCAAAAGACTTCTTTGCATAAAACATTTGTTCAAATTAAAAGGTGTATAAAGTTCCCATGTTTCACTTAGATTACTGTCTACTAAGTGATAAGCTGTACGAAAACATTTGTTTTGAATCAAGGGGCCACTAAAACAGTAGTTTTAAACTGCTAGCATCACTCAACCTTTGTGCCCCTTTCATTGAAATCATTTGCTGAATTTAGGCTATAAAAGCAAATGCAGCAATTGCTGGCATGAGGCTTCAATTAGAGTTACGACTAGAGGTGGGGGCTATATGGGGGATTTTCCAGATCTGTGTGTGTGTGTGTTGTGTGTGTGCGTGTGTGTGTTCAGCAAATGCACTCAAAGCGGATATGTGGCAATATGTCTCCCATGATTTTACATGTCCTCAAAACACCTACGTTAACTTGTGAGTTGGAGAAGTGGGATTAATCTCTTTTGATAAGAATGATCGTGTAGCAGCTTGATCTTCTGTTATTTTCACCTGCAGACGACCTGTGAGTCGAAGCTTCAGGCGTTTTTTCTCTTTTATTAGCAACTAGATGTTTAGTATGGCAAGTAATCCTAATGTGCATGTAAATGTGCCTTTGCTAAATACAGAGTAAAACATAATTTCTGTTTGACTGCAATCAATCGTGATGACGGTTTAGCCTCTGGATTGAATATTAAACAGACAAACCTGTCTGCTGTTGCTGAGTACAGAAGCTTTAATACATTTTTCTCTGCAAAGGAAGCGTTGGATGCTTGCACAATGCTCATCAACATGAACCGCATTGCTGTTCGCATAAAATTACTCCAAATTTTTGTTTCCATTCAAAAGCGGCATCTGAATTCAGTTGATCTATAATGCCATTTCAGATCAAAATGCCTTTATTAAGGTTTAAAACACTAGTCTGGTTATTTTCTCCAGAGGAAGATGGTGCGAAAACAGACTTACAGGAGCCACAGCCTGAGTCTTTTGCTGTATCATCGTGACTACCACATGGTTGAAATCAGGAAAATACATGGTTACGGTTACAATAATTAAAAGGGCAAAAGGTATTTCAGATCTGTGATGATCCTGCTCGCGTTTTTTTTTCTAAACTTTATTTCATAATCTGGTTCTGGTCTTAGCATTTGCACATTCAGCCTGATTTACAGAGAAACATTTATGAAATCATGTGCATGTCAACTACAATTCTGAATATTGAAGTCATTAGAAATAAGATATCTTAAAGTATCCTTGGGGGGAAAAAAACAACATTTTCATACAAAGTGGAAAGGGAGTTTTATGCAACTTCAAAGCTACAAGCCCGAGGAATCACACCTGAGTAACATCCATCAGCAGCATCAGGTGTCTGATGTAATGCACTATACAGTTTAAAACACCTCTCAGTTAATATTAAGAGCAGCTGTATCACCTGAAGCCCTACAAGAATAAACACGGCCCAGGACTCCCGTTGACTCCAGGATATTGAATCACATCCAACATGCACAGGATGCCAAGATCTGTGACTGAAGAGGAAAAAGAAGAAGAAGAAGAAGAAGAAGAAGAAGAAGAAGAAGGTGAGGGCGGGGGGGGATTTACAGAAGAGGGACAGAAGAAAGTGAAAGAAGTAAAAAAGTGATGAGTGAGAAAAGACAGATCAAGATAAAAATGTTTATTTTATGCTTATTTGAATAGAGATAGACATCTAAACACAGACAACTAAACACATAATCTGATGCCACAACCCATAAGGTTTATAACAATATGTGACTTTATTCTGCTATATTAATGCTCTGAATATCAAATTTAGTATGCCACTTGCGTAGTTATTTGATCCCAAATCATGATCTTTTCCTAAACCTAACCAAGTAGTGTTGTTGCCCAGGGTTTGGATGAAAGGGAGACACTTATGTTGACAGGCTGGCCAGTAATTCACTCATCAGAGTTTTTTGATAATAAATTCACCCTGAGGGAAAACTGATGTCTTTTATCGTCTATATATTGGTGTGCTGTCTTGGGTTAACTTTTTTTTTTACAGAGACATAGAAATAGAGATTGAGAGATAAATATATATATATATATACTGTATAGCAGCAGAAAACTAACTTTAATGGTTTGGAAGGACAAGCACGTTGAACGAGACAGGTCAATGAAATGAGGAAAGGAAATGCTGGAATGAGCATTGACAGCAGAGAAATTGCAACATGTCGAAGAGATAACCTAAGGTGTTTCATAACCGGTTTTGTGGCGGGACTTTTGGATTTTTCACTCCGATAATAAATTCTCGGCAGTGACAGTTAGTGAGTCGCTCTCAACCAATGGTTGAAGATGTTTGTTTCACTGAGAACAAATGTAACTATGATGATGAATGACATCACAATGTGGCTTTCCCAGAAATCTGAGTTGAGTTAGAAAGAAACCATCTGCAGGCTCGTGATCGAAACACAAGAAAAACTCCCTCTCTATATTTTACTTTCTATATCATTTCATTTATGTGATGTGTATTTCGTCAGAAACAGGAACCTGGTCTAATTTTCCAGATCAGTATACAAAAGTACATAATCTGTATGATTTAAAGGTGTATTACAAAAACAAATTCAGGCACTGGTATACATGGATGTATTACTGAACAGACCATATCACTCAAAAATACACATTACAACCAGGAAGAGACTCAAAATGACCACAAAGAAACATAAAATGGCTGCAAAGAGACACAAAAAGACTCACAACGACTATGAAATGGGGCAAAATGACCAGAAATAGAAAACTACAAAGACGCAAATTGACTGCCAAAAGCCGGCAAAACCACCACAGACTACAAACTACAAAAAGACCAAAACAATTACAAAGTGACAAAAAACAAGTGCAAAGACATACAACATGCATAACGACTACAAAGAGACTCAAAACAACAAGAAAAGGAGGTTAAACAACTATAAAATATGTGAGTCTTGCTCCTGTGTAGGAGAGGTATTTTTCTTGTCTGTACCCAGAGGCCCATTGTCTCATAATCCGCCCATGCTGACGTATCATCAATGTGTGTTGTACTGTGCATTCCAGGATTATTTTTTTTTTTACACTGTGAAATCCCCCTGATAAACCACAGAGAACTTCCAATAAACATGGACGCAAATATACCTTTTGGTAAAATCTCATGAAGCAAACTTGATTCAAAACGAGTGAAAGTGAAGTATCCACACATTTATAAACCAAGTAGTATTGATTTGCCACCACATTTGCCTCAGCTCATGGTTGCCAATCTGAAAAACGCTCATACGAGTATCAAAGTCCATACTGTCTGGCGCATGGAAAGACACTGTATGCACAAATGACTCATTTGTTCATTTAGATGACAGCCAAATCACCTGTGCTATTTTTTTATCAAGTTGTCAGTGTTTCAGGCATTTGAACCGTGGAGAACTTGCCTGGACATGTCAGCAGTGAGTGTGGACTACCAGAGAAATACTAGCAACTATCGCAAAAATAAAGCAACTCTGAGACAGCTGTTTTTTTTTTTACAGTGAAGAGACAAAAAGTCCAACCCACTAACCCCACATAAACGTAATACACATACTGATCTGTTGAGGCTACTTTCAGTTCACCCTGTGGTGCATCCCTTCCTCCTTTACGATGGGCGTCTCCCATCGTGATGTCCTGATGTTGAGTTTAGAGAGAAGCATTTATTCTTCAGTTCTGACGACATAACCTGTTTAATGTATCAATTCATATAGACAAGCACTTTAGACGGCTGTCAAGAAAACACGATCTAGCTCCCTGAAGGTGCACTATCATTGTGGTAGTTTTATGCGTTTTTGTATGAAGACACTCAATGGTTTATTTTGTTACTAATTTCGCCAATATTGTCAACGATAGATAAAAAATTTGACGAGGAAAAACTTTTCAAAAGAGGGTTATTACAGACGAAACGGGATCAATTAGATTTCCCTTCACTGTAACTGTGCAATGTCTGTGTTTGAACCTTGAACCTTTTAACTGTTTAAATAAAAAAAAAAAAAAAAACGTCATGTTGACTATATTATTTTAATTATTTTAGGCAATTATTACCATGCTTATCGAACTTACACACTAAGTTGTCATGACTTAAACGTGGGCCTACACTTGTGTTAACCTCAGGCACACTGTAGTGGTAAGGGGTTATTTGACAGTTTTGTGTCCTTAGTCACACTTACTGACAATGGCAGCGCCTGATGCCTCTCACCACATTACAATAAAGCACTTAACTGTGATGAATAGAGCCTCATTAGATACCCCTCAGATCTCAGTCACACAGGTCTCTGGTTTATTTATCTATGCAGGAATGTCTATAGACGTCATAGACGTGATTACTTTCACTGCAAAGACAAAGGTGGAGTTGATTGACTCGTTTGTTTGACACAAAAGTGAGTGGCGACTACTCGGGTGAGGCCAGCTGTTGGCTTGAGAAGTCGCTGTCATCATCCCCACGACAACTTTCACATGCCAATCAATGCTAACGATAGACAAAGTTTGACTGGGCGCTAACAATGTCGGGCAGCTGACGGAAGATGCTCTATTTAAGCAGAGTACTAGCATGTTGATGTCAGCTTGGGGATGCACTGGGATTTTCAATATGCATTATAAACACACATCTAAACACCGTGGGGGGGGAGGGGGTCGGGTTTTGATGTACTTGCGTATTCTAAAGAATTTTAAACACAGCTATTTAAAATGGTTAAAACGACAGAAATGCCGTCTGTATACAACGATGTTAATGATGGAGACAAAAGAGGGTACTGGGGATACCCTTTGAACAACAACACACAGCCAGGCACACATGAATAAACACATACTGTATTTGTGCATTTCGTAGTTTTTTTTTTTTTTTATTGTTTTAAAGGAAACTAAGGAGGAAATGGTGTGCTGGAAGAGAGCAGGGGTCCCGTATAGATGGGGCGGCCTTGAGTCCGGTCTCAAGTGCGTCTTCAAATTGTCAGAATACACATCTGGCAGGGCGGCGTCATCCCCCTCCTCACTGTGAGAAGTCCCCCACTATTACTGAGCATCTATCCTATTAGCATTAAACATGCCTGATAATTGAAAGGTGCGTTTACTTTGTGTTTACAGGGGAACACACCTACCTTCAATGACATCAGTGAGCAGACTGAAGCAGCCCAAGATTACGTGACCACAATCGCACGGGTAAAAATCACCCGACGTCAGTGTTCTAGGGTAAAAGTGCAATATATGAGACAGTCAACACCTCAACATGGTTAAGAGCATCCACGGTCCAATGATGTCACCTGCAGGTGAAAGTTGTACTGTTGTTTTTGGGATCTCCTCCTTTTCTTCCTGTGTCACCATTACATAATACCCTCTGAATAAAAAGCAGCTACCTACTTTATTCGCCATACATGGTGGGCCTATATCCCTTACCTGTGGTGAATAGTACTCAGGTTCTATTGTACCTGCAGATATAGAGAGGGAGGCCTGGGCCCCCCTCGGTGATCCGGTGTCCTGCAGTCTCAGGTTTCCTTCAGGGAAACCCTGGTATCTTTTCCTTTGGCCAGCTTTATGTGTGACTTCCTGTCTGTGGCAGGGATATGACTGCAGGACCTCTCCAGGGACAAGGTGACAATCGTCCTCTTCTTTAGTTTCCGTTCTTTTCTTCTTGTTTGGCTGTTGTTGTTTTTTAAACAAGGTGTGCAGGTGCGTGTGTGATCTGTGTGTGTGTGTGTGTGTGTGTGTGTGTGTGTGTGTGCACTTGAGAAAAAAAAAAACGTGTCAGAATAAGGCTTAGTGTTGAAACTTGTAGCAATTCTCTATAACTCGTGAGTTGTGCTAGTTCAAGAAGTTTTTCCTGAGATGTATGTATTTCAGTAAAGCTAGTATGCATTATATCACTCCATAGAAGAAATAAACAGCAAGATAATCTTTTGGCAGCAAGTTTATAACAGCAATCACACATCACAAAAACACATGAGTTTATTTGTTAGCATCTATAGCGTGGAACACTGGAGCTGATGTTGTACCCCTCAAACTTGTAACTCCAAGTCCATGGTCTGACAGATAAATGACAGGAATATAAACAGATAATTGATTGAGTAATCTTTTACTTTTCAGTGCACATTAACTCCTGTTTAATGCAATCATTGCTCAACACCACAATGAAAATGAATAATGCTTATCCCTCGTAAAGTGATCCCTTGCTAGTGCAACTCTAATGCATGAAATAGAGTACGTCAACATCAAACAGATGTCATCTAAAGTATTTTTAGTACAGATTTCCCTCATTTTTCAACTGCAGCTCAGTAAAGAAACTCTGCCCAGGGAAACACGAGGAGGGAATTTTGCACTAAAAATAATGTAACTTTGGATTACAGGCAGAGCGCTTTCAACCCAAACCACAATACAGCCTAATAATGAACAACACATTCAGCGAGTGCTGTGGTGTCAACACCGGGTGAAATCTGACACTGAACTATAAATCAGAAGTGCTGCAGAGGCATTAATCCACTTTTGGATAGAAGATAGCGCTGCATGTGGCCTCAACACCCGATATGTTATTTTATGATTCTTGGCAAAAATGTAATCAATACCAGCAGGTTGAATCATAAAAAGGTATTTTTTGTGATCGCGTTTTAACCCTGAAATGATGAAACCAATTTTTAAATCCAAAGTTTATTAGACGGAGTGGCTTCGCCAGCTGTGGCGGGCTGATTCGCAGTCTGTGGAAATGTTGGATTAAACAAAAACGGTTTTGCCCAGGGCAAAGTTTACCATTCAGGGAAGATCCGTGGGATCACGGATATAACTTTGAATATACTGTATTTCTTGCTGCTGGATAACAGGTACAAAGTGTACAGGGAGTAACATACTCAGTGTTAATGTTATGAATGGAGCTAGATAGAAGGGTGCACTCTCAGAGTCTAAAGGAATCTATCTTTGCAACTAAAGTCGTGGGTTAAAATCCCTTTTTCAGTGCAACACTGTTAGTTTGCTTATATTAAGTATTTATACCTCATTTAAATGCACAGTGTTGAATTTCATCCCAACATCTGTAGATGAATACTTTCTTTCAAATACATGTCAAAGTCCTTTCTGTCCTGCTCATTTATGTTGAGAAAAGGTTGTCATGTTTTCCTCAACCTGAGAACGCTGAGAGCATCCGCATGGGACTCTGGTAAAAGGTGAAACTCAAGACGATCCCTAGTTAGTGTAGCGTAGGTTAAAGCATCCTCCTTTCAGAGCCAGGTGGAGAAAGAGGGAAGGAGACAAATAGGTTCCCACCAGCAGAGGAAGGTCAGCTCTCCTGGGAGGCCTCTCCACTATTCTCTCAGAGCGAGGTGTGCTAGAAAAGAGTTTGTACTTAGGTCCAGAGTGAAGAAAAGGCCCCCACCCATAACCTCACAATCTGCCTCCGACATGCACATAACAACATGCACCATCCCTCCCTCTCTCTCTCTCTCACACACACACACACACACACACACACACACACACACACACACACACACACTGCATTAACCTGCTAATGGATTGACCCCCTCCCCCCATGTCCCCTTTGTTTCGGGGCACAGATCACTTTCCTCCTGCTCGATTGGAGAACAGCAGGCGAGCTGCGTTCCCTCACACACCCATCAAAATGTTCAAGAATAGGTGAACGAGCTTTCATATACATTGTGCTGTATGGTGGGAGGCTCGTTGTCTCTCCCAGGAGCAGCAGCTGTGGTCTGCATGGTTTCACTTGACATCGTTCCATATTCGCCTGTCGCACATGGCGCGTTTGAAAGAACTCCATGCCAAGAAAATGCATAAACAGGATTATTTTCTGGCAGTTTCATGCCTTATTATAATAATGTATTCTCTGGAACTCAAACAGAAAGCAGACAGTGTTTTTTTTTAATGTTAATGTAATGCCATTTATACTTCCACATGCACAGTCAAGTGTTCTACTCAAAAATCGTGAAGTATGAATGGAATGAAAATGTTCCATCTGCACCAGGATCCAGGTCTGCGTCAAAGCACACACAGTTCTAATCACGCCAGATGTCTGTGTTGTCTGTGTTGTCTGTGTTGTGAGCTCTAACAGGCTTCGCTATTGGTTCATCCCAAGGGGTAAGTTTAGTTCCACAGCGTGCGGAGAACTGGAAGAAAAACATAATCTGCGACAAAGGTTACACGTTATGTTACGTTTCCTTACGTTTCTGTAGTGGAAAGGGGCTATAAGTGTGCTGTCATTCACAAACCTCAGTTCAGAATGGATTGGAGCTGTTTGAACAACACATTCTCACATCCAGCCAGCGAATACCGACGCTTGATCATGTGGCCCGACGCTTTAAATTATGACGTTCTGGGTACCGCTCGACCGCTCCAGTGTCAGACGTGTCGGGGACGGCGTGTCGCTTTCTGCTAGTTACGCGCATAAAGTTACTTTTCAAAATAAACTTTCAATGTATACTTAGTTTTTTAGGTTTACTTACGCAACAAAACCACTTGGTAAGATTTAGGCAACTAAAGTACTGAGCTTATAGGAAAAGATTGCGGTTTGGGGTTTTTACAAAGGGGCCAAAAAGAATGGTCTCCTGGGTGAAAGTCCTGTGTTTGTTTCACCCATTCCACCATAAGACATGGACGTTCTCACTCTTTATACTATGTCAGTTGCTCTGCCCGTCTATTAATGATGTGGACGGGTTTGCATTGAAGTTAATTGAAAGTCTGGTGAGCCTCATACAGACGCTAAATGGTGCCTAGATGCATCGGTATCAGAGGTCAAATGGGCACTGACCACGCGTCGGTATTTGACGAGTTGGGAGTGAACGGGTTGGATTGCACTATTCCCTTGGGCTTTCAACAGTTTGTTATTTAGTTAATTTAATACATTTTGGGCTAATTAGATGCTGAAGTGGTTTGGGATCGACTCCGGTTAAAACACAACTCATGTTGGCTCAAGTCTGAAATGTATGTGATATTAAGATTATAAAATTATAAAAATGATTTGGTTGATGTTTAGATGAATAGTGTGCTCATCAAACCTCATTCAAACAGCTTAATACAATGTCACATATTTGATGTGAAGGCACAAACATTTTTTCGTCTGAATCAAAACACTAAATTGTTCCAGATGTCACTCTAATCCTCTCAAAAGGAATCTGTTGCTCTTGAACCTCTTTGTGAATCTCTATTCAGGGTCCGTCCCGTCTTTCCATTGATCTGAGCTGCTCCCTAGCTCTGACCTTTCATTTTGAACAGATAATTCCTCTGTCCACAGACATGTGTGATGTTTGAGTGTGTGACGAATGCCCTTGATCCGCCCTGGTGAGGGATTTTGTGACAAACATGCTACCTCACGCCAGCGTCTGACTCCACACAACCGCTTCAAAGAGATCTGGGAGACGACTAGAGTTTCACATATATCCATCTTGTTTGGACTTCAGCTCGGGAGTTGTATGTCGTGTTTAAATGTATTTGAGCAGGACTGTGTGTGTGTGTGTGTGTGTGTGTGCGTGTGTGTCCCAACACATCATTACTGGTACCAGTCTGTGTGTAGAGTGCAGAGAAATTTCCAGTGAATGCCAATAATAAGGTCATTCATAACAGAGCGTAAGGTCACAAGTTTCACCCCTAAATTGGCAAATGAGTATATCTTCAACCTTTCTGTTTAGATGCTCTTGAATGAGACAGTGCTTGTTCTCTTCACATTTGCTAAATACTTAAGATGGCATGTAAATGCATCAAGGAACGTCTTGTCTAAACACTGGTCTACAAGGCTGTGTTCACAATGAACAGTCTTTACGTTCAATTCAAAATTGCTGCTGTGGTAGTTTTTTTGTAAAGTCTAACTGGGTCAGTGTGTCTCAAATGAAGTGCTTGTTTGATTGTCAGACAGCGACTGAAACCCCCCCCCCCCCCCTCCAACATTTCCGACATCTGGATTTGGGAGGCTGCATCCCACAACGTTTGTAACTTTCCGAAACTAAAAATAAGACAAGCACAGCCATTGGCCAGCTGTTTGAAGGTGAGAAAGTATGCTTGAACTTCTCTTTTTCAAATCCCTTTTTATCCCAAAATGACTCCCATCACATTTTCTACGGACAAACTATGGCAACACCAGTAATGTCTTTGAGGATTGATTAACCTCATTTTAAAGATGATTGATGATGATGAAGGCAGGCCCACATTCAAGTGTGGCTTTTTGGAACAACTGTGCACACTTTTTCTTTTGGACGTGGATGGACGATACTTAATACAGACTAATTTGTTTCAAGCACACCCACGGCTTTAACTGTGGAAAAAGACAGTTTGTGTCATTTGAGTATGTATAATAATGTAAAATTAGACAAATAGCCAAAGGCGAAAAAATATTTCAAACCTGTTTGATCTTTTTATAATTTTGACATTCAAATAAACTAATGTTGAGACGGGGACTTTGCAAGTGATGGTACCTTGGGCAAAACTTGTTTCATAACATTTCAAAAGGGAAAACAAGTAAGTAAACATGTAAAGAAATCAATGACTAAAGTTTTTTTTATTTAATAACACTATTGCAATTGGCAGCCCATGTAATAAGGGGGAAAATACCTTCTGATTCTACGTTCCATGATTCTAATGGATGGTGTACACACCACAGGGTATTAGCTGTTGTGTATTTTAGGATATAACCCTTCACTTGACAGAGGTATACAAATACACATCCTTCTTTTGTCTCCAAAAACGTCAGTTAAATTATTTTTCTGTTGCTGTAACTTACTCTCCTCAATGCAAACAGTAGCGTAGCCAAACCGATGTGCACATGCAAAGCTGTGACAGGTTTCTGAATGACGTGGGATTTGGTTATAGTCAAAGAAGCACTGGTATTGTTCCAAATTTTAAAAACGAAAGTTTGGTCCTTTATTGCGCTACATATCATTGTACATAGTATACTTTGGAATACATAAAACAGTTGGCTGCAGTGTGAACTTTGCTAAAGTCCAGGGTCAATACTATATATGCTACTATAGATACAGCTGCACAATCCCTGAACATATGTACGTTGCCTCATAGAGGAATTGTAACATAAACCATGTGTCTGTAGCTGTTGCTCTGCTGATATGAAGTGGAAACTGACCGCCGACTTTATTGTATCTTTGTCTTTTTCTACCTCACAATTTATGCTGATCTGTGTTAGCCGGATCATAAATGTTTGTCACCGTCTTTGTATGTTTATAGCAGACAATACGCAGGAGGGATGTGTGTGTGTGTGTGTGTGTGTGTGTGTGGGAGGGGGGGTGCGAGTAGATGAAATATGATCCCATTAAGCAGCACCCCGCTCCCTAACCCCCAAAGGCCATTATAACTCTCTTTGCAAGCAACCCCCCTCCCTCGTCCAACCATCTCTCTCTCAAAGTTTGGACACCTGCCAGGTCCCACAGTCATTATACTAATGAGCACTGACAACCTAAAGTCAGTCTGGCTGCAACACCAGCACACACACACACACACACACACACACACATACAACCACACACACAATAACAGTGTCTAGAACTTTAATTCTGATATGCACACACACACACACACACACACATACCTTGGATATGATTATTTTATTCTTCACAACTGGTATGAATCGCTGAATGAAAACCATTAACTGACTAATGTAGAGGCCTGTCAACAGAAACAAGTCCAATTTAATTATGTGTTCACTCACTTGATGACGTAATTGGCTTTACTGGTCCTGCACACCACATTTAGGAGAGTTTTCTATCCATTGTTTACATACTTGCAACCCTCCCATTTTTCATTGCTCTCCCACTTTCCTCCTGAGGTCAGAATTCTCCCATATTTCTCATTAATTTATGACAAATATCCTTACGACTGCTGTTTCCACTATGACAACAATATAGCTACACTTGCTCACCCACTCATGCCTCGTACTCCTCAGCAAGTAAGAAACGGAGAGAGAAAAGGAAAGTACTAAGAAACAGAAATAGCATCCTGGAATTGAAGAATTCACATTTCTTACAGACAGTTTTAAAAGGAAAGGGGCATGCATTTATGCCAAATCTGCCACGTTAGTGTACTTATTAATTTCTTTATTTTCACAAACTCTTTTTCGGGGTGAGCACTGCCAGACCCCCCTGATTTTTTAAGTCTTAAATTTGGTAAGTATGACTGCTTATCATGAGATTCGAAGCGGGAAAACCTAGAAACCACCGTTTATTGGTTGAAATTGAGTTTCCTTGCAAGTCTGCGGACTAAGCTGCCACTTTTGGGGGGAGAAGCTCATCCCCATAACATTGAGGTAATCACTTCTTCTCAGTCACAACTCCCAAACAGCATCCGAGCAGGAAACAGCCCCTGTTATAAAACAAAGCATGGGGCTGCATTGGTGGGGGCGTGTAGCTTCAGGTACCAGTGAGAACATGAAATACAATCCAGGAAGTCCAGTTTGAGGAAAATATCAGTGACGGCTTATCAGACACCCAAACACTGCACAGGAGTTTACAGGAGGAGGATTTTACTGTGGAAAGTTATCTTTAGTCACTACGATGGAATATGAAACGTAGAAACTCGCTCTTCACATTGCAACGTTATCTACCAAGAATGTGCACGAGAACAGATACAGTGTGACTGGCTGCTGCAGCGCCCTGACGAATGATGTCATGTTGTGCTGCGGCCAGAGTTGAGCCAGGTTCCAATTTTTTGTTGTACGACACTGCTAACGCGTGGATGTTCAGCAGGTATAATGCGATTACATGCTGTTGATTTATAACCACAACCACAAAGAAAGTATAGCTGAGGCTGATGGGAATATCAGCAGCAGCACCAACCCCTTATACAGGAAAGATGATGCGCCAGGGATGTTGAAAAAGAAGGTTGATGGGCAGGAGTAAGTGCAAAAAAAGTAATTTTTTTGTAAAACAAATACTTTGAAATTGAACAAAACTACATAATTCTGAAGCAAAAAGAACAAGAAACTAATGAAACTGCAGCCTCACAGCAAACTCCTTCCCCACACTGCTCCAGTGAATGGCTTTATACACTACCAGCCTCACCTGACTGGAACATACCACCTGTACAGGTATAGGGGGAGCCAGACAAAGACCAAGCATCCACTTCAAACTACATAACAAATTGTTAATGTAAGATTTCTGAGTTAGCGGTGACATCAAATTAAACTATGGGCACCCATACAAATAAAATGAGCGCAGCAAGTGTAATAGAATGTATTTTACTGCAGAATTGTTTTGCCTGTCTTCTTACATCTACAACAGTCCTCTCACTGCTCAGAGAACATAATGGTGCAAACCTGTTTTCCCTATCCCCGATTGAGCAGCTGATCGACCCCAGGCCGACATCCCAGGTAAGAACAACAACAAAAAACAACATCACCAAGGTAGAACCCCTTTCAACAGGTCATCATCCCATGAAACTAAAAGATAAATAAATACAAACACACACACAAAAACAAACGCTGTATATGTTGGGGAACTAGTGAAAAGAAAGAAATAGTTGTTGAGATATTTTTAGAGTGACAGACCGACATTGAGAGCTGCAAAAAGAGGTACAGAGGTGGTATTCTACACAAGCTGTTTTGAAAGTTCAATGGATACTTCATCCTTTTTTGTTGTGGAACTCATCAAAGAGGATGACTGGCATCCTCTAGTTTGTCGTAAAGTCGAAATGTTAGTTAATGATAAGTGTTTGTAATTTTGAGTCAAACTCGTCCTTTGCTTGCAGTTTTTGTGGGATTTTTCACACCATCTCGTAACCAAATCTCTGAGAAGTTGACGTGTGTCTCCTCCTTCTGAAAATTACTTTGAGGAAACATGTATTTGTTTCATCTCTGAGAAAAATAACAAAATCTCACAAAACACGTTTTAAAGTTGGAACATAATCGGAGGAAGCCGGTGACGACGACCTCATATCCAGCCTTGTCCGTTTTCACATGGGAAATTTCATGAGCGAGACACCTGCCAGCCTGAAGAGAAGCAACACGACCTGATGAGACGGCGCACTTCCTGGCGCGACACCGCCCGTCTGGCAGGAACACACGCAGGAGACAGGTTAGTAAAGTGACTGGTGTGTGTGTGTGTGTGTGTGTGTGTGTGTGTGTGTGTGCGTGTGTGGACAGGCTACACCCTCAGGAGTGTGCCACCACGGCAACTCTCTTTGTGGGAACAATACCACCTGTCGCTCAGGGCTACCAGACAATGGAGGCCAGATGGGGAGCAAAGGGTGGAGCACGCAACCAAATGCCGACCTAAGCAGGGGAATCAAATCAAACTCTTTCGGTATTCCTGATGCCAAGAGCCTATGGTTTTATTGTTTTATAGGGTTGGTTCGGGTAATACAGTAAATGGCCATCTGTCTTCCTCTTCTTTTAATCTCTCTTTGTCCCCGGGCCTTTGTTTCTTTGTCTCTGACGCTCTTTCACACACATACACGAGCAAGAGATAGTGATTTGATTTTTTTTATTTATTTCAATTTTTATTTGTTTTCTTTTTGAAATTTTATTATTTTCTAGATGTCACCTGAGCTAACTGACTAATTTGTTCGTGTGTCGCATTTAGGGTCAATAGTGTCCATCTATCCATTTTCTACTGCTTATCTGGGGCCTTTTGCATGTACCAATGCTGTTCATGAAAGATCAAAAAGCAAGTGATTTTATTTAATAATTGGTGTTATTTTTAAATACAGCCACACTTTGTCATTGTATCAATGTGAAAACACTTATCTCACAAGACTGTAATAATAAGTATAGTGGATACAGCTGGAGCACTGCATGAGTATTAAGATGTGCATATGGAAAAGATTCACTGGATGGGAATGGGACTCCCCATTCCACATCAAACAGTGAACTTATCTTTTTTTTAAATAAAAAATAAATGTAAACAAATACATTTATTTTTATTATTTAACTTTCGGGAAAATTAGTGTGACTTAAGATTGGTTTCATTCTTACAGAATATCAACACCAGCTGTGTTGTGGATCCTTTCCAAACTGCTGTAGTAGTCAAGTTTCTGAAGAGTAGGAAAGTTGTGAGAGAGAGAGAGAGAGAGAGAGAGAGAGAGAGAGAGAGAGATTCTAAGCCCTTTCACATTTAACAAGTCAAAAATAAATCTCAGCATCTTCTGACTTTTCAATGATGACTTCTCAACCTCAGTGTGAGACAGTTGTCTTCATCACTCAAGTCTGCAACTGCAGTTCCATACACATTAGTGCTAAACCACTGAATCAAACAGAATTACTTTCAGTAAGTCAGTAGAAGTGAAAAAAAAAGTAAAAGTCAGAACGTATAAGCAGAAGTTGCCCTTTGGCCCGGGAATCCACCGGTGCAAAGAAACAGACGGTTCGGTCACGATTCACTTCTTCAGCCATACGAGTCTTTGTCCTCGTCCTCGGACACATCCCTCATTTCCTCTCTTGAATCTCTCACCGTCTGTTTCAGCGACCCCCCCCCCTTTTCTCTCTCAAGAAACAGGATGTAAAGAAATGCTGGTGGATCAGCAAGATAAACCATCCACTTACTTTTAGATATGAAACATGTCGTTCCTTATGGCGAAAGAAGCTATATATGCTATATATACTATTTTAGGGAAATTGCTGCCTGTATATTTCTCAGCATGTGTCAATGAGTTCTCAGAAAAGAAATTCAGAACTCCACTATATGTAATATCTTGGTATTGCACTCTGAATCTCAGCTATTGCTTTTGAGAGTCCGAGTTTTTTTAATAGTGTCTGCTCGTTCATCGGAATCATTTTTAAATCACAGTCTCTTGACTGAGCAATGAGAGGAGAGCCAGAGAGAACATTTCAAATGAAGCAAAAATAATGGAGCGAATGTGGGAAGACTGTTGAGTTAACGCTCACAGGCACAACTGTATCGTGCAGAACAAGTATAAATGTAAATGATCTCTCTTGATAGTGGCTGTTTGTGCTCATCAGCCACTTAACTTCCATTCAAATCTAAACTAGGTAAGACCATGCACTCTGGGCAAGGGGTCATTCCAGTCCATTTTTTCCACTAATTAGATGGGCACGATTTCTCGGTTCCCATAACTTGTATGATTACCCCATGAAAAGAAATAGCATGTACAAGAGAGCAGACGTTTTTGTTCCCTTTTTCTTTCTTATAAACGTCTGCACATTCAAGTATAAATCCAAGCTATCCCTGACACTCATGCCATGCTGCCATTGGAGGTATAGGAGTGAAGGCTGAATAGAACAAGAGAATGTGGGAACTGGAGGTTTTCTGCCCTGTCAGGGTCGCCATCTGCTCTTTATCCACCCTGGCACCAAGCCCTGGTCCAACCCTTGGCACCTATACCCACGCACACACACACACACACACACACACACACACACACACACACACACACACACACACACACACACACACACACACACAAATTGCATGCATAGTATACTTGTTACTTTGCTAAGAAAAGCAGATGTGCGATGCGCTGCAGACAAACAAATTATGGATCAAGCAATGCATCTTAAAAAAATTGATTATACTCATATAAACGTGTAAAATTAGATCCAAGTGAGTGGGTTTGCATATTTAGAGTTTTCTACAACGTCTCTGGCTTTTTATTTGTAATGAGTCAGTGAATGGAAGAACAAGAGTAAGTGTTATTTTGTGGATGTTCTTGTGTGTGTGTTTGTGTGTTTGTGGGAAGGGGGGTGGTGGCTTGAGTTTGTATGTGTGTGAGAGTGTGTGTTTGTGTGCAAAACAAAGAACATGTCTTAGTGTTTGAGTAGAAAGACAAGAGGGCCATAAGTATTTTGTGTGTGTGTAAACCCAAAGTGATTGGCTTTTGTTTTTCCGAAGGAGTGGGTGGGGAAGGTGCGTGACAAGCGTGTTTCTCCCCTTTTGGGTGACTTGGCTCAGTCAGAGCGTTAGTGCGTGGGTGTGTGTGTGTGGGAGTCTGTATGTGTGTGTGTGTGTGTGTGTGTGTGTGATTACGTTGGTTCCCAAAACAAAACCAGCAGCTGTTTTTACAGGCTCACATACACAAAACCCATTAATCTGTTGTCATGTTAGAACCCCCATCACCCTTCCCTTTCCTTCTGTAGCCATTTCTTTACACTTTCACATAAACACAAATATAGAAGATCTTTTGATATAATGGATAAAATAATAAAAGAAAACAAGATATTTTTAATAGAAATAACACAGCAATAACACCTGATGAGGTTTACTTTTGCACAGAATATCAACAAAGGCATTGCAGCTTCTCAAAGACAGCTACCAACCCGAATGTTGTGGCTTAAAAGTCCTCTCCAATTAATTTTTGCTGTACTTAAACGAGCACAACAGAGAGGAGAAAAGAATCATCGCTCACCAGCTCCATGGTGACAGGCAGAGTTGTCATTAGCAACCGAGGAAGCACAGCTTGCCGAGGTTCACAGCTGGCACCACTGCATTTGAAAACATCACTTATCAGAAACTTGCACGTGAAGGCGTGGGGAGTTTTGGAGTTTAACTTAAGGCAAATTGAAGATTATTTTTAAACTAGTTTTATGAAGACAAGATGATGCATGAATGAAAAATATATTAGCGTGTTGAGATAACGTGTAGTCTTGCTTCAGTAAAGATTAACATTCACACTGAATGTCTTTTTTTTCATCGTTCTCCTTTCAGTTGTCAAACAACAGAACTGTGCATCATCACCAACATCTAGAAAGGAATGTGACAGACGCATCATTTCCTGTTGGCCCATAGCATCAACTAAGCTGAGCTGGACTCACAATTTAGTTCTTATTTACATGTGTTTCTGTGTCTGATGGGACGGAGCAGGTAAGAAAAAGCTGTGAGTCGGATCCTTAACTGACTCCTTAACTTTACAGCCAAACGTGACCAGGTATGATTTCGTCATTGTTTTGCTAAAACTCTCTTTTCCCCGTACGCAGCAGCAACTTAAGACTCATCCACTCTGGAGGCCGTTCAGGAAAAGCACAGTTTTTGGCTGAGAGAAAAACGTTGGCTTAGTGTGGACAGAGGGCTGTGACATAGATAACGAGGTGAATATTTAAATTAGAACGTCTTAATGTGGACGCACCCTCAGCTGTGGTCACTGAGAGTAATCTGGTTGAGACAGATAATCTCATAATGTGTTTAAGTGTTAAACCCCTTAACTCCCAGTTTACATGTAATCAGATTCCCTTCCTATTTCCTATGTTACGCCATTAGCAGTTTCATGCAAAGACTATCGAGAACACAGTTCTTATTTATGGTGATTATACTCTAGCATTACTTAATATTCATTTCCTCATCCTTTTCCATGTGCTTATTAAAGCAAAACAAACTTTAAAGTTATCATTCTTCTCTACACAAAATCTTGCTTTTTGATCCAGGATAGGCTTCATATTTGACTTAACCTGACAAACAAAAACCTGTGCTTTTACTCCCTAGAAATTCTCTGAAATGAGATTCCTGCCAAAAAGAGTGTGTGGAAGGATTAGATGACTGCAGGGAACCAATCATACACATGCACTGAAGATAAATAAACAAACAAAAACAAGTCTGATCACAGTCGTCTACAGACGCTGACTGACAAACCACAAGACGGCATGTCACTGTTGTTGTGGGTCATGATTTGTGTGTGACTGTGTGTGTGTGTGTGTTTGTGGGTGTGTGTGTGTGTGTGTGTGTGTGTGTGTGTGTTTGTGGTTTAGGAGTCAATCCCTCCAAACAGGACTGTCATTAACCCTTGTAGCTCTTGAAAGACCACCCAGATGTTGTATGTGTGTGTGTGTGTGTGTGTGTGTGTGTGTGTGTGTGTGTGTGTGTGTGTGTGTGTGTGTGTGTGTGGCCTGCAGACTGGCATTGTGTTGTGTGTTATCTTTCCACTCCAGCCTGTCCATTTGTACTGCTAAGACAACAATCCCCTTTAGGAGTGGGAGAGAGGACTGTATTATATCACCATGGTAACGCACAGCTCTCAAAATGGAGGGAAAATGATATCAGGCTAAACAGAAACGTATAAGATACTGTGGCAACTACCCCGTCCCCATTGTTTGACTTCACGTCTGTGCCCTAATTTGACACTTCCTTGCTTCATGTTCCCCCCTAATGACCCACCAGCGGGACACTTGAGGGGCCCACATGCCCTCTGGCTGGCCCAAAGACCCCTTTGGTTGGCTCAATTGGCCGATGTGTCCTCCGATTGACTAACGTACCCATCTGGTTAACCTAAATGCCTGTCTGGTCAGCTCAAATGTTATTTTATAGCTTATTTGTGTCACTCGGTTCATGCATTGCCATTAGGAAAATTGGCTTGTGGCAGCATTAAACCTAAAAGGAAAAAAAAGAGAGAAATATTATAACAAGAAGTTGAAATACAATTGAAAGATAGAAATTGTAGAAATAACAAACAATGATAGGATTACATTATAAAATTACGCATAAAACATGCTATCAATGGTTAACTTGTATACACGTTTAGTCACTCTGAATAGCTTTTATACACACACACACACACAAGCAAAATATAATCATACAATTATTTGTAGTCATTAATCCCTGGTCTTCTTTGAAAGGCTATAACAGCTTATACATTTGTTTTCCTTTTCATAGGATCTTGCAACTGGCGCAATCTCTTGAAAACTGTGTAACTGAAGTCCTTAAGTCCTCTTAATAAAAGATTATCCCTGCTCCATTTACTGACAGGAGACATGTGCACAACTGGCTATGGACCCAGCAGCTTCAGAGGAAGAACTCAATTTGATTGTTTTGAAAAAAGGTCTCACATTTTACTTTGGAATGAGTTCTCAAGTGGATCAAAATTGACAAAAACATTTATTCACATCTATCTGAGAATAGATCCCAATCCATATTCACATCTTGTTTAAAGGGGACAAAATACACACTAGATCTTCTGAATGTATGTTTGTGTGTTTGGATTCTGATGGACATTTTCAGACGTTTGAAAAATATGTGAAGGGAAATGATCCCCAAAGATGTAATCACAACTGTTTTAAGAAATATCAGAGTCTAATTAACTGCTGATTTTGAGCCCTTTTACATCTCAAGTGTATCTACACAGTAGCTGTGAGGAGACGAATATTATTTCCTGTTCACTTTCCTGACCCTCACCTTGATTTTGTGCTTTGACATGACAGTCTAGCAGTAACCAGAGCACTATGAGTCTCCTGCAGCTGCTGAAACATACAAAGAGTCCCTTCTTTGTAACTTTACATTCAACACACCGGTCCTCTGCGCGGGATATATGTTCAAAGATGGAAGGAGAAAGAGCATTACATGGGAGTTTCAAAGGGCAAATACACACACAGACACACACACACAAGCACCTCTCACACACCTGTGCAAACTCTCCCTCTGACTTCCTCTCTCCAAGTCACAAACACGCACACACGCACACACATTTCCTGTGGGCCCATACACTGACCAGTCTGTTCTCCAGGGCGTTGGCTGCCGGGCACTTGGTCAATGTGTACCCAAGTGTAATGCTTCAGCGCTCTGGGACTGGCATGCAGACAACACACACACACACACACACACACATACACACACACGCGCACACACACACACACAGACACACACACACACACACACAATAATACATTTTTGGATTGATGGTTGGAGCAGCAATGAAACAATGTCCACGAGGACAAAGTGCTGACCGGCAGCTTTAATTTGAGGGTGTTTACACTCTGATCAGATGGACGGTGTTTGAAATTTGGCTCTTTTTAGACAAACTTGGCCAATTTAAAAGGGACGGAACGTATTGAACAGGTTAACATGGACTTATTTATACAGTAAATATTCAAACAAAAAGTATAGTAGCCAACAAGACGTGGTACATATCTTTGTGTGAACAACCATCCGTACCTGTTAGCAAGCTACTCAGCTCGGTTGCTTACAGGACGACAATTCTACAGTTTATTCAGGAGACGTATTTGTACCATCGACTCTTGTTTTGTGACACCCCAATGAATGTGGCCGTTGCATCACAGCTTATATTCGAGGGTATCTTCCCAGGATTTGGGTTCTGTGCCTCTCCACTGTCAAGACGGTTTGCAATTGATCAAATGTAAGAAATCTCATCTCAAAATTCAGAGACGTTGCACAGATTTACGTTGCCCCTTTGAGCAAATACACCGATCACAGTGAATACATTGAGCTGAACATGTTTTACGCCCTTAGACATATTTTGGTAAAGTCTATACTACGAAGACGTAGCTGACATCGGTAACCGGGCTGTATCTGCACAGAGCCGGAACAATGACAAACACACAATTATACAACAAAGTCCTGTTGGATTCAGTGTTGTATCCACACAGCTGGGAAGGAGAGGAAAGAGCTGGGTGATCTTTAACACACACTTTATCACACACACACACACACACACACACACACACACACACACACACACCACCTCCATTGTTTACACACCCCTGAGCAAATGTCTAAAGAACGACGCAGCAGTGAAAATCTAAACAAAAACTTTGTGTTGAGGTCGACATCTCACTCAACATCAATCCAACATCTGTCACCACCACACAGGTGACGTGACACCATTTGCAAACCCACTACGCTCAAGCAACGCACGCACACACACGCACGCACGCACGCCGCGCACACACACACACACACACACACACACACACACACACATATGCACACAGACCCTCTCGTCTAGTAGATTCAAAGTAAATCAACAGTTTTCCAACACATTCTTATCAACTTAAATAATATGTATTTACTGTATCTGCATATAGTTTTCTTCATTTATTTTATAGCTCATTATAAGTTGTGTTGTGTCCCGTGTTCCTACATTCTTGCTCTACACTCTACAAAAGTATCAAATTCGACTTTTCTCTACCTTTACTTATTTCTCTTCACCTTTTACTTCGCTACATGCTGATTTCTGGAGATAATCTGGTGTTCCCACAGTTAGGTCAGGTTTGCGGTGAAATAAGTATCTTTGTTTGACTGATGGTGTAGAAGTCGCAGAAACTCATGTGTCAAATATGATAGAAAGGCCACGACAGGGTTTAATTTCTGTTGCAAACTCGGTCGTTGATTTACATTCCCCCTGACATAAATAACTCACTGAGCTGTAATAAATGTATGACTGTTCCCTTTGCTGAGACACTGCGCACAGACCATGAGATATTGCCTGACACGTACAGCGTCAGTGGTGGACTCAGGCTGTCTGAGGGGCAAGGACGAAGAAATTAATAAAAAGGAACGTGCAGAAGGTTTTATAGTACCCATATGGCACTGCATCTCCTTTTCTCCACTGGAAGGGCCCCCAAGAGGACACTTTATCAGGGCCCTCTGAGTCCACCAATGTACAGCGTGTTTGATTATACATTAATAGATTGTGGTGATTTTCAAGGCACATAATAACATCAATAACCCCAAGTTCAAGCTACACAAGGACACCTACCATTTCTCTGTCGTCATATCTGATCATTTGATGAAAAATGCTCTTTCATTTATTGACGTATGATGCAATAGTTCAAAAGTCACGATAATGGGTTTGCTTGTGAGTTTTTGCCCTTAATTCTTTTGCAACATCAACTTAATAATTAATCCATAGATATCATTCATATATTTTTTGCTCCACCTTGTACCTCTTTCAAGTGTCTTTTTGTTCTTGATGATGCTTATTCTTTTATTTATACCTTGTCCTTGAAGGAAAGTTCTCTATCTTCACAACTCTTGCCCTTGTCTTTGTCCTTCACTCGAGACACTAGACATGTGATGCACTTGATAGAATACACGCTTCATGGATGCACTCACTACAGACAGCATAGAAATATATAATTCATTTTAAAGTAATATTTCTAGAATATATCTAGAATATCTAGAAAGACTTAGTCTTTGTCAAATTAGTATTTAACCTTAACTCAACCGCAGATAGGAGGAGGTGCATACAATCCTTCACATCCATCTCACAGTATTTACCCGTCCGCAGGCCTTTAACTTCCTACTGACCAAGACAATATCTCCCTCTGACCTGACCTCTGACATTTCCCCTTGGTATCACCTGCCATAAACGGCCAGCGTTTGAACAAGGCATTCTTAGTTGGGGTGAAGCAACAATCTGTATCAGGAGGCAACAGCGGCCCTCAGGGAGAGCTGGAACCGACCCCCTCTCTGCTTTATGGTGCTCATTTAAGATGGCAGGCAACCAGAGTAATATGTGTGATGATTGTGTGTGTGTGTGTGTGTGTGTGTGTGTGATGATTGTGCGTGTGTTTGTGTAAGAGCTGATTTAGGGGTGGAGGCAATGAGCGTAGACGAGTGCTGGAATCCAGCTGGCTCCACAGCTAGCTAACCATTAACTAGTAATAAGTCAGTAATAAGACAGACAGACAAACGGATAAACAGACAGACAGACAGACAGACGGATACACGATAGCAGATAATAACTAGACAGACAGAAAAGAAACACAAAGTATTTGATAGAGCATATAGAAAACATAAAAAAAACATGACTGAATCATAGGTTAAAGGGGAATTTGGTTGACAAAGCAAAAACGTGACTATTGACAAATAAAGTTAACTCCTAACCCTAACCCTGGGATAAAATTAGAATTTACACATTAAGTCATTGAGTGAAAAATACTTAGTATTTGTTATCTTCCGTCATTTTCTTGAGAGTAAATTTTCTGAAAAACTTGCCCCGAAGAAAGCGATGGAAATTGTGTAGTTGGAAGTCACAAAGATGTACAATAAGTGTGGTGAGATTAACACCTCACTTATTTCAGTATACGTATCTTCTAGAAATACTGCATTTCCACCGTAATGTTTTGACTTTGAGAAACTTTTTATTTACGGGGCTTTTTCATTGAGAGTTTCGGTAGAGAAGGCCACTGAAACTGTCACCGGCAATAAAATCAGTATTATCGTTAAACAAAGAGGAGGGGTTTGGTAATTAGTGCTAAAAGGTCAGACGCTCATGCACACAACACAGCCATCACTCCCTGATAGGAAGGAAGAGTTGCTGTAAATTTGTCACACACTCAGCAGGGGACATCTGTTGGGATTTGTGTGTGTGTGTATGTGTGTAGGGGGGGTGGAGGGGGTGTTGTTGTGGAGGGTCGTACTACAGGAAACCAGCCAAAGCTCCAGTGCAGGAAAGAGGACGCCATGATTTTGGTGTCAGAGGGAAGGCTGAGTGTGTGAGAGAGAGAGAGAGAGAGAGAGAGAGAGAGAGAGAGAGAGAGAGAGAGAGAGAGAGAGAGAGAGAGGGGAAAAAGTTCCTTCGCAAGTCACAACATCATTATGTGGTAAAGTCAAGTCAATTTTTATTTATATAGCACCAAATCATAACAGAGGGTATCATCTGACACTTTAACAGAACTGGTCTAGACCGTACTTTTTAATCTTTTTATTTACAGAGGCCCAACAATCCCTTATGATCAAGCACTAGAACAACAAAAAAAACTCCCCTCTAACGGGGGAGAAACCGTGAGCATCTAGGTGTATGTTTTTCACATTATATTATTATATGTGTATTATTAATGCAGGCTTTTTTTTTTGTTGCTTAAAATCTTCTCTTCTTAAACTCGCCTGCACATCACACCGGCTTTGTGTCAGTTGATGCCAGCAAGCAGTGGAAAGAATAAAACAGAAGCTGCCATGAGATGTGAGAAAATATAGAATATATTTATACATTGTGCAACATTATATCTTTCGTTGAAAGACAGTTCACGTTTGTTTTGTTAACCTTTGTTGGCTCGTCTTTCCTGTAGGAGTCATTCAATGAGTATCAGGGTTTGGTTTCCAGTTATAGCAGATGGTATACAGTTAAGAGGATGACTTTAAACAGGTAACCAAATCTAGCAAATCCAGATAAAGACATGGATACTGTTTCAAAATATCAGTTGAATCTGTTGAACCTTGAAATATCACCACTTATCTGTTTATTAAGGGCAGGCGTCATTGTCCTAGTACAGTGGAGTTCTCTACTGAAACTGATTCCTGCCAGGTGTTTGGGGTTTGAAACTAAGAGAGGAAAGCTAGTACTATTGTATGTATCCAAAATTATCTAGGGATGTGCTCATGTTCACCTCCACAGTTTATTGCTTCTGCGTAATCCTAGAACACCACTTATTTCCTCAAATGTCTCTGACCCTAATGCGGTTCTTCTAAAAGTGACTTGAAGTGATTAACTGTTGAGAAGATCACTCTGCGTACCCTGTATGAGTGACTGTGGTCAGATAGATTCTAGATCTCAGTCTGTACATAGGAAGTGGACATAGTCCCCGTCACCCATTGGTTTGTGGACTGCCGTTTTGAAGCCTCGAGATCAGCATTTTGGCTGCCACCATCTTGTTTTTTTGCCGTCACCATATTGGTTATTTTGGAACCAGAAGTGAAACGAGAGGGGGAAGCAACCGAACACACAATAAGACATTTTTAGTCGACCAAAATGTTTCTGAAAACAGACTATGAAAGGGTTACATTTGTAAGACCCAGAACGGACAACACCGTGGTAGCGACCTGTCAATCAAGAGGGAGCCACGGCCTAAAGCATACTCTGATTTATCATTTATTTTACTCAAAATTGGACCATAATTATGAACATCACATTGTACGGCAGAATACTTGAAACTAGCAAATTAAAACTATAAGCTCATTTGTACAATGTTTACTGAGGTAATAAATCAAGTGAGAGGTAGGGTAATTTTCTCATAGACTTCTATACAATCTGACTGATTTTGCAGCCACAGGAGTCGCCCCCTGATGGCCATTAGAAAGAATGCATTTAAGGTATTTCTGCATTGGCTTCACTTGTCTGACTTGGAGGTTGACTCCTGGTCTTGATACAGGGTTTAGATCAGTTCTAATCATGAAATCAAACCATCAGTCCCATTCAGTAAATACATTAAGTCATTGGTTATGTCTTTGTTTTGACCACCCTTTAGTTTTCTCTGCATACTTTACTAAACTGAACATTTTTCACTGGCTCAATAAGGAAAATAAGCCATTTTGCAAACAAAAATGCATAATTTTGTTCAACAAGGTAAGACAAAAGCTACGTTTTTTTAAACAAAAAAACAACCTTTCTCCAACATATTAAAATAAAAAAGTAATTCTTATGAGTTTCAGATGGCAGGAATATTAAGAGAAAAACTGATTTACTGATTTTTTTTTGGGTTAGAGCACAATTCATCAGCAGTTCAAGTTTACAGTGAAACATTTAGCCATTTCACATCTGCACAGACAATAGTGCCTGCACTTCTTTTTTTTCCACCTCCCAATCCTCCCAACCCCCACTGACTTACTTCTTTCTTCGTGTGTGTGTGTGTGTGTGTGTGTGTGTGTGTCAATAAGTGTGTGCATTCTCCCCCTACAGCACAAAGCTGCTATTGGTTGGCCAGATTTGTTGGAGGGGAAAAGGAGCGAGTAGCAGGGAGAGTGAAGCAGGGAGATAGTGCTGACTCAGGCACTCGGCCCATTGTTCTCGTTGTCTCGTAACCCTACACCTCCCTGCTTCCAGCCAGACAGCCCATTGGCCAGCCACAAGTGCTGGAGCCAGTGGGACTGCGGTGTTAAACAGCACCAAAAAGTCTTATCGCTACCTCCATTAGTCCCACAATGAGAGAATTCAGCAGCCAGAATCACAATAGACACAGGGCCATTCAGGTTGTGATATCTCTGCTGCATCTTGACGAGTCAGAGAGAGGTATTTTGGTGATAATCAGGCCATTTTATGTTCTACCTGTTTGTTGTGCTGCTTAACAGCTTTTTAACCAGAGGCTTTCTTCGGGTGTAGGTGTGTCAGTCAGGATGTTGGTTGGCTGTTTTTGCATTGGAGCTCTGTGAGGCCTTGACAATGAAGTTTTGTAGTTTAGACCAGTGTTTCCCAATCTTTTTGTCCGTGAACCCCCAAAAGCATACCAATGTCTATTTGTGATCCCTTATGACCAGTTCTACGTGCATGCTACCGGTTCTAACCAGTTCAACCAAAGAGTACATTTTTTGTTTCAAGACCGCAAAAGGAACAAATATCCAGTGATTCACAAGAAAAAGGCAAACACTAGGAAACATTATTTTGTGTGGTACAGAAGGAAAAACATATTTTCTTCTGCTTTGCTACCTTGTACCTTTAAAAAAATAAATATACTAACCTTTATTTGTTCAGGAAGGTGCCACTGATATTTATAATCTCTTTTTCCAAGAGAACAAATAACAGACTTTCACATAAAAGAGACAAGTAACAGACTTAAAACAAACAGCAAATTACTTGAGTCATGTTCAAATAGTCCTTGATTTAGTTTTTTAATTCTTGCATGCTTATAAATATAATCTAATTTAATTAAAAAATAATTTTAGCTATTTTGAGAATCAGAAATGCATATTTAACTTCAGAAGGTCAACATACTGACACATGTTGGTTATTCCATTTGGCATCTCTTTTCATTTGGCAAAATGAAGATACAGAAACCCTTCCATATGATTTCAAACCATCCCCTTTGTTCTGGTGCAGAGCACTGGCAGACTTATATAAAACAGTAAATATAGCACATATTGTCACGATACCACAGGAGAAATGATACGGGGGGGGGGGGGGAATGTTCACCTTAAGAAGACCGATTGCCAGGTAACAAATCAAGGCTCGACAGGGGAGGAAAGTGAGAGTTGCAGCAGCAGCAGTAATGGGATCCCCAGTTAACTAGGCCATTTAGATCCTCAAGGTGATAAATAGCTTGTGCCTGCTACAGAGGGCTGAGTTTAGTGTGCTGCAACATGTAAGGAAGAAGCTGAATAACATGTTTTATGTCACTTTGCATCAGCTTTCTGTCTATGTGACTTTGTATTGTGTTCACGGTTGCACCGGGGGTTATTTGTATAAGATGACAGTGCTGGCATGACTTGCATGCCTTAGGCACATTAAATATTAAACAGTCAAAACACTTTTGTACTTTTGTTTCTGTTCAGCCTGTGTTGCACCACGAATGTTCAAATACATATTCAAAAACATAAACAAACTTAAATTCTGTCACGTGACGCCATGGGTTCCAAAAAGACCTTTGGGCCCATGGATGGGGAAGATCTCTCGAAGATATGGGTAATGGTCTCTTTAAGAGTTGTAAATTGTGTATGTGTTAACATGTCAATAGTGTTTCACAAAGTTGCCTACAATATTTCCCACTTAAATGTAGACATAAAAGTAGAAAGTACAACTCCCTCAACATTGTAATCCATCACTGCACATGGAAACATATTTCACCTTTGACTTATTTTCTTTGTAACACCATTAAACTGTACCTTTGCAAAAGAATTGGTAAAAACACAAGATACATAAGTAACATACCTCTACACAGGACGACCTGTGAGAACAGAAACTCGTTCTCAGGATTTCAGCTGATTCAATTTCTGCTGCTTATCTTTTATTGTACACCAGTTGGTTATAGCAGTAAAAACTGTTTCACTGTGTTAATAAGAGCCAAATGATTTATTCTGTCCATTAGTACCATTAAAAGATCATCATATTCTGACAAAAGAAAAGTAAAAAAATAAAAGATAATAAGAAATTGTGAACCGTGAGAGCACGAATATCTGAAGATGTAGAAATGTACGCCTTCAGGCTCTGCTCAGCCTACACGCATGTTCACACGGATATATTCACCCTCATCGGCGTTCTTTACGCTCTCAACAGTCAACACATGACATACAAAAACGTCCCGTCTCCACGGTCTCATAGCTGAGACATTGTTTGCCTGTGACGCCGGACAATTGATTCCCCTGAGCCCACGTTTATTAGATTCCGCCCTGGTTGTATGAATATGTAGGAGGGCCGGGCGCTGGGGGGCACAATGCCCCGCTCCTGTCCGAGTCTGCACATCAAGCTTGGTCATAGATTGCAAAGTTCTACCCACGGACACTACACCAGACAACAGGGCTCTTTCAGCTGGCCGGGCAGCCCAGACTCTGCCTTGGCAGCGTGATTTTGTGTATTTGTGTGTACACCTCTCCCGGGAATGCCACACTGTGGGTTTAGTGTCACTTAATCGTGATTATAATTACTCAACAAGCGCAATAAATGAACTGAATCTGTAAAGTTGACGGCACAGTTTGGAAATTCAGGATTAGCAGATTTCTATGACGGTATTTAAATGAGTAACCTGGTGTCCACAATCGGCTTCACACAGCTGCATCTCTCCTGGAGAAAGCTCATTTCCTTGCTGCGCATACGCATAGCTGGGATTCTAATCAGCTTTTCACATGAGCTTTTCCGACAGTATTGCTGAGACAGCAGAGCAGCGGGGTGAAAGGAGAAACCATTGCATACACCTTTGTGTTCATAATAATTACATCCAGCGTCTAACTCCTTTATGCCTAAACTGGTTTCCCTATAAATGCACTGTTTGAACTCCACTATCCTCCACCCTGTGCACTGCAGTCACTCTGCTCATTTGTCTTCTCTCCCCTTTAGTCTTCCCTTCCTCTCCCCTCCTCTTTTTCCTCCCCTTGGCTCTTGGTTCAGGGGGTACAATCAGCTGTCTGGCCCCCTTTTTTTTATCCCCATGTTCCTTCAAAGAGTCAAAGCGGGGCCTCTCTGAGGTATTAAATATCTTTATTAAACTGCTGCTTTGGGGGCACCCCCTCAGCCCCCCTGCCTCCTCCTTTTCTCCTCTGTACACCCCAACTATCCCCACAAACTTGGCCCCAGTCGCCTCCTCTTCAAAGGCTCCCGCCATGCGGCTTCTGCTGGCTACCTGCTGCGCTGCAAGATCATGCACAATAGCCTACGTTGGTCCCCGCTGCGTTAAACCAGGCAAGCTCCACCACACTCGGCTGGGCCACATCTGACGGGGGGGGGGGATACTTTGACCAGGCGGAGTCCACCGGATCAGGGAGTTGAGTGAGACGGAGGAGGAGGGGGGAGTTAGGATAGTGGAGAGAAGGAGGAGTGGGTTTCGCAGGCCAGCTGTGTCATGGTTTAGTGACCGCCATCAAAAGACGAACTCTGGAGTAACCAAATTGTACCCCACACACAAACAAATGCCTTTTCTTCACTCATGCACGTAGTGTCTCTGTGTGAAACTGGGACGGTGTCAGGGATGTGATTCGCTCCTACGCTGTCTGAACAAAAATCCACACTCTTTAACAGATGGTTGCTACAAATTTGTACCCTCACAGGCCTGACACCCCTCTCTCTCTGAGGGCGACTACACTCTGGGGCGTTCCTGACTCGCATTATGTTAAATCCTTAAGCTGTGACGGTGAGCAAGTCATCTGTCATCGCAGTGACATCACAGGAAATCAAACGGTTAGCTGCTACGAAATATCACAATCACAGAGCATATAGCACTGGAATGTGACAAAGAAGATCATGAAAAGCAACTAGGTATCAACACATTTTTGAAAAGTGATTGTCGTTGTTGCGTCTGAATTGTGGTGCAACACTAAACACGTAACCCGTAGTTGGATTTGCCATCCTTGGTTTGCATATTGAGAAATGTTGGTCAGGTTTGTCAAGTTGCACCTGTCTGATCAAGAATGTCCGAGGCTTTTAATTTCATCATCTCAGCAAAATGTTTTTTTCCCCCAATATATTTCGAATTAATATATTTTTGCTTATTCTCATAATATTGAGCAGCACATCTCTACAGTTAACCTGTCTGTTTGTAACGCACCTGTTTGAGGCAGCTCTCATATTCCAGCCGGCGCGGAAGACGGAGGTAAAACACAAAGCATTCAGAGGATTAAAACCATAGAAATAGAATAGGAGTAGATTCATTTGACAAAAGAAAATGGTGATTGTTGTTGTTATGGTGATAACGCACATCATTGTGATAACGCACGTCACTGCGTTTCACAATGTTACGACGCAATGTCTGTTTAAGGCTAATTCATACTGTCTTTCTTACTTATAAAAGGGACAGTCCGCATGCCGGGACTACACGCTCACACACACTAGACGCGGACGCTGCCGTGTTACATGTCACGCCGGCATTAGTGAGTCCACGACAAGTTGGTTTGCACGGTAGTTAGCCCGCTACAGAGGTTGCAATAGCAACAGTAGACATACGAATGGCCGCCGCTCTGATCATTCTGCTACGTCGATTTGAAAGGGAAATGTCCGTTGTACTCCTATTCTGTTTATATAATTAAAACATTGTTATTTTCGTTTTATTTTAATAGCCCATAGGCCTATTTATTATACAGCACTGCACACACGAAAAGAAAATTATACAAGACTTTGCTTTGAACATTGTGACTTTTTCCACCATGTTATAATTACATGCGACTGTGGCTTAGTGGTGAGCAGGGTCTTCCTTCAATCGGAGGATCGGTGGTTCGATCCCCTGCTCCACTAGCCCATGTCGATGTGTCCTTGGGCAAGACACTTAACCCTAAAATTGCTCCCGTAGCTGTCCCTACGGTGTGTGAATGGGTGAATGATGGCATGTAGTGTCAAGGTGCTTTGAGTGGTCGGAAGACTGGAAAAGCGCTATACAAGTACAGGTCCATTTACATTGTAATCGTAAGAAAACTTAACCATAGCTCCATTCCTTTTTCCTACCTAGACTGACCATAGACTTGAGCCACTCAATCTGACAATAAAGTAATTCTTTACACGACTAATGTTGCTCGAGTTTTGCCCTCTTCGGACTTTCTTCTCATCGCCATGCGTCTTGGAAATAGATAGATAGATAGATAAATACTTTATTAATCCCGCAAGGGGAAATTTTTTCGGTACAGCAGCATTTTTACATACAGGTAAGAAAAGAACAATATTTACAAAAATAGAATAGAAGAAGAAGAAGAAGAAGAAAATAAGAAAAATGCACAATATATACAAAAAAATAGAATATAATAATAATATTATTAATATTATTAAATTAAATTAACTAACAAAACGAAACAGTAGTGCAAGATGTAGCCAAAGATGAAGTTGAGCCACAAATCCCAACTCTGCTTCTTCACTCCAACTACGTTGATTACTTTCTCTCTTTTTTCAAACAAAAAGGTGTAAATTGCCCAGCCCTAACGTGTGCGACAGAACTAATAGGAGAGTCACAGATAGCAATCAAATCAGTGCACGCCCACTCAGTCCTGAGAGGAGATGTAATCAGCCTGAAAAGTGAAAACACCTGTGTGGGTTAATCAAGTGAGCAGCAGAGGCTTCATGAAGCTACTCTTTGAGAGACAAGCCGTTTCAAGTCACTGATACATTGGCCCAATCCCAATCGGCTCTTTGAGGCACGCTCCCGTAAAGTCCGTGAGGGTTTAGGGCTGTCCCACTGTCAAATCGTCGAGTGTTTGAGGGCTCTCAACTCTTTCCGTAAGTCCGCATTTCTGAAGACTTTGCCCAAGGGAATTACCCACAATTCATAGCAATGTGACGTTAAACACGAGGTTACCAGTGGAAGCATGGAGACGTAAAAAAAAAAAAAGGTACAAAAAGAGGAAATTACATTTACTCAGAAACATTAAGGATTAAAGATGGAACATAAAAACACATGAAATCAGAGGAATGGAAGCATATTACACAGATTTATTGATCAGATAGATTATTTGAAATGTCCTCTCATCTTGTGAGGAAAGAACCTCGAAGACGTTCAAATAAGGGAGTAAAACATATAATATAATATATATATATATATATATATATATATATATATAAAATAAATTGTACACATATATTCTGACGTTGTCATGGTAACGTGATATGTTGCAGTAAAGTGCTGTTCCATTCACATTTACACCATTTCAAGCCCTTACAGTCTCTCACACGCAACCATCTACCAGGTGACGTCAGTAAGTCCCTGAGGGTTCAGAGTTTAAGGCCTTAGGGGGGACGTTGGGATTGGGCCATTGTCTGCATGGAGTCATGCAGATGGCAATCCAACTTTTAGTTTCTGTCACAGTGTGAAAGCTGAAGTTGCTTTTCATTTTGCTGGAGGAATGTTCATAGTTTGATGTATTAACATAGGTTAATAAAGCCATTAAATAATAAAAATGTATCAGCATCAATAAAATCAACTAGTAGATGTGTCACAGGTGGTTTACACCAGTGCTATACTTTACATAATGTAGAGGGATATCTGACTAACATTATTCAAAATATGAAGATTGTTCAATTAGTAAAATCCCATAGACATATATATATATATATATTGCAGTACGATTTGTAACATTTGAGGGAAAGGAAATGCACAAACAGACCCTTCTGCATAAAAAGTAGCATGTCAAAATTGGAAATATTTCATTATTTTTTTGTACTGAACTCCTAGTCTAAGCCACTGTAGGCATCTAACATCTCAGCATCTAATCTAAGTTAACTTTTGGCCATTTTCTTCCCCTTGTTGACTAACTTCTTCCAGTGTGAAGTGGCTGCTTGTAAAACTACACTTTCAAAGTAGCCTCCCCCCACACGGCCAGTTGCAGCGCACTCTTTGTCCACCACAATGTGAGCCGAGGAAACAAAGGCGCCATTGCGGACCCTGAGGTTTTTTGGGAGCCGTCTGTCACTCAAACCCATTGTTGACATGTGCAGGCCTCAGAGGACAATGGCACTTTGTGTGAGGAGAGAGCCGGGACACACCCTCCTTCTCCTATATCTCTACCTCTTATCTTCCTCTCTGTCCCACTGTCACATTTCTCTACAGTTTTTGATTTTCTGTTCGATTTTTTTTATTAAATCTAGTCTTATTCTATTATATAAAGTGTTTTATTTATTCATTTGATTGAGATGTTTTTTGTTTATCTCGGTGTGTCTCTCAGTTTCTATCTGTTTTTAACACCACAGCACTACATTAAGCGGAGAAAATAGCTTTCTCACGTAGTGAATCTCTCGCAGAGATAGTTGGTGACGTGCCAGCAAGCCAGGAACATGCTAGCACTAGCCAGTCATTAAAGTTCTCTGAGCATCTTTCTATTCACGCTCTAGAGATTGGAATTGCACATCTCATTCCATTTAGACTTATTGAAGGGAAAAAAGTCTCTTGGCTAACAAGCCAATTCTAATTTGTTAGCTTGGTCGCTAATATGACAATAATAAACAGGAGAGTGTTTGTTGCAATGATCTGATATGCAAGCCTTTCTGCTTTTGTGGAGCATTTCATACTCCAACAGAGGAGACCTAATTAAAACCGGCTGGTACGAAACAGCTAACGGCTAACAGCTTCCTGCATTTTGGACTTTGCTGGTCGAATAGTCAAAACTTTACATCTTTATGTCTTTTATGAACCACTATTTTTTGTACCTCCCTGAAAAACGTCATAAGGTCAACAAAAGATGTGAAGCAGAATTCACAAGAACTCAGGAAAAGAAAACCTTTTTTTTTTTTTTACCTCCTTTATTACAAATAGAAAATGAGTAGAAAACAGTGACAAACTCAATGCTGTACCATTAAACTGTGGAATCCTGTCCAAAACAGATCACACCTCCTAAGAAGGATATTTTCAATTTATCCCTGATATACAATTAAACAACAATATTTAATTAAATGTTGCTGCTCCAAGGAATTCTGGGACAGCATTATCTTCTTTCATTTAAGGATGGTCCAGTGTTCTCTATGCTTGAGGACAAAATAAAGGAAGTATTGAAGCACCCTTCCTTAGCATTTAGAGAATTCAATTAGCTCTTATCGTGGCTGCCACTTAATACTTGAAGGTCATTTCACTCAGTTAGCAACCTTCCTGAGAAAAAAAGACTGTTCGACTTTGAAAAAATTGATGCAGATGTACTTTGCCCTCACGAGCAAACTGATCCGTTTTAAATGTGATTTGAACGACTCTTAAGAGTTTTTTTGTTTGTTTTCTTTCAGTCTTTCGCTTTGTCTTTCTACCTCTTGTTCTTTGCTCCTTCCTGGTTCTTTCTTGCCTAATTGTGCTCGGTTTGCTGCCTCTCACTGTCCAACAAGCACATGCACAGTGAGGCTTCCAACCAAATGTTTTACCACAACAATACAGTGCAGGACATAAATAAATAATTTAATCATGTTTCCTTATTTTTCAACTCAAAAGCCCTTTTACTTTCAATGGAGACAAAATTAGCAATAAAAACAGATGTTACCGATGCTGACGGAAACACATTTCTTAAAAATTTAAAAGAAATCTGCTTTATTGCAGATGAAAAATGGCTATGGACAAATGTATTTGTTGATTAAACTCAGTAACAAAACTGTTCTTGACAGTTTCAGTGTTTCTGGCTTCAGCTTCTTTGTTTCTCTACAGTCCTGTAAGTGGACCAGTAGGTCAAGACGAATGAAGTTTGGGATTGTTCAAAGACCACAGGCAGTCTGGCTGTGTAGGCATCACAATTCTGCACTCTGACCCCGATGACATCATATGACTGGCTCTCGTGCGTCTTTCGTGAACCGAGGAGGTCAAGATTATTCAGTGGACTTTCAAGCAAGCAAAGAGTAAGTGTCTAGGAGTGAGAGGCTCTGGACAATTATGTGTGTTTGCTCTGAAAGGCAAAGCCATTGACATCGTATGAGTCCGTGAGTGTGTGATTGAAGGACACATATGCATGTCATGTTTTTATCCGTCTTGTAACACTTTGTAATTCAATGCTTACATCTGATATGCATTCTTTAAAAACCCTAACAGAGCTATTTGTCTCATTTTTCTTTTTGTCCATGAAAATGCCGTCATTCAGTTAGCTATTGTGGCGATTTACATAACAGTGTTGATGGCCCTAGTTAACTCGCAACTTGTTACAAGAACAAGTACTATTCCGGGACACTTGAAATTACATGACATAAGTAGATAAGGTGGTTTACTGAGTTTACGACTCACTGTTATTGCTTCTCTCCTCGTCACCCCATTATCTGCTTTCCTTTCATTCCCCAACGTTTCTGCTAAATCTATTACATTTTATTTTATTGTTAGAAACACACAAAAAATAGAAACACATGCGTAAATACAAGACAGAGATGGTCATATGACATCACCCACTGAAAATTGTGTGTTCCTGGTATAAAACAAAAGAATCAAGCGTAAGGTGCAAACAACAAGTTACAGAGTAGTAGTGGTCCAGTAAAATGAGTGCCTGTGTGCGTGTGCGTGTGCGTGTGCGTGTGTGTGTGTGTGTGTGTGTGTGTGTGTGTGTGTGTATGACAATAAAACATTGACCAGAATCAGATGAGTTTCTGTTTGTCCTTTGACATGACGCAAAATGTTTTTACACAAAAAAAACGAGAGTTGATATGACTTCAAAATGATCTGAAATTGTGGCGTCAAACAACCCCTCCAACGACGTCTCATCTTTGGTCTGACATGTGTTTGTGTTGCGTAAATGAGACGTGTGTGCTGGAGATATGAATCCTGACTTGGAAACGTAACACTCTGCTGCTGTTGTTGTTAAACTTGAGAATGTATGAAGTCAAACAAATGCAGATGAAATGTTAAGGAGTGATGAAAACCAAATGTGATGAATAGTCAATAGTGATGCAATATCTTAGTTTCCCTTCCTTGTCATTTCCTCGTCTTTATTTCCCGTCATCGCTCGCATGATTGTCTCACCACACCTGCAAATCACGTACTGTATGTTTGAGCCAAGTCCATTCAGCGCGCAGAGGGATGATTGATTCACTTGAGCAACTTGTACATATCCTAGGCTCTCATTATCAGGGAAGGAAAACACGAAAAATTATTCGAAATGAGTTTCAGGTGATTACATACGAATGAAAACATGGTTATGAATGTCATATTCCATTCCTGCCATTAAATCCCCTTAAGTCTTACACACTGTTCCTTTAACAGCTTGGGAAAAAAATTAAGTAAGTGTCCTTTGGGACAAATCTGAATTTTCCCAGCCTTTGTTCCTGATTTCTCCTCCATAATCTCATTTTATCTTCACTCCACGTCTGATTCACCCCACAAGTCTCTATTTCCAGCAGCACACAAACTACGATTCCCACGACAACCACAGGACACAAGGTTTTCCTCTATCTAGTTCAAGAGCTAAATCTAAGGCTCATTGATTTTGGTTATTAACAAAAATATAAAATGTTTTCTTCAGTAGTGCAGATCCATTTTTAATTGATTGTTATCAAAGAGTTGTTGTAGATTCTGTTCACAACAGTAACAGTAAACAAGGTTCTGTTGAAGGGAATTTAAGAGAAAATGCAGAAGAACTGCTGATTGTTTCCCACAAAATAAAAAAAGGGTTAAACTACAATGTTTGCAAAGCCTTTGTTGCTTTTGATAATAAATCATTTTGATAGGTTTATTGCAACTTTGATTTGTTTTTGACGTGTTCCCCCCTTAGGCACTCCCATAGCACATGACTAGCAAACTGCAGCTTCATCTTAATTGCCTTGCATAATTTCTGCGCACGCACACACACACACACACACACACACACATACACACAGTTTCTAGAAGCTCTATTTCTGGCCAGAGGCACGAGGAGCTCTCAGTGGCTTCTCTTGGCCTCTTGAGTCAACAGGGGCAGGATGTCAAAGGTCAAAACTGCTTGAATGAGGCCCAAGGAGAGAAAAGGAGGATGGGAGGGGGTAAGTGTAGGAGGAGGAGGAGGAGTGCAGGACACCAGTGGGGGTGGAGGAGAAACAAACAGAGAGGGAGATTTTGGCGGGAAAACGGAGACAGACCTGGAAAGTCACCTCTTGCAGACAGACGATGAGTCAGTGTCTGCATGCCTCAGCCCACCGGCCTGCAGCCTCTGAATCACACTCACATGCTCATACACAAGCACAGAGTTCAGCTATAAAGGCGTGCACACACACACACACACACACACACACACACACACACACACACACGCACCACACCTTAACAGCATAGACACTCAAACAATGGCCGCACCCCTTGTAGTTGCCCCCCTCCTTCACACACACTTTGAGATGATGTCATCGTTCTTTGCCTCTGCGGCATTGTTACACAAGCATGACTCATGTTTTTTTTGTGTGTGTGTGTGTGTGTGTGTGTGTGTGTGTGTGTGTGTGTGTGTGTATGTATGTATATGTGTTAAGTTGACTCATGAGGTCAAAGTCCACATTCTGAGCCATGATGTCACTTATCACTGACTAATCCTCTCTGAACAATTTGAACAAAATGGGACATAGTGCGGGAAGGAGGGGGAAACTGGAGGGAAATTTTAAGTGTCACTTTGTTTTGTGTGTGTGTGTGTCCCTGTGTGTGTGTGTGTGTGTGTGTGTGTGTGTGTGTGTGTGTGTTTGCAATGCACAAAACACAACCATTGTCCCCTGCCATTCACACATTTGTTATACATGCACAGTTTAAGCCTTTAATTAGACACACACCAAGTACTTAGAGTGCTAACTGAAAGAAATACCAGTACGTTTCTTCCACACACACAAAAAAAACACAGAACTAGTAACAGCTTCCACCACAGGTATAAAAGTGGGCAAAGTTCTCTAATCACATGCGTATTAGCTCCCTGGGCAAATACACACGCATTTATAGTCCACACACTTCCTCTAAATGAGCAGTGTATAAACACATCGCCATCACCTCCACTTCAGTGAAATGATTAGAACCCGGGGCCAAATTAAACATCCCCTGGACCACAGCCTGGGAAATGAACTCATAGCTAAACCCATGACATGGCCCACTAGACACGAAAGCCCTCATAGAGCGGGCCATTCAGCGAAAAAGGTGGGCAATGACAGAGTGGCACCGGGCCCGTACGGATGTGGCAGCAGGGCGTGATGTCAGCGTGGTCCCTGCGTGCCCTGCCAGGCAGCGTGGCGGCAGAGCAGATCAGGCCCGTAGTCACGAGCCAACGCAGCTGCACTGAAAACACAACAACAGGGAAAGCTTGGCAAGAAACCCCCAGGGACATGAAAAAACCGGTTGCATATTTCACACTTGCACATGCAGTATCTGCATCTGCGTGCACGGCAGTATATAAAATAGTCCGTTTTTGAGTTGTTTGCTTGTGCGTTTTTGTAACATTCATGAGTTACCGGCTGCCGTTCTCAAAAAGAGAAATATCAACATGATTCGGACTGGACTAGGACCACTGCTTCTTGTTGTTAAAAGGAGCCAGATAGGATGTTTTGTACACCTGAATAGGATGTCTCTCACAAGCCCTCTCTGGAGTAGGAGTCGCAGACCAAGAACACCCTCGTGGGATTACATATCCTATTTGGCCGGGTAACTCCTCAGGGCTCGAGCGGGCGGACTTGGCTACAGTGGAAAGATGTCTGAGCTAAACGACTCAAACATGAGAGATATTCTGCTGTGAATAAGTCTAGGGATTTTATTGTGAAAGGTGAGAACGGAGGGATCTGCTCTGCACTGCTTTTGTCAAGGTTGAAAAGAGTAATAAAGATTGCCATCATGGAGCCTCTGTGTTATTGTACAATAAAATATACGTATGGAATACGTCCGTTCTTGACATTGTGATCGGTTGTCCTTTATTCGTGGTGTAAAAGCTCAGAAAAATCAACCTTGCTGCAAAAAAAAAAGAATTACGTTGCTTTCTTCGCTGCATAATATTTGCATTATTTGTGAAAGAACTCATTACACAAACTGTGTAGAGGCCTTTTGTCTGCTGCCATTGCAACAAAGCCCTGGAGAAGCTGTAGAAAATGGATGGTTAACTGTCTTTGTTGAGTATACATATATCATGCTGGATGGTAATTTCTTCAGATATTAAAAACTTAATACACTCTATCAGATCAGCGGCCAATTATCTCTTTGCAAAATAACGGCTCTATGTCAAACAGGCTTCTGATTTGCTTCAAAGGTTCTGTTTCTCAGCTGCCTAAATAAGAAACAAAATGATGATTAGTAAAAACGTAACGTTATTAACATTCGCAGCATGGAAAATATGAGGCGACTGAACAGAAAACAAACAACAACAAAAACGTACACTGTACGAGGAAGTGAATGAGACTGAGGTGACATATTTATAGGACACATATCGCATTATATATCGGGAAACAGCAATAATTCACTGTTGCACTGCTGAATGTAGTAAATGTGGGGTTTCTACAATAAATAATCTGTAATTAAAGCTAAGTTATAACTGAGATATATCACATCCCACGGAGAAAACAATCATTCACTGTAGCGATGTAAAGACGTCTGGCTCCCACTGTTCCCCAGACATGCTGCGGTTGAAACAAGACAGTTTGTAAATCCCACTCAGACACTACATCATGTTAACAAGAGGGAGGGAGGTTCTCTTGTTTCTTACACGGAATCCGAGTAAGGGTGTGTACATTTTCTCTTTCAGCACATCCCCGATTCACAGTCGTGGGACTCACAAAAGACAAATAAAAAAGTGTGGTCATAGCCGTAGAGACTGAGATATCCTGACTTTTAGTCCTTAGTATGAATCAATATCCAGAAATGCTGGATATGTTTCCTGCGATGCAACCAAATAGACTCACTGTGCTGTGACGTTGTAATAGCGCAACAAACTCTACAAAACATCAGACACTTCCAGTTTCACAACAGTCAACGTTGTTCTTTTTTCAAAACCGTACCCTTAAACACACTGTCACCATGACGACAAAGGTCCCTTAACCTGAGCGAAGTAGCCATTTAAATCCAAACGACAACGTGTCCCTAACCGTACGTTATTCGTTTAACTCAAACCATGATGTTCCCCTGTAATATTCTGTGACACGGAACAATTCCTTTTAGTCTCCGGCCTTGACAATCAGCCTTGAACAAGGCGCCAGTCGAGCTGTGGAGGGCAGAAGCAGCAGCAGCCATGTGTGATCGTGCAAGCAAAGAAAGCTGTAATAAGCTAAGACTGGGGACAAATAACAATTAAGGATTTATTTAATATAGAAAAAATGATTTGGCCAGAGAGAGCAGGTTCCTTTGGTTGAAATCCCTTTTTCAGATTATTTAAAGTATTCCAGAAAACCCCAACGCCTTCTTTCCAACATCTGTCCATACATTATTGGGAGACTGTCCATCCAAGAAAAATACATTCATTTGGAGGACTTGTTGAAGATAATGATTGCAAGACAAAGTTTGACATCAACTTTGCTACTAAGGTCATGTATTATTATTAGCAGGCAGGGACTTCTTTCACAGTTTCCAAAGGAAGTGAAAGTTGTGGGCAGTGGGGAAAATGAGAGACACATTGCACAACAAATAATATGTTGTTGGAAAGACGTACACATTCAGAACAAAAAATAATCCTTGTATCTCTTCTCTTTAGTAGGAGCAGTTCAGCGAAATAAATGTCAAAAGAGATTCGGTCTTAAGTTTCATCATAAAATCATTTGTGTTTTGTTCCTGTCTGAGCTTAAGTCCTTAACACTCACACGGATCTACTAACAGGTGTGTATTGTGAGCTTAAGGTCAAAGAGCTCATATCATATCTCTCTCTGTGTGTGTGTGTGTGTGTGTGTTTGTGTTGTTTACCTGACTTTTTCAACCAGATCTCAGCTTTTAAAGTGACATGTTTCAAATGCTTGTCCACAGGTAAACTATCCATGCGGTCTTATCTCCATGGGTTATTGTTATGGGCCTCAGGTCTCGTCAATCAGCACCTGGCCACGCCCCCCTGCCCCCTCTATTTATCATTCTCTGAAGTGCTGGCGGCCTCAGGGCTACTTTTACTCTCAACTTTTATTAACTTTCCAAACCCCTTTCATTCTTTCGTCACTCTCTTCCTCTAACACAAACGCGCACGCACGCACGCACGCACGCACACACATTAACTGTATCATTCGCTTTGACCATATACTTGGCAACAGTCCACATTTTGGAGGCATTTTTGGATTCCAAATTGTTTGTTTGTTTGTTTTCCCTCAGGGGAGAACAATAGGTGGGGAAGAGAAATGAGTGAGCATTGCCACCCTGACCCCAAGTGTACCCCAACCTACCCTGATTAGTAATGACCCCTCCTCCTGTGACCTCCTGGGTTGTAGTGACACACACAATCGGTCACATACAACATGTTAAGGAGGAGTTATATGATTTCAAGGATTTCTCAACAATATCTTCCCCCTTTCTCTGTGTCTCTCTCCCCCCCCCTTATGTCATAGATAAACTGGTGGGCAATCAGTACATCCTTGTGTGTGTGTTTGAGAGCGAGAGCGAGAGAGAGAGAGAGAGAGAAGGAGAGAGAGAGAGAGAGAAGGAGAGAGAGAGAGAGAGAAGGAGAGAGAGAGAGAAAGAGAGAGAAAGAGAGAGAAAGAGAGAGAGAGAGAGAGAGAGAGAGAGAGAGAAACTCAAATTTATCTCAATTCTTTCTCCGCAAGCTCCTGGCACAACGACAGAGAGGATATGAACCTCTACTGCCCCCCTCTGGTTTCTGTAAAACATAAGGAAGTAAAGTTCCTCAAATTTTCCCCACACGTTTTAATGACTTTCAAAAATATCTCGGCTCAGGATGAGAAAAAACCTTGGTTGAGGGAAAATAGAGATTTTGTTCATTTGGTTCGAATAAAACCAATTAATTAGACTTTTTGTGAATGCACAGTACGTCACTTAAATGTACACAAATAACAATCACAACTACTGCCTAACCTTAATCTTAATCTTAATTTTAATCTTAACTTTAACCCAAACCCAACTATAACCTTAATGCTAAAATCCTAATGGGTGGCTGGTAAAAACAACAGAACACACACATTTTAACAATCAGGAGAATGATACAAAGACACAAATATCAAAGGTGCCGCACACACACACACACACACACACACACACACACACACACACACACACACACACACACACACACATATACACATACATATACAATGGGTCTGATCACCAGTCAAATAAATAATCTGGCTCATTACAGTAACTCTGTGTTCTCACTTCTGACCGTACAATAGTGCTTGGTGCTCTTTGTAATCACATAAGACTACACCTTGTATGTGAACACACACACACACATGCTCACACACACACACACACACACACACACACACACACACACACACACACAGGCACGCTTCAGGAAATGAACCCCATTACCTCTACATCAAGTATGAAAAGTGCTACCAAAACAGCACAGTCACCATTTTACACAGAGTGGCCTTTCACCGATACCATCCACACACGATCTATGCATGCACATACACACACAGTCTGCACACAGACACACACACACACACACACACACACACACACACACACACACCTTCACCCAAACAAAGAGGCAGTTCTCTCCAACAAGGGTGTGACTGACCAGAGGTGGGTTGCTAGACTGAGCTCGGCCTGTAGCCTGTGTGTGTATATATGTACGTATTCTGCTCACACATGTTGAGAAAGACTAAGTGGTAAAGTAATTGAAGGACACTGGTAGCGGTCGGCAGCCTGTTGTAGCAGCTCTCTCTCTCTCTCTCTCTCTCTCTCTCTCTCTCTCTCTCTCTCTAGTGCTAGAATGAAACTTTCTATAAAATAAATGAACATGTTTACAATATTAACAGTAAAATAATTAATTACCATTCACAAATACGGTAAAGTGCTTCCAAACAGCAGAAACAATACCCATTGTTTTCTGTCACCTCCTCCTATCTGCGGACGCCTAGTCTGTGTTTCAGGCGTTGGCACATCTTAATGTTTCAGTATGAAATAGCATTCAGCTATTTTTGGGGAATAAAAATATAAGCAATAACACTTTGGAAAGAGTCATGCAAGGAAGGGAAGGAAAGAGGGAAGAGCGCTAAATTCTAGCAAAACCTCCATTTGGCTAAACATCGCCTCCTGTTGGTGAGAGTGGTCAATACATGACCATTCAATTCACATTGAACTTATAATGATCAGTGATTTGAAGTGAAAGGAGGACAGTAATCTAAACACCTTGAATTCAAGGTGAAGAAAGCTTTAAAAATAAGTTACTTCTTGCATGACAAAGACATAAATATATCATTCTGAACTTGATTGATCCCAAGGAGAAAACTTTTTTTGGAAATACAAAAATAGTAAACAAATATATATTGTATTAGAAGAGCAAGAGCATCTTTATGATGTAAAAATGTCTCCAAGTGTGGTCAAATCAAACCAAATCAACTTACAGTATAGCAACTACAGTTCTCTTATGCCTCCAGTATGAATTTGTATTTTTATATTATCTGTGTTTAAAGTAAAAACATGAAAATATTGGAAATTCCCCGAATGGAATATAATAGTGAGATGTTTTCATTTGCGTGTATTGAGTCATCGGGAAATGTTGTAGGAAAAGCTACTGTTTGCAGTTTAGATGAAAATTAGAGTCTTTATTTAAACATAGGAAACAGGGATAAACCATTAACTCTGCCTCAAGACAGAAAGTGATTAGCTTCACCACTTAGAGCTCACTGATTCTATCTCGGCGTGGGCAGGAGAAAACACACAACCTCATGTAATCTCTCTCTCTCTCACACACAAACACACACTCACGCAGACTGTGGGATTTTCTCACAGGCCAAGAGGGCTGATAGTAGAGGCCTGTATTTGATAACAAACACAAAGTGACACCGATGTCACCAAACACTGAGATTAATCAAGTGACACCTGACGCACAGTGAGGCGAGGGAGGGGTAAGACAGTGTGGAGGTGGGAATGAGGATGAGCTTGTGTGTCTGTGTTTGCGTGAACCTCACCTCGTCATTGTGATAGTCGCGTTGTGAGTAATAAAAATAAAAAAAAGAGTCTCCCAGGATTTCAGGGAAAACGCTGTAGATAGAACAGATTGAAAAAATGATTTCAACATCTACTCAAACTTACATAAAATCAATATTGTTACATTAACAATGAGGATAACTTCATAGGGTGGTAACACTGTGTGACACTGTTGTGTTTACAGGTTGTTCTGCAGCCCCAATTGGCCAAAGAGATACTTTTGATTTATTACAACTTGGCTCTTATTGTCATGGTTTTTCCCCTTTTGTCCTATCAGGAACATTGGACACACGGGGGAATGAGGAGATGTGGGAACACGAGTCAGACGGGGCAGAAACATGAGCCAACAGACAATCAGACAAACCCCCAGGTTAAAACTTATTTGGAAAGAGAGACGAAAGGTTGAAATAATTACTCCGAGCGAGAGCGTGCGCCTCATATAGGCACGGGCCTCGGCAGCAGGTTCGTTTCCTGCCCGCGGCACCTCAGCGGCATGTCGTCCCCTCTTTCCTGTCATTTTCCATGCTGCACTTTAATAAAGGCAATAAATAGCCCCAAAAAATAAACTTACAAAAATAACATGATTACTCAAACTGGCCGTTGTGAACGTGGTTCCAGGTTCAACCTTGACCTATACTGTACCTTCAATTAGGTTATTTAGGTCTCCAGATAAAGTGTTGTTGATAATCTGGTGAACACTAGCGTTTTAACAGAAGCGAGGTGAAACAAAAAAGGCTATCACCCATGCTATTGCCTAACATAACCCTTAAATTATGCTGTTAAGAATTAACTTGTTGCATAGGTGATATTGTTGAGTTGTCATTTTAGGTTCCCCAATTTTTAAGAAATAAGAAAATAAATAATTCTTTAAATGTGTATTTCATGTATTCGTTTTGAAGACAATGACAACACGAGAGGGAGTATGTTATCATATTCGATATTACCAATGGCCAAAAGCCATTAAAATCAGACCCAAGTTGAAACAAGGTGAGTTTCTCACCTAGACTCTCAAATCTTTAGCTGTCCTGGTTTGCTTATGGGGTGTCTGAATAAATTGTTTGAGTCCCGCATCCCTGTGATATGAATATTTATTTACCTAACAGCTTTTCAGGCTTTGTTCTTTGACGAGGATGACCTCCCAAAAATAACAAGAAATTGTTCAATATGTTTCCGTTGCAGTCTGGAATAAATTATGGCAATATGGTGAGTTCATGGAGGCCTTTAACACAATAAGCTCATTAAAATGTACAATGCAAACATCAGCACAGCTTTCCAAAGCCACTCAGTGCTCTGTCAGTCATCTGTCATCCATTGTTGTGCTCTTAATCCCACCATTGACATTGAGGTTCATTTCCACCATCGGGGACCCAGAATTAATCAGCGGACCTAAATTAGCCCTAGGCAATTAAAACACCCAGCAAATGGTTAATTAATTGACCCTGGTGGTCATTAAACAATTCATGGTATCAATAAGGGATCAATGGTCACCAGCGACCTTTCATGCTCGGACCAGATGGGCTGTGGCCACTTAGATGAAACCATAGCTGCATAACAGTGGAGATGAACTGTGCTTCATTTCCCAGACAGATGGATATGTATAGCCCTCATCCTCCACCTCCACCCCCCTCCTCATCCGCAACTCTCCCCCCTCAAGGTTTTATTTTTTAACCCTGAGGATAGAGTGAAGTTAAACCTGGGTCCTTAAGCTGTGTGTTTTCTCCGTGTTCAGTAAAGACTTATCAACATGTCTTAAAGAGAAATCAAAACAGAAAGGACTTGGTTATTTGATTATGGCTGCAACTCAAGATTAATTTCAACATTGATTGGTATGGTGATTATTTGCAAGATTAATTGGCTTGCATATTTATTGTCAGAAAATTGCTGGAAAATCTTCAACTTTCTTGTTTTTTCTAACCGATAGTCCAAAATTGTAAATTCTTTCTCTGTGAAAACAGAGAAAAGCCGAAAATATTCACTTTTATTAATACTATAGTACTGTATGAAATGTTTGCTATTTTAGCTATAAAGGTGACTCAAAGATTATAAAAATAGTTCCTGATTACTTTTCTGTCGATCGACTAATCAGTTAATATGTATAATTTCAGCTCTAACTAAATCAATTAAATATTTATTTACACATCATCTGTTAATTATTATTATTATTATTATTATAATCTTAAATTATTTACCGCCGAAGCAGATTTCAAATATGTACAAAAACTCACCAGGTGACAACAGTTACTATCGTTTCTGCCTGATCTCTGAAACATAAAAATACTATTTGTGTTTGATTACAATAGAATCCCATTTTAACTGTTTCCCTGCACCTGCTCATTCATAAACGTAACAGTCTCCAAGAGATTAGAGTTAATTTTTTTGCTAAATATGTATATAAAAAATTACATTTCTAAATGTGTCTTCTGCTGGTGATGATTTGTACAATAATCACAAAGCAAATGCACTCAGAGTGTAATCAGCCGATCTTCCTTACTTTGCCTATCTCTTGAAACAAGTTTTTTTCCTGACCTGTAGGGCCAGACTTTTTAAGGACAAAGGAACTCTGCTTTCTGGTACGTCCATCTCCCTCCTCCCCCCTCCTCCTCTACTCGACTTCGACTTCTCCTCATTTAAACTCCCCAGACTCCCCCCATCCCCCAAACACACACAACAACACAACCCCCACACCCACACCCTGTCCACTCTCTACAATGTCTGCTGATTATTGTCAACTAGTGATGAGTTGTGTATTTTTTTTCCAATTGTTAATAAATCCTATGAAAGAGGCCAAAACCTGCATCGTGTCTTTGGCACTGAGTTCCAATAGGTCTTCCACGTATAATTAAAAAAACAATGTAGGGGGCTACTTTTAGCGGTGGATTAACACACATTTACCGTGTTCATGGTAATGTGTGCAACATTGTGTTTCCTTGATGGATTTTTAATAGTTTTTGGACAACAATGGAACTCCATGACATAGAGGAATGAGATATATTGGGCTTTGGCCACTCAGACAATACTTGTTAAGCTTTGTTCAGATTGTGGAATACAGTTCATATACAAAACGTATACAGCGACTTCCCAGTCCTACATTTTGGGTGAATGACAAAATATCCATCACGTGGACCCACCTGGATCCTTGCAACCATGAATATGCCTTCAGTAGGATCAATTCATTGTCACTTTGGCAGTGATGTCATCGCTGCTTGGTCTCCCCCCACCCAACTCCATACACACACATAAACACACCCTCGCCCTCCTCTCTCCCTTGCAGCACTGGCCAGCTGTCTCTCCTGCTGCTCTCAGCTGACGGAGTAGGGGGGAAGTGGGGGAGAGCGCTGGGAGTGGGTGGGTCGACAGCTGAGCAGATGCAGAAGCCCCTTCTGGGTTTGCCTGGGACGGGCCCTTTCCCAGCCACCCCGCAGCCGTGCAGCTGCCCAGGCACCAGCTGTCCTGATGATCGCACCAAACGGACCAGGGACTTCCTCACTTTGGTGGTTGGCTGAGGAAGGAGTGGAGGTGGTGCAGTGTAGTCGCACTGTATGGACCAGCTGACACTCTCTGAACAGCCCCAACCCCCTGTCACCACTGCTCCAGACCAAAACTGTCCCAGACAAAACATGCCGGCCAACACACAATGTCTCCCCTTTGACCTCTGACCTGCTGGCTCCCACACAACAAAACACACGTGAATTACACTGATGTTGCAAATTAGACATTGGGCTGAAGATCAGTATGTTTATATGTAAACAAAAAATACTGTAAACATTACCAATGAAATGCCTAATTTTTACCTCAAACAATCGTATTGTCCAATCACATCTTGAATGTTTGTACCTGTTCTGAATGGGCACAATCGGGTTGAAAAGCCTTTTGCCATAATGAATCACAAATGGACATATAGTGCACTCTTTTGCATAGTTTCTCCCTGAGGTCATGCACGGTTTTGTAGCCTACATGTGAAAAGTGACAGAAGTCAACTTAATCTTCATTTTTAAGATTAAGTTAAAATGTTGAACTCTTTGAAGTTTGGGAATATAGATTATGAACGTATCCTTATACAGTGGATTGTATTAATCTTACAAAAATATATTCCACATTTTTTGTGCTTTTCCTACGAATGTCGAGCAACACGTGACAATTTCCGCTCGTTACATGCACACGGTCTTTTCAAAATAAACTTCTGTCTTCATAGTAAACAACTTATTTAGGCGGAGGCAACCAAACTACTTGTACTTGTACTTAACTTGTCTGTCAAAATTGTGTAGTTGTCTATTTCTGTGATGTATGTTTATAAATATTTCTCTGTATTTTATTCGCCTTTGTAAAGTGTCTTTACGTTTTTTTTGAAAAGCGCTACCTAATTACTTTGGTAGTTTTAGGAAAAGATCGTGGTTTGGGTTAAATTAACTACAGAGGTGTCATTACCTAAATTTGGAAGTTACGTGATAAATAAATCATCGTTGACTTCTCGTTTCACGTACGAACAGCATTCTCCTGAAGGAAAACACAGTGTTTGTTTAACCCATCCATCTTTCGGGAGTCCCGCCCATCATGTGTGACTTTATACTTCCTGGTTAATGATTACCTGGATTACATACAATTTGATTTTGATCTACAAATTACGCTTATGCTACCAGCTACAAACAGCCTGAGATTATAATAACCATCCAACGTTTTTCAAACGCTTAAAACTACAATAAATACTCTCTCTCTCTCTTGCATAACACTGGTTCCCCCAACCCTAGTTTCAAGTATTAGGTTAAGATAAGTATATTTGTTTATGCTTTCCATTATCAGTTAGGTTAAGGGTCGTGTTCAGCACTTATCAGCTTCATATGAATGTACATGTGCTGAAGTGTCTCTCTCCTCAACCCACATTTAGGCTGGAAAACTCACGTCTGTGAAACTCAATTCACATTGCAAGGTTGTGTCTGAAACAACAGAGCACATTATCATTTGAGAGTAGTTATGAAGACATTTTACTATCATGCATTTGGCGGTATGTGTTGTACTCCACTTTGGCATCTTGCTGTACATGAGTTTGCTTCTTTTTCTTTTTTTTTAAATCAAAAAATTCAACACTGGATGGAGAAAGTAAATTATGCCTTTAAAAAGAGTTACACTTTCCCAGCCTGACCTTGATATATCTACTTTTCTAACACGTAATATGTCCATTAGCACAGCTGGATAAACAGTCCTGAAGTATGAAGTCAAATATTTCAATGGACCGAGACGTGGTGCCTGCCAGACTTTTATTCACCCCAGAGAGGTTCATTCAACGTTTATATTGTTTTTTAGATCATACCTGCTGTGACACATTCAAACCATTCCAAACAATTCACTCTGGCTCTCTTGTTTGGATAATCAGCTAATTAATTGTTGTACTTGTTTAAGTAAAGTTATTCCTAATGTTATTCTTGTTTATTTGAATAAGGTGATGTTGATAACTTATGTCTGAAATATATACTGAGTACAGCCTTTGTGATGTTCAGTTTTTGTTGAGACTGTAAATAATAGTAGGCACATGTTTACTGGTGCTTTCTTCTGCAAAAGGGATTTTGCATTTAAATTCTTTCTCTGATGTTTTCTCATGACCCGATCTGTGTTGTTTCAATCCTTGTAAACCACCTTGTATCCTAAAGCTTCAAATGTGTTCTATCCAACATAAATCATTAAAGACTGACAATTACTATTCGTAATGATCCGAGTGAAATTTAGCTAATGCCTTTAGACTAATGTGCTGAGGATGTATGCTACACGTACACAACACAAGGACAGATAAAACTACAATACATTTGTGTGACAGAGTAATGGGACTCAAGATTATCCCAAGTGTACTTCTAGTAAATAAGTAATACGTTTTAATGCTTGTGTAATTAGATTTTAACAGAATATACAGCAAGGTGTCAAGTTCATAAGCATTGAAAAGACAGTACATACTGCAGGACTGTTGTGCATATGATATATATCATCTAAATGTATTGTATATAATATATACATGTATAAATGTATATGTATATAAAGCTTTCTGTTACTCATATATATATATATATATATATATATATATATATATATATATAACAATAAAAAATAAAAATACACTGTTCAGTACAAGCATAGATGTCAAAGTGTGACATAATTAGACCTGATGCTTAGATGGTAACATTTGAGGATTGTGCGTCTCTGTCCCTTCATGTGCGTGTTTATGTGTGTGGGGAGGGGTGTTGAGGGATTGATCGGATGACCAAGCAGAAAGGAGTGTGTGTGTGAGAGAGAGAAAGAGAGAGATGGAGGGAGTAGGGGGCCCCAGATGGATAATGGATGGGAAGTGTGTTTCTGGGCCTGGAGCTGGCAGAGACACAGCAACATGCCACCGGTGGGAGACTGAAGGTCAGAGCTGTTGACACGACCGTCCGTCCAGCTGACACTAAATTAAATTACTCTTTCATTTAATGTAATGAAACTGTAAATGAAATTACAGTCTAATTCATGGTAATGAAATTGTACATCAAAATTACAATGTAATTCCATTTCCTCTCTAACATCTTTACCTTGAAGTCCATCGGGTGACTGGATGTGGAAAATTCCTGCTTGATATCGCTATCGCTTTTTTATCGGTTTGAGTAAATGTACACAGTTGCTTTCCATCTCTGTTCATCACATAGCATCTCAGTATAATTTAATTCATCATCTAAATTAATAAAGTAACTTTACCAAGACAGATGGACTTCTTAAAATTAAAACCAGAATGGTATGCTTGTTTCCTCCCCACAGTTTGTAGGTATTGGTTCTGAAATAGCTGTTCGACCATTATGGGATGCAAAACACCTTCCACTTAAACCAACTAATACTTGTTAAACTCCTTGCACATTGACCCATTTTTACAGAAAAACTCTAATCAGACATTTTTTTCAGCCATTTCATTTATTTATTATTCAGTTTTAATCACTGAAAAAATGTGAAAGGCTGAGACTAGATAATTCAAACTGAATTTGAATGTATTCAAATGTATGAACAGACATTTATAAATGACAAAAATATCAATCAATTTGCATTACTTTTCGGGGAGCGAATAGGGAATTCAGAGAAGGCTGTCGGGGGGGGGGGGGGGTCGAGGTGTCCTCTGGGTCAGGTTTTGCCCCCACTCGGTCCTCATTAGATCAGGATAGTCTCAGCTGTACCCATCCATCTCAGAGGCCCCGCAGGCTCTGGCCTAGGAGACCCTAAACCAACACCGAGTGACCACAGGGAAAGGTGAGCTGCTGTCCCCGTCCCTCCCTCCATCACCTGTCGTTGTTGTCACACATCAGCAGCCACCCTGTCTCCTGGAACAGTAAACTGGACAGCAGCTGGCCTGATGGAGAGCATCCTCTCTGTGTGTGTGTGTGTGGTGTGTGGTGTGTGTGTGTGTGTGTGTGTGTTGGGGGTTGCCTCTGAAAGTGTAGGGTTGGTTTCTTGCCTGGATCCAGGTACCAACCCTCTCTACTGTAGATGAGGGCTTATTTTGCCCAGAGGGGAGAAATAAAGTCACAATGGTACATGCAGCGCTTTTATCTAAGGGGGAAAGAGGTTTCCAGACCTCAAAGCAAAAAAGGAAATGGCTGGGTTTTTTTTTTACCAGGAAGGGGCGGCAATATGACTCTTTGTTTGCTCCAGTGTCAATGATCAAAAGCTTTTTATGCTTTGAAGTTATCTCACAGACCCACTTCCATATAGTATTTGATGTGAACAGCAGGCTTGAGTTTTTCTTGTTTCTTATCCTGAAACATTTAGTGAACCAAGCAGACATCTCAATCTCATTCATTCATCAAAAAAATTACTTAGTACACTTCACAATAAAAGACCTAGTGTAATAATATAAACAATTTAACATAGCTTCTAGCAGGGTATTTTATTTGTAACGCACTTTTAAAAACAAAGTAAAGTTACATGGTTTATTCCAGGAGAAAAAATTGGGAATAAAAGAAGGACAAAGAAGAAATATGTAATCAAGGAGAAGCCATAATATATAAAGTTATTGAGCTAAGAAGAGGACAAATATGTGGGTTTTAAAGGAGTAGTCCAATGATTTAGTAGTCCACATTCATAGGGATAGGTCTCACAAGAGAACAAATTAAATGAGGGAGCAGAGTCGTAGATATCCTAAAACTTCAGTCTCTAGTCCAGATCAAGCGCCAAACATTCAAACATTTCCCATAATGCAACTTCATAGTGTCGTTGATTAGATCCTCCCTTGCTTTTAAATTTATACTGATTTAGCCGCTCTGCAAGACTCTGCGAGAACATGTCCTAGAGTTGAGGAACATCTTTCAAAAGATTCTCAGGGCAATAGTTTTTATTTGTAAAAAAATAAGACAATAATATAAAAATGTTTTTTACTATTTATGTTGCTTTCACCCCCATTTGGGTGATTTGGATACTGTCACTCCAGGGCACAAAAATTGAGAATTGTGAAATTCTATAGGGGTCAAAGCAAAAACAAAATTGCCAATAAATTCCTAACATGTAATCCTCCCTTCTTGTCTATCATAGTTGAGAGAGAAATTGAGATTGGCATTTCAATCAATGACCATTGTTCTTTAATTTGGTTTTAAATGTGCATTGATTTCATCCATAGAAGAGGTATTGATGCAAATGATCTAATACAGGCCTCGGAGCAAGAACAATTGATCTGCAGCTGGTTAGCAAATGGTGGATTCTCCTCTTTTTTTGTTTTGCTGAACCATAATTACAGATTATGGCTCTTTGTTGTCTACGTGTCGTACCTGTCACCTCATAACAGGACAGGCAGGACCCCATCGGCTTCCTTCAGTCAGCTCACGGTGAGCAGCGTGAAGTCCTGCTGCTCTGTGATGCTTCTGTTTCAGGACTCAAATGTGACTTCCAATTGGAGATGGAGTTGGTTTAAGCCCCGGCAAGTGACAAAATTCTCACGGCTCGCAGGGGCTGACTCTTCACAGGAAGTGTCATTTGGGGCCATTTGAAGACTTGAACTCTGCCAGTATATTACAGTAGCTTCTGGGGATAACTGAGAATTTACACAAAAACTGAGGAAACGCAGGAACGCTGAGCGAAATCATAGGCTACAGACAGAGTTGATGTGATGAGATGAGAAACACACACACGTTCTGATTGTCAAAGTAGGTAGCTGTCATCAAATAACAGTAAGACTTGCATGAACCTGCATAAATCTACCTATAAAAACTATACAAAGATAAGATTGAAACAGCGTTTGTTATGTTAGTTTTGAAATTACACAATTTGACTCTGTGATGCGTCTGGTTGCAAAACGGATGTTGTTTTCTTTTGGCTGTTGCTGTACTTCTTCTGTGTTGTTTCAATCCTTATAAACCACTTTGTATCCTTAAGTATCAAATATTTTCCATCCTACAAAAACATTAAACACTGTCAATCCTATTGGTAATGGTCTCAGTGAAATTCAGCTAATGTCTTTAAACTAAGGATGTATTGATGTTAAAATGCTACAAAAGGACAGATAACATTACGACAAACTTTTTTTTGTGACAGAATGAAATGGACCCAGGCTTATCACAAGTGGAAAACACATGCAGACAACTGTGAAAGCGTTGTGAGGACCTCACACACAGACAAGGGCCATCCAACACCTCAGCTGTCTGTTGACATGTGGGTGTAAACGCCAGAAGCCATGGTGGTCATGATATCCAGAGGTGTGCAAAACACACAGAGGAAATTAAATCCACTCGCCACCACAAAGTGAAAAAAGGGAGGAAGAGTGGATGCCATCCGCTTGTCTGATTTCTATTTGCTCTTCCCTCATTTCAGTTTGAAGAAAAAAAACTACAGCATGAGCCACCTGGTTTACAAGAAGACAGAAGAAAAGCCAGGTTCACACGTAAAGCTCAGTCTGGCTTTTTTCCGGCAGTGCAAGTATTTTCCCTGTTCACACTTTTAGCTGTCCGGCAGTTTCACATAGGTGAGAAGAAGCCAGATGTTGCAGTCAGACTAAACAGCAGAAGATGCCCCTTTTTGTTGTTTTGGAAAGAAGGGAAAGGAGAAGCTTTTCTGAACAAAGTTTCTTCTATAATGCAGCCATCTATCTGAAATTTGTCAATGTTAAGTCCTTTGTCTCCAAGTTAGTCTGATCTTTGTCTTGAAGTGTAATTTTTACACAGCACAAGGACCTCTTGTGATTAGTTTACTTGGTGTCTGTAACACTCCCTTTCTCCCCCTTGTGGTCTTTTTAGCTAACATCACTGAACGATATGAATGTAAATCAACTATAAAAAAATGTAAGGATCAGAATGCCCCAAATCACCCTCAATAAGAAAAACAAAAGACAGCAAAGAAGGGAAATGCTCCAACCTGCTCTCAGTTCTTAATTTGGAGCCTGTGTCTTAAATCAGCAAGGTTACATTTTTTGTGTTACCCAGCTTTTTAATATGCTTTTTGAATTCAAGAGTTGGATGAAAAATGACAGTTCAATTCTTCGTCTTTTAAATATTTTGTCCATTTACATAGATGTCAAGTCAGTGTGCTTGTATCTGTTTGAAAAGTACATAGTTACAGCCTTTCCAACATTTAGAGTTAGACAGGATTCATTCAGCCGTTTGGCGACATTTCCCATTTTGTGTCGACGTCTAATGCGTTTTTCACATGGGTGTATAGCACGGTATCATCTGCATACGTCATGATTTTACATCATAGCAAACAAAAGCGAGATAATTAGTGTATATCCTGAAGTCCAGTGGTCCTAAAACAGATTTTTAGGTGTGATAATTTATTGTTTATCTGCACGCACTGTTGTCGGGCACTTGGGTTTAGTTTAATCTAATTTTGGAGTTATGGAAAGGTTGTAGTTAGCCATCTTGTTGAGTAGTACCTGATGCTTTACTATGTCAAAAAACATTTTCAGGTTGAGGAAGACCACCACTTCTTGTTTATCTAGGTTTGCTTTTATGACCTCAATGAAGTATCTGCTTGTCGTTTCAGTTAAATGTTGTTGGTTTTTAAACCAAATTGCATACTTTGAAAAGGTTGTAGCAGAACAATTGATTATACACCTTGATTTCGAGGCCATTTTACAATGACCTTTGAAATGTGAAAGAGTATGGTGATTGGTCTATATTTTTCTTACCTTTGATTACCCTCGGATTTGTATACAGGGGTTATAGTAGCCGGTTTCAGGGCACTGGGGAAAGTGCTCTCATCAATAGACATGTTTATTATTTGAGTTATAGGGGAGGAAACAATTATCTCTATTTGAGTTGTAGGGGAGGTAATTGTTTCTTTATTCCTTTTTAGAAATGCTGTATCAAGACCATTTCCGTCTTTGTCTCATTTGCAGGTGTCAGATTTTAAAGGTTACTATTAAACCAAGGCAAACTCTGTTTAGCATTAGGCGCGTGGGCCATTGTTTTGGTATACTTTACTAAAATCAGTTTGAAAGATGACATTAAATCATCACACACCTACTCAGGGTTTATCTGCAATAATGTCCTTCCAATTAATTTGCTTTATTTCATTTTAAATTTAGCACTAGATCTTTCTTTGGAATGAAAAAGATAAGAGGATTTATTTTAATTTCGTTTTGATTCCTGTCTCGTGTCTTTGTCAGCTCTCTGTAAGAGAGACCGTGAGTAAGTCATATGTTTTTGTTACTCTGTCTGCTTTATCTGGAAAAATCTAATCAAATAAGGTTTCTGTATGGAAGCATTTTGTAAGACTTGTAGGTTTATTTACCATTTGTGTCATCTAAATACATATTTGGTGATATCCTCAAGCCTCTTTCTGTGTGCTCTGTCAAACAAGCTTAAATTGACAGAGCACACAGAAAGGAGAACTTCTTAACCAGAACTTCTTAACCATCACATTTTTTGAGAATTGCAGATAAGTGGTCATAGAAAACATGTGTTGCAGTAGGTGGGCAAGGGTAGAGGGAAGGAGAGGCAAATATGTTCTATAGACAGGAATTCATGCAATATTCCAGTATTCCAATATTTATGTCTTGGATTCAATCCCCAAAAACTTCATGGCATTCAGATTTGTGGGCAGCATGATCAAGACCAATCCTGAACCCTAGTGAAGGACACAACATATGGAAAGACGTTTGCATTCCGGAGCAGTTGGAGAGAAGAAGAGACCAGATGCTTTGCTTTTATTTTTACGTGTCCACTCGATCATTTGGAGGTATGGTAGCCCAAGCAGGACAAAGAGCCAAGGCCAAATATCTTGGCTTTGTAGGGACAACAGCTGGGAGGAACAAACCAGGAAGTTGCTCCACTTCATTAAAGACCCAGCAGGAGAGCAGCAGAGCTTTTCTCGCTCTCCTCCCACTCTCTACATCACTTCACTCCTCCCTCCTGTCTGTCAGTATACATACAAAATACACGCTGTCCCTCACCAGCGCTGGGGAGTACCATAAAAATATGAAGAGTCCATTCCCACTGCCATTACAACCTAAATTAAATTTTGTTTTTGTATAAAACCAAATCAGCAATACTCATTCCAATCTTCTCTAATGTTCCATCTCTTGATGATAAAGTGTATTAGAGGGCTGAGATGTAGTCAAACTTACACTAAGGTGGATAATAACGTTGTATTGTATGTTATTGTGTTAATTTCCAAAAATAAATTTCTACATCAGGGGTAAAACACTATCTGGTATTTATACATGAAGGAGCAACTCAGTAAAGTCGTCTCACTGTGAACACTTTCATCAGTTAGATAAAGTCGTAACGAAATATCAAATATCTTTTTTTTTCTTTTTACATGCTGAGTGCCATATCTCTCTCTATACACCGTATATCGTCACAGCTATCTCACCAGCTCTATTGTTTGTGTGTGTATTTCTGATTCTTGGCTAAAGAGGTTAATGACAAGCTCTGTGACTTCTAAGCTCTTCTGATCTGATCCTCATACAGTGTGAAAGTGTTCACCAGTGCTCTCCAGTAGCAGCTACACTAATCTTCTCCACAGCGGATCCTTGCAGCACTGCGGCTTCACAGCCACAGAGACTGATCAGCTGCGTCAGGATGTCACCTTCTAAAAAAGAGTTTGTCTGTATTAATAATCTGACAGTTCAGAACTTGTTTAGTTAAGTTTTTCTCTCCCTAGTATCACAAATTTTCTGCACATATGACCCTGCTTTATGGAGAAAAAAAAAACACCCCCGCACACTCATCCCTAAGCAGCCTCTAGTGTCTACAAGTCCAAAAACAACCACTGCCCCCCCCCCCCCCCACACACACACACACACGTCATGCCTTTTTGGTATCTTCGCTCCATCAGTAGTAGCCGCTCACTTCATGATTTGCTCGTTTAGTGAGTGATGGACAGATACCCCCTCAGCATCACAAAAGAAAACACCTGTTAGAATCTGCTTAATCCTAGACAGCGGCCCTGCTCTTGGGGTTCTTGGGGCCCCCATCTAATCCGTACAAGGGCACCAGGCCAAGGCCAGGACAGATTAGACCCCCAAAATCCATCTATCCATCCATGCGCACACACCACCGAGTCTGCCCTCATAAAGAGTGTTTGAATCGGCCCCTTAATCCTTGGACTCGGTGGAGCCCTCCAACCAGCACACCTTCCCCCCCCAGCCCAAACCTAATCTCCATGCATCCCCTTCATACACACTCGCAGACCTGGCCCAGCCCAGCCCTCATTTACCCACCCCACCTCCTCCACCTCCTTTCCCCCTCCCTCGGTGGGACTGAAAGCCTATTGATTTGTTGATTTTTCTCCTTTTGTCTGCGGCCGGCCGAGTGTTAACGAGACATCCAGGGTCCGGGGCCCAGTGCCAGGACTTTTGGCATGGGAGATTAAGGTCCTGATCTGGGCATCTGTCACTGGCCAGTGCCCCTTGTCCCTTGTGGCTCTGGGAGAGGCCTTTAGTTCATTTTCAGTACAAATAAACTGAGTTTAACCAGGAAGAGAAAACATAAGCAGTTCACAAATAAAAACAAATACTTGAAAATTATTAATTATTTTGTATTGTTTAAGTTAAACAATTTCAAACAATAACTATAATAAATAATGCTGTTACAAAATAATATATATTAATAATAAATACAACAATTGTACTTTTTTATTTAAAAAATAAAAAGTTCTACATGACTGACTTTTGAGTGTATTATTAGCACATATATACACAGAAGAAACACACACACACACAACAGATCCATGCAATATGTTCATGTATACACACAGCTGTTTATTTACATACACACATACACACTCATATAGATATTAAAAACTAGACCTATAACAGGAATTAGAATCCAGTCTTTGCACAGGACCACTGTCTGAATTCAGATGCATTGGTGATAATCTGATAATTTAATTTATAAGAAGAGATATATACATGAAAACGTGCCCAGACCAAGTAGTTCATGATTGGGGCAGGATATCAAGATGATGGTTATTATTACATATTAGGTATTCCTATCTTTATTGATAAGAAACATTAATGCTATGAAATGAATCTGAGCACTGTTAAATTTGAAAAAACATTGTTCAATACCAATAACATCAAAATTCAACCAAGCTCGTTGAAAACAATAATACTTTTTTGTATATTTATTTATGTACTGACCTTTTATACTATGCCAGAAGGGGTAATCATGAAATAAGTTCTAAAGTCTCATTATTATGGTGTTTTGGTGTGTTAACCGTTGCTCACGTCAGCTTTACATCCAATACGTTAACATTTCCATCGCAAATTTAACACTTAGTATGATTTTATAAAATAAAGAGGTAAATGTCAAAAAGAATACATAACCTGTCACGATTAAGCAACCTATCAACCATACCAACACCACAGAGTACATGCAATGTGTATAACAATTCATGAAGGAATTCATGACTAGATGGATTGAAGCTTCCAACCCAGAAGTTTACTCATACTGTGTCTCCATCTAGTGGTGAGAAATCTGACATGCAAGCTGTGATGTACGGACTTTATAGGAGGGTTGAATTTAACATACTGTTTCAATACACCACCTCCATGCGTAGAGTGTAATTGCTTTTGTATGAGATTGAGCTCTACATTATTCACAATAAACCAATTACCAACACTTGATATAATGCACTTTGATTGTGACATAAAGTTATGCGTGACCTTCGGCAATGATGGCATTAAACACAGTTTGAACTGTTGAAGGAATGGATCACAAAACTAAATGAGTGTATGGAAACTGATAGAGGGAAATGAAAGAAAAACTTTTAAAAAATTCTGAAAGAATAAAAAAAACTGAAAAGTGGTGAGTGCATATTTCTCTTTGGCATGAAACTCTGAAATAAGATCTGGCGTCGCCAGTTACCTTCAGAAGTCACATCATTAGTGAAATAAGGTCCACCTGTGTGCAATCTAAATGTCACATGATCTAACTGAGCACAATGAAGAACTTACAACACTGACCAGGCAAAGAGGGCACTAATCAGAGAGGCAATGAGGACACCAAAGACAACCGTGAAGGAGCTGGAAAGTTTCACAGCACAGATGGAGTATCTGTCCATAGGAACACTTTAAAGGCGTAACCTCCACAGAGCTGGGCCTGCAATAAAAAAAGCCTTTGACAAAAGAAAATAATAAATATTGTCTTTTGATGAATACATATGCACACACAACTTTTCAGTTTTTTTTTTTTAAACAAATTATTTTCATTTCACTTAATCCTTTTGTAGTGTTTGTGTAGGTTCATTAAGTAAAATCCAAATAAAAACCCACTTTAATTCCAGGTTTCAATGCAACAAAATAGGAATACTTTGGTTGAATACTTCTGCAAAGCCCCATAAACATGTAAATAAAGCATAACAATGACAAAAACAGCAATACAGCAATACATAATTTACTGAATTCCGACCATGTGAGGCATTGGAGAGAGAACAAAGTTTTGGTTTATAAGGCTTTTATTGAATAAGGCACATACGAATGGTGTTTTAATGATGACGTGAGAGTAGAAAGGAGATTTGAACTTTATAAAAAGTAGCAAAACATTGTCAGTCATTTTTAAAAGGTCAGTATTAAAAGAGAACATTCTTGTGTACCACATAGTAAGTAGCTCGATTACCACAGTTACAAAATTGCACTGCATTATAACTGCAACAAAGTAAAACAGCTCACCAACAGGGAATGATCCAACTGTTAAGTTAATAACAAGAAACCACAATGAGTTTAGCTTATCTTTTAACAGCACCTCTCAAACTTTGATCAGCCATAAAGCTATGATTTACAACAGCTTTAGACAAGGAATGCAGACATTTTGATACTTTGATACATTTTGAGATACAGCATCTTGAAGACATGTCTAATTTAACATTTGAATGCAGTATCTTCAGACAAAACATGTTTCAGAGTCCCTTAAGAAAAGAAAACGCTTTGGTATTTTCCTTGATGTGTTACAAATGTCACGGTTAGTATAATGCTTCTTAATTTTCTTTTATTAAAACATATTTTTATGTGAACAAGGTTGAATTCCTAAATAGCTCAATGTGAACTTCAAGATATACAGAAGTTGCCGATTTCCAACGCTGAGAATCTTGACTGGATGGACTAATTGGAGATGACATTGTCACATGGTAGCAGAGGGCTCACGCCAACTCTCTTGGCACATTCGTTCTGCAGAAGTGAAATGTAAAAATGGAGTTGAGTTAGCTAAATCTCAAAGTCTTTTTCCTCAAAGCAGCAGTTGGATTTTGGGAAATGCACTTGTTCCCTCACTCAAAGATGGTTAAAAAGATTGAGTCACTTCTGTTCGGTAAATTTAAAGTTATCATCGGCAGCAGCAGCACTTAGCTTAGCTTAGCTTAGCATAGTAATTGGAAGCAGTGGGGATCAAGCTAGCCTAGCGCTGTCCGAAGTTTACAAACTCCACATTCCAGTACCTTTACAGCTCACTTATTAAAAGATATATCCCATTTTTAAAAAAAAATTTGTCTGGCACATAACTCCCCGTAATCTACTAGTTGTCATTTTTAAACTATTTCTTGGCAAGACAACACGTAGTTATTTCTTAAAGTCTTGTTGTAGCTGTGAGGTTGACAGACAAGGAAGTGAATGTGTCCGGCCAAGGAACAGTTCAGCACATAACACCCCCTCACCCCCCCCCCCATAAAACTAGTCTTTTGTTTTCTATTAAAAGTATTCAACTAAAGAGATATAACATGTAAGCTAGTGAGCTTCAGTAGTGCGGGGTGGATTTTGGTTGGACAGAGCAAGGCTCGGCGTTTCCCATGGTTTCCAGTCTTCATGCTAAGTTAAGCTAACCAGCTGCTGGTTGTGGCTTTATATTAAAGATACAGATATGAGAGTAGTATCAATCTTGTCATTAAACTCTCTGCAAGAAAGTGATCAAGCGTATTATCCCCCAAAAATTGTGCTTCAAACATATACAAGAGAAGTGATAGATCACATCTGTTCCTGCGTCTTCTTCATAATGAATGCTTGAGTAACGAGAGTGTCAAAGAGAATATCACTCAAAACAATTGATACAACCTTTATTTGGACTAGTGTGAGCAAACATCAACTTCAGTTCACAGAGCTGGAATTAATTCATTTTTCGAAATGTTTCAGAAGACCACTTCATTTTGCAGCTCTTACCATGTAGTTGACGACGTTGATGTGGTAGGGGATCCCGCCCATTTCCTCACACTTCTTCATGTTCATCCTCTCTGGATCTCCAGCAGCCAAAACGGGAGTGCTGGGGTCAGCCTGAGACAAAGAGCAGCACCAATCCAATGACTTAGCGGGTTGCAATCGTTGGTCATAATCTTCATATTTTGTTCTCCTAATTAGTCTGTATTAACAGCAGTAGGATCTACTCACAGGTTCCATCCCTCTCTGGATGGACAGAAGGTCTGACATCCTCTCGTCGAACCCGGGAGCAAAGTTTTCTGGGTTAATCGCCACGAAACACTGACCCTGAAAATACAAAACCAGTAACGACAACACTGTGAACTGACCCAATACAAACAGTAAAGAGAGCCATGATGCAACATAAAATGACTTGCGTCGGACTCATTGATTGTGCTTATCGTATATGTATGTATTTGATGTTTCTTTGCTGTTTTTGACTGAGAGTTAATCCTTTTAACAGTTGTTTCTATCCACTATGTAGTCAAGAATTTGAGTTAATCAGCAGTATAGGAACTGTTTCGTCACAAGCTCCAACTCATGGGGGTTTAGACACGTTGACTAGAGGAACATAACACATCTACATTATCAAACCAGTGGGTTATATTTTAACTGGTAGCAGCCAAACTTGAAACTGCAAAGCAACAAAAGTTCTGTCCACATTGAAATGGATAAATGTGGCTCCACACAACATTTTATTGTGTGCAAGTAAGAATTATTTTCTACTTTAGATATATACGAATGCAGCTATGAGTGACGGGCAAATCATTTTCAACCCATTTCTCATTTCACAGACAATAAGACAAGGGGGCAAGGGTCACATCTTTTTTTAAACGGGGTTAATATGCTCTCTAAAACACAACAAATAAATAAATAAATAACGTACCAGGTTTGCAACACGGTCGGTTACTTTCCATGTGCGGATGTGTTTGCTGTACTGGGCACCGGCCAAGATACCACAGAACACTTCCACCATCATTCCCAGACCGTAGCCTTTGTACCCTCCTGAAGACACCAGCACAGACACACAAACTTTATTTACTTCATGTAGAGACAGGATGAATGCAACCAATTTGATCATATATGATATAAGCCCTCCCTTACTGTGCATCATCCTACCCTGTTCAGGAATACTGTTACTTCCCGTCTTCTATGGATTTTCAGTTTGTAGAAGTTTTTTTTAGTAAATGAAAGCACAGGTTTCAAATTTCTGTGAAAATAGTGGAATACCAGGTGCTTTTTTTTGCAGCACACAACAGACTTGCCAGTCAGAGCAGTGTTTGTATTAAAAAATTTACAATTCCTCCTCGATTGTTAAATTATACGTGAGGATAAGAGGAGGAGGAGGAAGATTATTTTAACATCTGAATGTTAGAAAGATTTCTAAAATCTAACCGCAGCCATAACTTTAATATTTTATTTTAATGACAGTATGAAAAAATGCTCCCTGAGCAGACTTTTATCAGCTGGTTTCTGACCTGTGGCTTCACTTCCGCCAATGGGCACCAGTCCTCCTCCGCTCAGAACTCTCTTAGGGTCGGTGGTCAGCGTGCCCTGAGCGTCACAGCCCCAGCCCTCAGGGATGGTGTCTCCACGACGCTCATGGAGCTCCACCTGTGCACAATAAAACATTTAAGACTTTTGAAAGTTTGAAATACATTTGTAAAACTCGAAATGGCCTCTTAAATGCTTATTTGTTCAGTGGTTCCAAAGATTGTGCTTCTGCAACTCGAACTAGTTTCAGAAAAACTGGTGATGTATTTATGTCCGAATCAACCAAGTTAGTGGATAAACATATAGAGCATAAACTCAGAACTGACCTGTGACATGACCAACCAATGCAAAAAATGAAAACAAACAGCCTGATAAACCTTCCTAGGCGCAGGTAATGTCTCCTGATATTGAGTTATGTTCTGTATTTAAGGCATCCCTGATGGCTAATCAGTATAAACCTAGTCTTACCTTTCCAAGTGCTACTGCTGATGTGGCCATATCCAGAACAAAGCTGTCTCCGTCTTTAGCAGGAGCTGCCACGCTGATGGGGTTGGTGCCCAAAGTGCACTACAAACAGCAGGTCAGTGAGTTCGAGAGGTTGTTTATGGCATGAGGTACAGTTTATTCTGAAGAATAAATCATATTTTTACCTCTTTACCACGTGTGGGAACCACCAGTGGGGACGTGTTGGTAAATGACATACCCTGTAATGGTCAGATTATTATTAGACTTGCACAAAAAAAAACATTTAGGAAAGAAATGGCGCATTTACCTCCATTACTTAATAAAAGGACATTTTGTTTAAATAAAATTCATAAAAAGGCAGATTAAACTTTCACTCACAATCATGTTTTCCTTCAGAGCTTGCATTGCATAGTATCCGGCGATACCATAATGGTTGGAACCTGAGACAGTAAACATGTATAGTTATTGTTTTATTTATTCGTAGACCAGTTTAGTGAAGTAAGATTCTTCTTTTATATGCTGAAAAGTGATTTTACAGCGAAAACTGATTCAATCAGTACATTTTCCTCTCTAAAGTAAATTCTATTAATTAAAATCCAACGCACTTTGTAGTCATCAGACACTACAGTGGTTGTGCTTTCTCTTGTCTCGCATTTGATTGCCTGTTATATGAGCCAAACATGTTTATCAGGCAGGTGAACTTTGGCTCAATCCAAAGGCTTCTTATAGCTCTGTGCAGCAGTTATTGCCTTTTAGGGTTTTAAATCATTCACCGACAACCAATCACAGCAACTGTTTTCAGCATGCTCGGACTCACCGTGTGCCACCACCCAGCCAATGCCAGCTTCTTTTGCCTTCTTAATGGCCAGTTTCATGCAGAAGTTTCCCACCACAGGACCCAGGAGGTTCTTCCCATCAACCAATGCTGTGCCTGCACTCTCCTTCTCCACCACCGGCTCACCGTCCTTGGCACAGATTCCTGTCTGGATGTCCTTTACATACATGTCTGGCAAAAAGTACAAACACCACAAGCACAAATGATCATCATATTTAAATACAGGCACAACAAATAAATCCAAATCAAGGAGTCGAAGGCTGGCCGAGAGACATACATCATAGTGCATAAAACTTAACTGAGGAAATAAGACTGGGTCATCAAAACGATACAAACATAGTGTTATCTTGTTCAAAATCTTTGGGCGGACTTGGAAGAGAATTTCTGGATTCAGTTGGTTATAATAAAAATCAATTTAATAAAAGTTGGTAATACAGTGCATAATTCTCAGCTGAGGGATCGTAGGCCAAGTCGCAGTCCACAGGCCCCCTGAGAGAGTTAACTGTCTGTGCGCATTGACCCAAGAGACCCAGAACTGACCAGTACATTCGATTATATAGTTCAATGAAAATGTGCATCGTCGCCTCTCATTGGCTCAGTTTTACAACATATGGTGCGGCTAAAGTTTCACATGGCTAGAATCAGCATTCCGATTGGTCGCTCCGGTCCATGGCTCCTGATGTCATCACTCCCCCTCCCACAGTTTAGCAAAACAACCCCCCTCTTTGTGAAGTCGTTTTTATTGCTCTTTGTCTCTTGGAGTATCCATCCCCCTCTCTCTATCTCATACCATGCATACCTGAAAGTCTAAGTCAGAAAACTCAATGTGGCCTTCTTCTATGTCACGCATACTCCTTCCCATAAGGCTCACTATTCCTTATTAATTATCCTTTTCAAGTATCGTAATTTATACATAGACATTCCTTATTTACAGTGGAAGTCATTTTATTTTATTACAACCTAACAATAGCAATTGTAAAAACTGTTTTACATTTTACGTATCAAGCCGAAGATATATATATCTTTTAAAAAGGAGCTCTATACAGAATTCAGAGTAAATCTATGATTGGGGGATTGTGTTCAACGCTCTCAACAAGGCGTCAATATGGATACGAAGTCAGACATCGACGGAAACGCTTCGTTAAAAAGAAAGTATATCTCTGAACGTTTTCACTTGTGGGCTGCTGCTCCCGGATTTCGAACCGAACCAACATGGTGGCTCATTTTGAAACGTTTTTTCCCTTTTACTACAAAAATAGTAATACTAATAATATAAATAAGCCATGCAGTGGCTGAATATGTCTTCATTTTAGATTGACAGCGGTTAGATTGAAAGTTTTTAGCATTCCAGAGGCAGCAAGTTGTGCTGGATGCCCCGATATGGACCTCAACTTTATGCTAATGAGGAGCAGCCATGTGACAGTTTGTTTCTCAAAACGCAAAGCGGCGCTACCAGATTATATTGCACAGCTGCTTACATGAACAATGAATGGGAAGTGTGGAAATGACAGATCTCACAATTTACAAACTTGTTTCTGCCACCTTTAAACCAAACATGCAGACAATAAACTTCCAGCGCCCCACTGACCCATCCTGTTGAGTCCATGGCTGTAGTGGCCCCTGTGGTCTCCCTCCACCAGCACCTCGGCCAGGCTGCGGGCATGATGCGATTGGGTGCCCACGCTTGTCATACACCTCTCGATGAAGCCTTGCACCTCCGACTTGCTAATCAGACATCTGCAGACAGGAAAAATGTCATGATCTGATGATAATATCCTTAAATATGCATTTTATTTGTTGACCGTGTACATGTTAAAATAACGAGACTATTTTTAATGAAGGACTTTTGCATTTTGAAGTATTGAGGAACATCAAAACATGATGATAATGCTCGTTTTAAATTAATAGAAGAGTTTGAGCAAAAATAATGGAAGTGTAACATTATGCTGTTTTGTAAAGAAATGTTATTAAAAATGTTGTTGTGGTAGGTTAATGAGTATGACAATAGGCTGTCTATTTTAATTTTTTTCAATTCATCTGACCTAATGGAGAAAAATGACTTATATTCAGAGCCAGAAAAAGAAAATCTATTGAGTCAACACTAATGTTTGGCTGGTCTTTGTTCTGCTCTTGAAACCAACATTTGTATGAGACAGAACAGAGAGTCAACATTTAGGCCTAAAAAGCAAAGGTAACCGATTGCAATGCTGTCCAATTATCTCCCATGCAAAAGTCCTTTTTTTCTCTCCACATTTTATAGGATTTATAGGACAGCCCCACACTATTAGTTTGAAGTCCACCGTTGCAGCTATGATTGCACAACCTGTAACCACATGATGTAGGTCATCACACTAAAGCTACGCTGGTATTACATTATGTTGTTACTGCACACAGAGCAGGCCTCTAGCAGAAACACTCTGACGGTAGAAATTCTGTAAACACAACTGTTACCTTGCTGTTGACTTCAAAAGGAAATTCTGAGCCGTGAAAATAGAAGAACCAGATGATGTTTTGGAAAAAACGGTCCCTCTCCACGCTATAAACAGTGGAGTCACTGTCTCCGTTTCCTGTTGCAGTTTAAGTCACGTGCATGAAACCCCCTCAGGGTTTTACAGTTTAACAGTGTGAAGGATGTGTTGAATACTTTAGGGTGGGCACTGACTAAGACATGGTAATAACTAAAATGGTCAGTGAAACTAAGATTATTGATTTGCATGCCTTTAATTCCAAGATAAAACCTTTTGAAAATGTCTTCTATGCAATTCCTTCAATTTCTGTTCAAAAGGGGTCAAATATGAATGTAGCTGTCACATGCTTGACTTAATACATGACGAAATAAAAAGCACATGGTCCCTCAATCAGCACAAGACACACATAGTTCATCACCCCTGTGGCACAGTAAGATTGTTGAATTGAAGACAAACTGCAGAAAATTGCTCAAGATGTGCAAGGATTTGCAGATATACAGATCACAATGACAAAATAAAGATATTACCATTGTAATGGTCATCTAAAGGATATTTTCTGTGAAGGGTTAATATGCATGTCATATGAAAACCAGGACATTACTTGACTTGTATTCTCTGTAAATTCAATCCCAGTTGAGAGACAACTTTATGTAATATAATGATGTCTTCCAAGCGTATTTGTTCACTGCAAAAGGTTCCTCAAAAATACATTCCCAGATGTTGAGCAATAGTTGTGTGTTATGACACACTGTGGTGAAACATGTTTGGACGACTAATAACGACCAGATTCATCTTAAAATCCTGTTTTTATTGACAGGATGAGGTCTTAGGGTGTTTTCTACTCTGCAATGCTGTAAACATGATGTTTTACTTCCTTCCTTCTCCGTTGTCCTTCCATTCTCTACTCCTTCCCTCGTTTCCTCCATTCTTTGGTGTATTCAGTTGTTAGAGAACGGAAAGTGTTGGAATGCTTTATAATCGAGTCCAGATTTGGGCTGAGGGGGAGCTGGATCGGCCTCGTGTTTGGATGATTGTCAGTTCCTCTCCAAAATAACAGTACGTTCTGTACAAAAGACTCTGGTCCAAAAACAATAACTAATGCAAGTCAGCGATTCTTCTGCACCTCGGAGAGCTGGGTCAGGGTGTTTATTAAATGATTAATATGCTTTCCACTGGTTCACTTAAACTGAGGTAATTGCCCGAACCACAACATAATGATCCACTATCCAACCTCCATTTATGTCATCCGACTATGAGACAAACAACTCACATTCACACATTCGGACTACAATGAGCAGAAACTCAAGAGGAACATGCTTGAATTGTTGAAACTTGTTTGAGACATCAACCTTTCCAGCATCATGAAGTAATAAAGTCCACCTTACATTTCCATTTCTTGGCTGGGACCAGTAACCTCCTGGTGTCTCTGCTGGTTGCCTAGTTTTTATGCTAAGATAAGCTAAGCGGCTACTGGCTCCAGATGCATACTTAGCCTACCATACAGATGTGAGAGTGGTATCAATCGTCTCATCGAACTCTCGCCAAGAGAAAACTTAGTTTGTATGTAAAATGTAATTCCCAAAATGTCAAACTATTCCTTTAAATGCTTTTACATATAATTATGTCACTGTAGTTAATGTGTTACCAAAAATATATTCAGCAGTAGGGGAAAGCTACAAATGAAGACCTTACTAATATATCATGTAGGGAAATCAATGACATTTACTTGCTGTTTTTATGTCAATAACGTTGTTGCAGAAACCTCAAACTCATCGTGCAGGATTATTAATAAACAGCATGCACTTCTGCTGCAACATCGTTTTTCCTGTGCAAACCTCTAGTGAATCTGAACTATTTCACGGTCAAATCTCTCCACTCGTTGACCTTGTTGACATTCTACTGCAGGCCCTCATCCTCGTGTGGACACACACACCAACCATTACTGGGCCGTCTCTGGCATTCATAGAGGTAATAGCACTGACATCTGCAGGGAGGCTGGACTTGGGTTGGGGATGAAACACATACCAGCCTTGATGAAATCCAGAAGGGAGCCCATCCAAGTATGGAGGAGGGGAGGTCTCAGTAGAAACTGATGCAATGTATTATCTAAGAAAGAAGTACAAAACCTTCATACAATGTCCGTGAAATGAGGAGGGAGTAAAGGAAAAGAGAAAGCTTTGACCAGGGCTGCATGACAGAAGTACCAAAGAAAGTCTTATCGGCGACTGTCAGCGTGTCCCAAGGTCACACTGAGGGCCCCGTAGTGTTTGTTTAGGCGCTATACACAGTGAACGCTATTACCTGTGGCATTTCAAACATAGCTTAAAAGTACCCATAGTCTATGCAATTGCATATTTCATATTTCGAAGAAAGACAGCCGCACATAATCTGGCTTGACTGAATGTATGTAACGAAGGTACAACAGGCCGCCTTTACTGGTTCATGGTACAAGTATACTGGGACAGTACAGTACAGACTGTACAGTATGCTTCCATAAAGGGGTCAACGCTCCACTAGTAACTCTTGAAGCATTCATCAACTGCTCCAAAATCTTTAGAGACAATGCACCATAAATCATGTCACCTCAAGGAGGAACGCAATTTGAGAATCCTCTTGAACGTGTGCAGAAGGATGTGTTATTGTATGCTTACTTGTTGAGTGTTTATTTAACAACATGGAATGAACTAGCCAGGCCTACAAGGGAAACCACGAGTCTACTGGCTTTAAAATGTCTGACTGAAGTCTGCTCACAAGTAGACTTGATCGACAGACTGTGCAGACTTAGAAGCAAATATCTGCGTCACTCTGCTTTGATGAAGCCTTCAATTCAAAAAGTGCACATGAATAAAATAAAGAGCACATAACTAAAAAGGTGTTTTGCAAAAAGCATGCTTTTCTGTTGGTGCAGAGGAGTTAATGAACAGAAACAGCTCCAGACAAATAAACAATACACATTATTCCCAGTAAAAACGTTTCAAGTAACTGTGCAAACTTTCTTTCGTTCCACTTTGCAAAGGTCATTGTTGAGGACCAAAGGTTAGGCAAGGCAAGGCAAGTTTATTTGTATAGCACATTTCAACAACAAGGCAATTCAAAGTGCTTAACATAAAAGCATCAAAACATAATGCAAAAGAAAAGAAGATTTAAAAACATAAGAACATTCATTTAAACATTAAAAACAGTCAGTAAAACAATAAAAAGCAGAAATTGATTAAGATCCTTGAATCTGGTTCAATTAAAGGCAACAGCAAAAAGAAGAGTCTTCAATCTGGATTTAAAGGAGTCTAGGGTCTCAGCAGACCTGCAGCTTCCAGGGACTTTGTTCCAGATATGCGTAGCAGAAAAACTGAACGCTGCTTCTCCATGTTTGGTTCTGACTCTTGGAACAGAAAGTCCCAGACGACCTAAGTGGTCGGGATGGTTCATAAGGTTGCACCATATCAGTTAGAAAAAAAACCCCCAGCTGCAATTACTTTTGTGTGACTCATGGCTAAGTAGAAGAAGTACTTCAGGACCTCGTAAGTAGCAGTATCACACTGGGGAAATACTCGATTACAAGTGTGCATTAAAAAGGTTACTCAAGTCAAAGTACAGATAAAGTAAAAGTACTCTTAATGCAGAAAGAAATGCACCCATGTGAAAGTAATAACAAATGCGTTAAGAGTCCTTTCTTGAGGCCTACTCTATTACGTTCCACTTCTGCAAGCCCATGAGTCTTCTCATTCAGACCATCACGTTTGTTTCCCTGTCAGCAGCCTGTCACGTCATGCGACTCATTTGTCCTCTCACCTGGTCATGTTGACTGTCCTGTGACCGTCCTGCTTCGTGTCGCTTCAGGTCGGCGCTCCTGGCTCTCTGGTGCTGGTGATCTGCTGGTGTCGATGATCTACGCGAGCCAACGACGGCCAACTTCCTCTTCAAACCGTACAAAAGTTAGGAAACGCCCAGTGTTTTGAAAGCTAGTAAATCTATATATCTGTGGGCGGGTTGGAGGAGAGGCGTTGCCATCACACAGGTCGAGGCTGCTGCTGCGTTTGAGGCAAGGTCGCGAGGCTCCAGACGTTCCGTGAATTGTGCATTTTGACGCTTGAGTGTTGGTGATTGGTCGCCTGCCTCCGGAGCGCACATGTTGTACTTGCGGTTATTGCCCCCTAGACAAAAATACCACCGGAATATTCACACGAGGACGCCTACTGTGTATTCTCAAGAGGCAACATTGCTTATTGTATTTATGCAAAACCACTAGGAACACTCTACTTCCGACATAATCGTTCTTTATTAATCATTGCAAATAAAAAGGATTTACCAAAAATAATGAGAATAAAAGCTTCATGAAATGCGTTGCTCTGCACAATACCTGCATCATACCGGCAGGACTTCTTCTCAAGAGAAATGTGTGATTTTCCACATACTTAAGGGACCTTGAAAAAAAATTCAAAACATACATACTTACAAGAGATGGCTGCAGAATATGCAAGAAAAAAAAACATTTTACAACTTTGCCTCAGAGGAAGAATCTCTATTTCTAGTTTCAGCCAATAATACAGTCTGTTTGAGAAGCAACCAAAGTCGCTGGTTGTATAACCAATGTGAGCATGGCTTTAGGCTAAGGTGTAGTCAGGTATGTAACAGGCAGACAGGAAAGGGAACACACAAAAGAGAGGGTTGAATCAAGCCTGAAACTGAACACCAACATAGAGACGTATTCACAACGAGTTACCTTTCAGTTATGCTTCAGTTATACCTTTCAGTTCCTATTGTTGTTGTTTACAATTAGCATTTCTCCCTACTTTATGTCCTTACTTATTTTCTAAATTCTGCTGCGTGGCCACTTGCAGAAAACTAATGACAGACCAGTAGTGGAATAAGTGCTCAGATCTTTTACTTAAAAGTAGCAATACTATACTGTAGTGAGTCCTGCATTCACATTTTTTACTTTCTATATAAGTAAAAGAACAAGAGGTCAAGCATCAACATATACTGAAAGTACCAAAAGTAAAAGTAGGCCCCTCATGCATATTTCAGAATCATGCATGTTAATTACTGGATTACAGTTATTAACACTTTCATGTTGCAGCTGGTAAAAGGTAAGGCTCATTTTAGTTACTTCATATATCCAACCGTATATATTGGGCAGTGTGTTAAGTGTTATCTTAACCTATAATGCTACACAAAATAGCATTTTTTTTTTTATCTCATTCTGTGTCATTAATTTTAATCTGCAAAGTAACTATTAAGTTATTAAATAAATGAAGTGGAGTAAAAAGAACAATATTTTCCTCTGAGATGGTAAAAGTATGAAATAAAGTAATAAAGTAACCTCGAAATTGTACTCAAGTAAAGTAATTGAGAAAATGTCCTTCTTTACTTTCCACCGCTGGTGCAGACTGCGTCTGATCTCTTCACAATTTTTGACTGGTCTCGAATCAATGTCTTTCTCCTGCACAGGCTTACATATACAGTACAGTAACAGTATCCATGGTTACGCAACCTCACATATTCTCAACAGAGAAGCTTTGGCACTTGATTGTGCTTTAGAAATCTGATAAGAACATTTTTTGCTATTTTCACTGTTTTTGAGATGCTGCCAAGATGCTGCATAACTGATTTTGACATCTATGTATTAATTTGTATCAAACATGGTGCCTACAAGCCTCTTTAAAGTGTGTTGCTTTTTTTGTGCAGACAATCTGTCCACATAGAAGGAACAAGATAGTACAAACATAATAAATCTCAGATTTTACTCGTGTGCAAGCTCACATTTGGCCCCAAAGTAGTGGCAGTGAAACACATTGTTTGTTTTTCCTGAGACTTTCCCTTGGAACGGGGACAAAACGGTTGAGAAACCAGTTCAACTACTATAATACGCACCCATTATCAGAAGTCAAATTTCACTCATTTTAGAAGGCATCGAACTATAAATCAAGGAATTTCAGTCGGTATAAGTCAGTCTATCTTTCTGTCTTTCTGTCTGTATGTGGGTATGTCCTTGCATATCTCAACAACCGCTCATCCGATAATGTGTATTCCCCCATTGTTTTAGCGACATAGGTATATGTTTCCCATGTGAGCAAGACTGTATTTCACCTGTCTATGGCCCGATACTGACTTATAACACTAATAATGTTACCAACAGCAAAGTACCTCTGCTAATTAAAAATGCAACCCATAGTTCCTATTTTCTGCTCCAAGGAGTTCTATGTTCCCAGGTTGTTGAGCCAGAAGAGGATTGGCCTCCATTTATGTGGCATTGTAGCACCTATCTGATATAAATTATAAAACGACTGGGATCATGAATGTTGTAATTATCAGCATATCTAAAGAGCAACTGTTTAAACTCAAAGCCAACTTTGATACTACTGTGAGGAAAGATTAAACTGTCTGTCTTCATGTGTGTGTGTGTGTGTGTGTGTGTGTGTGTGTGTGTGTGTGTGTGTGTGTGTGTGTGTGTGTGTGTGTGTGTGTGTGTGTGTGTGTGATTCACATACCTTTGGAGACCCCGTGACCTTTGCTGTAAGGCCACATCTAGGTCAACATTGACTTTTTTTCAGAGGAAATGTCAAGGTCTAAAATGTAGACGCCCATGAAATTAACTGAGCACATTAATAAACCCACCGGATACTCAATGAGCTCTCCTCTTGCACCATTGCACCATCTTGTGTGCAGTGTCAGCTTTACACAGAAGGCGGAGTGCCATGATCTAAAAGGCGTTACTGGAAAGGCTCAAAGAAAGCCAGCAGTCTGTCCCGTTCAACGCTGTACTGTGTGGTGCAATACAAGTTGCAGCCACCAGGGCGGTTTTATGCTTTTGCTTGGGTTTGGGGCTGGTTATCATCGTGTTGATTGTTTGTTTTTTACAAATTAGGTCACAAATGTGCTTTTCCCTGGTTTTAGTACTATTATACTAACAACAACCAAGTGTCAGATAGATGGAAGAGGACATTTTATCAAGACGGGTTGTTTTAGTGTTTGAGATTAAATCAACTTGGATTGAGACACAAGATTTGGTTTGTGTTGGAATGAAAGAATTTAAAGGAACCGCCGGCAGCATTTAAGAGGATCTTTTGAAAGTAATTTAATATAATATAATTTTTTCTGTATTGTAAAATCAACTGAAATTAAGAATCATTGTGTTTTCATTACTAGTGAAGAGGACCATTAGCATTTTCATGTTGACCATTGTAGTTCTGTGACACGCTTTGCAGTTAGTTGCAATCTGTAACTTCACCGCTGGATTCCACCAGATCCTACACTCTGCACCTTAAAGGATATTATTTACTTTTGAAAAACATGTTAGTTCAAATTTCATTAAACTATACATTAATACCCCAATCCCTGAAAATGTTGATTGTTTAGTTGTCATTAACATAAACATTGTGCTTTATTTGAACAAAAGTAAACTAACTGCCTAATCCAGATGATAAAACACATTTTTCTGATTAGGTTTAGGTTATGGTAAAAGTTAGGCATGTTTTAGTGAAGGTTGGAAGGTTTGTTGAATCTGACTCGTGTCTCCCAAGAGCCTCAGCTGTAGCGAACAGCTCCCAAAAAGAGCAGCGAGAAGTTAGCGCCCCCTCCCTCTGCAGTGCCAGCTCCTAGTCTGTAATTCTCCACGGCTCAGACATCTGCGAGCATTTATCTCTCACCACAGGAGGAAAATAGTAAGCTGGAAGCTACAGGCTGTGATTTGGGTGCGTATATATAAAGTTGCGAGAAAAGGAGAGGCTGCTAATATGATGGGAGGTCTGGAGGAGCGGGACACCCAAGTCATCAAAGACGAGTGCCGAGGACACATGGAGCAGCAGGTTTCGTCTCTGCATTGCTCAATGGCCTCTCAGAAGGTGTATTTCACGTGCAAGCAAAAATCTTGATTCATCCTCTGCAATCACATCGCCCTTCGTTCGCATGCTTGCCCTCCTGTCTAATCGTGTTCCACTCCTTCAATTAATAATAAAAATACAAGCAATTCTGTCCAATGCCGTGTTTTATCAAATTACATTTTTGTGTATTATTTAAAACGTCTATGAGATTTAACGTGCCATATCTGCTATCTTTGGAAGCCTGGATTCTGGGGTTTTAATTACATTCTGAGACTTCGTTCTGTGCTGTTGCAGTATACAACATGCATCTGTGACGATGAACCTAAAGGTTTCCTGAGGCACTAACCATCCAGCAGAAGGCTAATATAAAATGGCAAGCCATTTCATCTGCAATAATTCCTCAGACTGAGAGCAGATTGACTGGAAATGATCTCGTACATTGCTGCTGACTCCTCTGTAGTGGTCAGCCTGGGCGGCCCTGCCTTACAAACGAGGCCACACTTAAACAGTTTCCCAAAACGGGATGTTCTGTATATAGTTGGTACAGCAGCAGGCTCACAGCTGGGATCCCTCAGACCCGCCCCAGAATCAAACCTAAGCCCAAAATGATTTCTTTTTATAATTGCGTGTCGGCGAAGCAGCAAAACTGGAACAGCCATTAGAAGGAACATCTCTTGATCCTCGTGCTCATTAGCCGAATATGGATCTGAAAAAGAATAAGACCTTGAAATTGTTTGTAAGTATTTTGATAAAGTAAGTAAAAGCATCATGTGAAAGAGAACATGAAGGCTGTTCATTTTTCAATGCAATACTGAGTTAACAGTATCCGGTTTATTTAGCTCACTCTCAAGAGGTCAGCAATACATTGATGTAAAATTAGAACACTTAACACAACAAAATACTACTAAAAATACACACGAATAATGACCAAAACAGATATATGTTGTCACAAAATGTAAAAAAAGCTGCTGAAAGAAGACAAATAAGCGGCAATGGGAGGTGAATGTTGATTATCATTTGTCATCATCGTGACATTCCGACTTTGGCTCCACAGTCCTCTGTTCTTTCTGCTCTTTCTACCCGGACTCGAGATAATTTCAACATAAATACAATAAATAACAACGAAATGACCCAGAGTAGCTGCTTGCTCAATCTCGTAGCCGTTCACTCTGTTTGTTCCCCTCTTTTCCATTTCAGGCTGTTCAGTCTTTGATCAACACATTTCTACTGACCGTGTGTGGGCGACTGGCAGGTGTAAACTGAATTCCCTCTAATGCTGATATTACAATTAGGAATGCACCAATATTGATATCCAACAGCCCTCACAATAAAAATTCTGATAGGTGTTGGCCCACAAGTATCAAACCGTTGTGTTGCTTTAACTTTAATTATTAGTTTTAAAATCAGTTGCCCCGAAAGTATTATGTTTTATCCATTTCTTTATATGTGGAAGTCTGTAGTAATAGATGAACGTTCTGTTTTAGTCTTTAATTGGCCAGATTGTTTGATACCAGCATTAGTACTGGTGCATCCCAAAGACGACATTCTTGTAATACACAAACCAAGGCTTACTTTTCTTTCTCACCACTTAGGATTATTTTAGTGCTGAGCAGATTTCAGCTCAGATAGATTTCCTTTATCGCTTGACTTCGATTGGCTAAAAACATTTGGGAGCGATTATGTCAGCCCTCATCTGCTGACTCCAATACCCTCTCCTGGTTAATGTGAATGGGTTGACTTTGAGACCCATCTGTGTGTGTTGTTGTTGTTTTTTTTGTTTTTTTTCCCTCTCGCCCTTTGTCTCCATCTACCAGCTGAACAGCTTCATAAAGCTTTGGAAGCCGTCCTCTCCAAAGAAGTCGAAGGAGCCCTCGGAAGTGCCGAGGTGGACGAGCAGGAGGACGAGCAGGACGACGGCCAGAAGTGGAATCAGCAGGTTCCAGCCGGCTGCCAAGATGTTGTACCACTTGGCCTTGTCTGAACACTCCTGGGCCAGCTGCAGGTTTCCCTGAGTCTTCTGGTCCCTGGCCTATAGAGGCACACACACACACACACACACACACACACACACACACTCTGACATTAAACCATGCAACCACTGAAGTCGGTATTAACTAATACAGAAATTAAGAATCAGTGTGTTTCATAAAAGACAGTAGAAGACGTAAAAGCTTTGACTCTACTTCATGGTCCGGCTATTTCTAAAGACAATTTATATACATAAAGAACAAACATGCTTAGTAAGTGTCTACACTAATGTACACTGTAAATCATGGGAGGACGAGGCCACGGGCATATCATAATATTCAGGCGTGTCTTTGTTTATAAGCCAGTTCATCGCCGCTTGTCCCATAATTCCAAACTTTTCCACATTGAGTGCCGATTCAAGGTTGAGCGAGGGTGGAGTGATATGAAATCCTTGAGCTGCCTCTAAGTGTATCCGTATATATTTTTGAACGGACCAGGCTAAATCTCTCCCGAGCGCTCTCTAATTTCCCATGAGTACTTGCCCATTAAGAAGATGCCAATTACGCCATTTTTAACTCCCCAGACGAGCAGCCAGTCACTGTCTTTAATTTGAGCGCTCAGCCAATACTGGGCCTGTGATTCAGAGCTGCGCCCAATTCAGACAGATGAAAGATTTTTTTCTATTTTCAAAAAGACTTAAATAAAGGGTATACATGCACACCCTTTTGTGGTGAGTTTTTCCAGGAACCTTTTTATTCAGGTAGTCAAAAGGTTTGTCCCATCCTGCTTTGCACATTTTCGAGGATCTTTGAGTCGTCTTTGAGTCGTCTTTAAGTGGGAAAAGCTTTTGTTTTGGTTTACGTTCCTGTTTCTCCACAGCCCATTCCTGTGGTAAAGGGTGTACCAACTCTCCACTGTCTGCCATCTGACCTGGGACAACAACAGCTCTCGACAATGTTTGAAACGTTTGCGTTTACATGGTGGAACACTTGATACATGTTTGCTTGTTTTCATGGCATCACTCGAAGTCCGGCACTCGGAATTTTTGCAATACACATATTTTTAAATACTTTTTTTTAAGTTGATATTAAAGTATCAAATGTTTTTATTTTTACTGCGAACAATGACTTGACCCTTGTATTGTTGGATTCGGCTGTAAAGCACATCACTAGATAGAATCCTTCAGTCATTGTTTGGACATGTTATCAGTTCAGCCTCATTCTATCTTTCTTGCACGACTCATGAAAATGGTCTAAATTGAAACTTACAAGTTTTACAAAAAAAAAAAAAAAAAAAAGAGCACACGATCTCACCTTGATGGAGTAGACCAGAGCCATGAATCCCAGGCAGCAGAAGTTCACGTACATGGTGTTGCACAGCGACCAGACTAGATAGTCCCGGGGAGGATTCTTGCCAGTGTTGTCCATGTTCACCACGGTGGATCCAGCCGGCTTACGGGCAGACTTACAGTTGGTGAGCGGGGTGCAGTCTGAGGGGAAGTTGTACGAGTGGTTGTCCATGGTTAGCGTTTAGACAGAAGATCCTCGGCTGTGGGTGAATAGGTGGGTTTGCAAACTGGCGAGCCTTCCAGAAGCCTGTGCACTTCACCTCTTTGGAAAGTAGTGCCCCTTTTATGAGAGGCTTATAAAGGCCCATGAAGAGGGAGGTGACCGGGAGAGGACGCATGGGCAGGGTCCTTTAATATACAGCAGGTCTGTCATTATGTGGTGAGGCCCGAGAGAGACTGAAATAGAGATACAAGGACACAGAAGGCGGTATGAGAGAGAAGACAGAAAAAGAGACAGCGAACAGAGACATGGGAGTGGAGCAGAGTCTCCTCCACCAAAGTACCCACTACCTCAGCTTTCTTTGAGGTGGTGTGGGTCAGGTGGTTGAGTTGGGTGGAGGTAGCAGAGGACAAGCGGAGGCAGGGTAGTGCAGTTCCGAGGCCTCGAAGGTGTTGAGGAGAAGTTCATCTGAAGTTCCGTCAGCCAGAGGCCTTGACGGACCGGTCTGCGATGTGCATCGTTTCTTAGGGAGCTAAGTTGGTGCAAAAAGGTCACATTTTATGAAAATGAGCATTGATGCGGTATATTTGGAGACAATCAAATTAATTCAGAGTTTAAGGTGAGAATTCAGAGTTTAAGGAAAAAAATGTATATGAATTCTGAGTTCAAAATCAGAATTTGAATTCCTAAATAAATTCAGAAATCTGAGATTAATGTCAGAATTCTAAATTCAAAGTCAGAATTCTGCATTTTAAAGTTAGAATTCTTTCTGGTTTTACTCTCAGAAATCTGACTTAATTCTCAAAACCACTCCAATCAGTGCATCCAAAGCAGGCCTGTAACTTCTTGGCGAACATGTGGTAGTAGCCCACTTCTTCAAACAGGGTTCCCGTGTATCCTTGAAATGTCTTAAATTAGATTATCAGGGATATTCCCCACAAGATTTACTGGTTGTTAATTTAACGATGGTTACTTGAAACACTCGATGTGGTAATTGATTAAGTTCCTCTCAGGATGCTTGTGAAGGGCAGATTGCCATACAAACATCAGTTTTGCTGCGGAGTGCGGGTATATATGTTTTCATAAGCAGCTGCACTGGGACATATTTAGATTAGAAGTCAGGAACACCGATTCGGAATTCCACTACAGTCAAGCCAGCCCGCATGTTGTTTTTTGATACACGCATGTACTATGCATTACGGTAAGAGCGTGTAAGAACTGACGTCAAAATATGAGTAAAGTTCCGCTGAACATGATAGTCAGTCAATACGTCTGTAAATACAAATATATTAAATACGAGGGAAGCCCTAAGACTCTTTTCCGTGTCAAATACCAAATCACTAAGATAAAACAACATCTGTTTTTTATGCTGGGCTGAATGTCTTATACACGCACTTGAACCACATTCTGGATCATTTTTCTTTGGAAGTAGCAAAGAAGTAGCACATCCAGCAGATCACTCCGCCCATGTAGTGAGTTCCTGTCTGCTTATTACTATTAGGTACGAGATTAGGAGTAATTAAAAAGTGTATTTTAAATGACTCGACACCTGCATGCTTGGTGCTGCACAAAAGATGTAATAGAATTCTAATTCAACACATCTGTATATATTGCAATGAAAATCACATCTGTTTTTTTTCTGAGGTGTTACAACAAACTGGAAACTACTCAAGACATGTGTAATAAGTGGTCATTCTGACATTGCCAAAGACTGAGTGTTGAAAGGACCGCTTTTGATTTCATTTGACTGACTTTGTGTGGTTGTAAACTATGACACAACCATTTTCCTGATGCGAGCTGAAAATAGGCAAATTCTTAACTACATTTTAAATTTATTTATTTATTAGAGCAGATCTATTTTAACTAAACTCTTTATTTTTGCAGGAAATAATCTAAATACAAGACAAGTGATATTTATTATAGCTCACTCTCAACCCATTAAATATCAAACTAGAGGCTCACTTACGAGAGTTTCTGCCCTCTGCTGGCTGGGGGAGGTTATCAACAGGTGGGCTTCGCTCCATCTCCACTTTCTGGACTTTCTTTATCTTAAAAGTAACAAATGCAGAACAAAGTCAATCTCCCCCCAAAAAATGACATATATATATATATATATATATATATATATATTCAAAGTAGAGGAGCAGTTACAGTCTGCCAATCAGAGTCCAGTTTTATGAGGACTCAAGTCTTCAAATTCAATTTCCTAATTTAGTGTTAACTTTATATTATTCCTTAGGAGAAAAGAATGTGATCTTTCAGAGGCTGGCGCAAACCCCAGGTAATGCGTACGAGTACGTACCAGGTCTTCAGACATGCCCTCTGTCTCTCCTTGAGCCCTGAGGAGGCCCTGGTCTCTCCTCGGATCCCTGACTGCGTTCCAGACCTGCTCCTGCGGTCGGGCTCCACCTTGAGGCCGAGGCTGCTGACCGAGGAGCCTTGAGGCCACACATCCTTCGCCACCAGTCTTGGAGGCTGCCTTGCAGTGGGAGCCATGGACCCTGTGTTCACTCCATTAGCTAAAGCCACCTGATGGCTTGGTAATCTACTGTTCCTATAGAAACACTCTGGTGGTCCTCGTACCTCAAAAAAAAAAAAAAACATATCTACACTTATTATTTCAAAAAGTGACAGTCCTATTGTATGTGTATGCAAATGTAATTTGCTTGATTTGTCTAGAAAAATGTACCAATGCACTAATGTATTTAAAAACAATGTATACTGAAAACTAGATTTTAACCAAAGGCCTCTCAACAACTTGGGGTCTCGAGAGCAGATGATAATGCACCTGTTGCATTAAGGCTTTAGTACAAACTTTCAATGAATTTAACTTCACAACCTTCTACAAGGTGAGCCTGGAGCCTTTTGGCCCCCTGAGTGTTTGGGTCCCTGGCTATAGTCTAGATACCCAGTTACTAAATAATTAGACCATTGGCCAAGGATCGTCTCATGTTATTTTATTCCTTTTTGGCCATGCATTTTGTACATTCAATTACATATTTTGAAACGCTTACATTTGTATTGCAGAATGTGCCTTATTGTCTTAACTGCAATTCATGAATAGAAGAATACATTAATAGTTTGTATTTATAGAGGAATGTTCATTTGCTGTTGGCCGCTAAATGCAGGCCTAAGCATAAATGCAGGCCTAAGCATAAATGCAGGCCTAAGCATAAATGCAGTATATGTATATGATCTTAACTGCATAAAACCTTTTTGTACAGTAAGACACTTTGTGATTGATTGTACTGATTGATACAGTTTCAAGACGGAGGAATACACATAGGCACAGCAGACAACCACCTGTATGATGTCTAGCTGCGATGCCTGGGGACATGGATACAATATATACAGGTAGACGTGATAGTCTTACTATTAACATGCATCAAAAAGTGTGATAGTGATGCTGTAAATATGGCCATATTGTGATAGAATATGGAAAATTACTCATATTCAGTTTTAAT
>JACSYO010000428.1:0-15000 GCA_016806645.1 Ophiodon elongatus
ATACGTATATATATATATATAATTATGTATGTATGTATGTATATATATATATATATATATATATATATATATATATATATATATATATATATATATATATATATATATATACGATATATATATATATATATAATTATGTATATATATATATAATTATGTATGTATGTATGTATATATATATATATATATATATATATATATATATATATATATAATCCTGGTGACTTTCAACAGCACTACACAAGACAGAGAGCAAAGAAAAACAGCAGCATGTGGCTGCAAAGTTAATGGACGTAATTAAATCGTCACATTTTAAATATGGGCTTTAAATATATATTCTTCTATTTTATCCCTAGCTGTACACTTTAGCCATTACACTGTATCAAATAAACTGATTGGATTAAATTCAGTTCAAATTACTTTGACAAAATATTTTTAGTAAGCTTGATTGTTATGAGAGCAAATATTTGCTATTGTATGGAGGTATGGCTGCTGGTTATAAACTGTGTGCTTCTATGATCCACTGTCCAAGTTTTTTATGCTTTCATTTTATTTCTTTTTGTGAGTATTTATTTTACTGCTATCTTTCGCAGACATGCACAGCAAAATCAGTAGTGTGAATTGGTGTTCATTTTCCTGTGAAAATTATTTTTTAGTTGATGGCCATTGCTCTGGGGTGCGGTGTTAATTAAGCCAATTGAGCGCACTCCTGACTGAAATAATTACACATCCGGTTTTGACAAGCTCCTTTTCTTGAACTAACGGTGGCGGTGGAGAAAAACCCGGCTTCTGGAATATACAATTTAAGAAGGTAAAAAACAAATAATTCTACTTATACAGGCCGTATATCGTTAACATTCGATGGAATGGTGTGTTAACTTTAACTAGGTTGTGACGCCGACACGACATATGCGCCATTGAAGCTGGTGGATGCTAATTTAGCTGAACAGGCTAGCTAGCTAGCTAACAAGCAGTTAACGGTGGTCAATTAAGGGGGCACACTTCCTCCGGTAGTGTGTACGTTAGCTACAATAAGCACAGTGTGTTTCGTTACTAAAAACGAATGTAACATTCGTTTTAGTAACATTACATTTTATTTAGAAACTTTATTATTTATTCTGTCGAATATGAACTCAGAGAAGGAGCCAGAGTAAAAATTTAAGCTAAATTAGTTTGCAGTTTGGACTGAAATTTTGCAACCGGCTGTCCGCCATGACGGGACGGAAAGAAGACTTTGTGATATTCAAGCGTAGCTTTGAGTACGGCGGGAGAGGTGGTAAATGGTGCCACGAGAAATTAATACCTGTCCATTCCGCAGCCCTGTTTATGGTCTTCACCGCTATATGGGACATAATTGTCTGTGTGTGTGTGCACAACTCCAACACATGACACCAAAACAGTAACTATTAGAGATCCTTGGCATAGTTTTGTGACTATTTCTTCACGAGCATTTACCTACCTTGAATTAATATAATAGCTTTGTTTGGGTGGGTGAGGGGTATGAAAAAAGGTTTGGGCCACCTTTCTTGACATACAGTTGGTAACACATGGCAAAATTAAACTTTAAGCTAAGCTAAGTTAAGCTAATTGTCTCCACTGTGTGCAGTTTCTGCAAGATGTCGTCATGGTACTGAAGGTGAAATACCAGAGTACCAAAAAAGTCTGCTACATCAGAGTACAGTCAGGTTTTACCTATTTGGAATTTATCAATGGGGAGTAGTCATCTTAAAAAAACTAAACAAATAGAAGCTAAATGTTTCATGTAATTATTTCAAGATCATTTTTTTCTGTTGCTGTGCATAGTTTAGAGGATTGCAAGGAATGTCATAATGTATTCTTCCTAGTGATGCTTTCCCTCTTATGTTGGCATTATCGGCTTCAGTCAGTAGAGGGCAGTATGCTTCGTCCTGCAGGCCTGTTTTGTTGATTTTGACATTCATGACACAGGGAAGCCCTGAAAATGTGTGCTACCTCTGGCTATTACTCTGTGAGACAGTTTCCAAACTCCCTCATCTGGGTTCTCTCGCTCCCTCGGTTGTTGTCAAACTTGGAAAACCGTTTGTCTGCCTTCTGCAGCTCCAAACATTAGCAGTTCAATTGACGGCCGGTGCTGCTTTTAGTCTTCAACTTGCTCATGAAAATTAGTGTTTTGTCTTATACATTCTAACGTTGGTAATGGCCAAAATGCAACATCCCATATATAGTCAATAAAGTCAATAAAGATACAATCTGCTATTTCCTTATCATTTGAATTGTGTGTTTCTATGAAGAAATAAACCATAAAACATGACTATAACAAAGTAAAAGGATAACATTTAGGATTTTTGGTGGTTTACACTGACTACAGAGAGGTTGAAAGGATTTTGAGGACGGTGGAAAAAGAAAGTAGTCTGGATCCGTGTAGACCAGCTGCTACAAGCAAACAACAAAAGGATCTGTACTTGTGCCAATGTGGATCATCAATGATTGGCAATTAGTATCGGCGACAAAAAAATATGATTGTGAATCTCTAAAAGTTATATTTGCTCCCCTTTTTTTTTTTGTGCTGATCCGATCCGTGATCTTGACTAATGTGACAAAGTAGATGACCAAAGAAATACGATTCAAGAAAAGGACCTTCCAATTGGCAAAATAATGGTTTTGGTTGCGATTGTTCACACTCACTAACTCCATCTCTCTCTCTCTCACTCACACACACAAAAAAACCACAGTGGCAACCCAAGTATGCAGTGAGCAGTTAAAAACGTCCTCGTCAGTGGTATCTCCCCAGTACTTTGAGAGCAACACACTCCCAGTAAAGCACATGTCCTCGCTGCACGGGGCAGCTGACTGGAAGACCTATTACAACGGCCTCGTGCAGAAAATACCGCTGTATGGGTAAGAATCTGATCGATTTTAAGGTGGTGATGTTACTGTTCTGTTTTTCATTAATGCTGCAGCATGGGTGAACACCTTCGGGTAAGGGAGGGCAAACGACCATACGTCCTCGCTGTGGGCAGAACCCAGAACAGATACTTTCTACATGTTCGTGGACAAAACGGCTCATTCCACGCCGAGCCACCAGCTCGTTGGGCCCACTGCCCACCTGCCTGCTGATGAGTCGCTGGCCCAGCGTCACACGTTGGTGCCGTCTACAACATCGATATCACAACAACGGATGAGTCTCCGAAGAGTCTCAGTTACGGGCTAAAGTCTTATTAAACTGGGTTTAAAAATAAATCAAAAAAATGTATTTGTCAAGCTATTACATGCGGCCTGCTGGACACCCAAATTGATCACAGTTCCTGACCTAGCACCAGGTTTAAGGTGGGTTGTGCTCAATATCGTTGTAGGCACCGGTTTTCAACATATTCGTGATTGCTAAAAGAGCTATCCGCACACTTGGATCTATGCAGTGGACACTTCATTTGAGCTTTTGGTCCAAAGGACCTTCATCAAAGCATGATATTGTATAACAACATTTTCAGGTTTAAAAAAACATTTAATTAGTGTTAATGAGAAGGCTTTTTGTCTAAGTGGTGATGCAGTAAACTCAGTCATTCGTGCTTATTTTCAGTTAACAAGATACTACAGAAGTTGGTGGACCAAGTGCAATGCAATTCTGGGTTTCGCTGAGTCTGATAGTGGACATTATTTCTGTTATTTGATAAAAAATTATTCCCAAAGTGAAGTGCTTGGTGGTATGACCAAAAATCTGTTTCTTAGTGTTTAAAAAATAAATAAATCTAAAGTATATACTGTATATATATATATATTATTTTGCATGACTGGGCCTTTTAATATAGGTTTATGGTGGCTTATTCTACTGTCAGGAATAAATAGAATATTAAAAAAATAGGATGCTGATTGGGAGGAACAGCCTGCCTGATCTGAACCCAAGTGGTGCTATGTTGATGGACTTCTGTGCTAGTCATTGATAGGCCATAGCTCTTTATCCTTGCAGGTCTGTCGGAGGGGTCATGGGAGTTTGCCCATCCAGTCAACATCTGTTTGGTGGACTTGGAGAAGGCCTACGTCCGTGTCCCTCTGGGAGTCCTGTGGGGGGTACTGCGGGAATATGGGGTACCTGGGTCGTTGCTACAAGACCATCCGGTCCTTGTATGACCAAAGTGAGAGCTGTGTCCGGACACTCGGCACGAAGTCAAACACGTTGCCAGTGCGTGTTGGCCTTCCCCAGGGTTGTCCCTTGTCCTTGTTTGTGATTTTCAAGGACAGGATTTCAAGGCGCAGCCGGGGGGAGGAGAGTGTCCGGTTTGGGGACCTCAGAATTGCATCCCAGCCTTTTGCAGACGATATGGTTCTATTGGCTCCTTCAGAACGTGACCTTGAGCACGCACTGGGGCGGTTCGCAGCTGAGTCTGAAGCAGTCGGGAGGAGAGACAGTACCTCCAAGACCAAGAGGCCGCGGTTCTCTTCGCTTTGGGAGTAAGGCACTGCCCCAAGAGAGGGAGTTCAAGTATCTCGGGGTCTTGATCCCGAGTGCGTCAGCAGTGCTGCAGGTGTTGTACCAGACCGTTGTGCCATTCCATCTACGTTCCGATCCAGTCCATCTACGGTCCGATCCTCACCTACAGTCATGAGCTTTGGGTAGTGATCGAAAGAACAAGATCGCGGATACAAGCAGCCAAATGAGCTTCCCTCATAGGGTAGCCTGAGAGATAGTGTGAGGAGCTCAGACTCCCGATGGGAGCTCGGAGTAGAGGCGCTGCTCCTTCGTATCGAAAGGGACCAGCTGAGGTGGTTCTGGCATCTGAACAGGACGCCTCCTGGACGCCTCCCTTTAGAGGTTTTCTGGGCACGTCCAACTGGTAAGAGGCCCCGGGGTAGACCCAGAACACACTGGAGGGATCACATATCTCGTCTGGCCTGGGAACACCTTGGGGTTCCCCAGGAAGAGCTGGAAAGCGTTGCTGGGCAGAGGGACGCCTGGAATACCCTCCTCAGCCTGCTCCCCCTGCGACCAGACCCCGGATGAGTGGAAGTCAATAGATGGATGGATGGATTTAGTTTTAAATATGGACTTTCTTGTGTCATAAAACAACACTAAGTGTCAGATATTTAACACAAAGAGTTACAGTATTAACACTACCCAAAGTGTAACTTCAACTTGGAGCCAGTTATAATTATAAAGTCAAACCAGTGATAATGAGACGAGGCAGGAGACACAATAAACATATTTCTTAAAGTAACAGACGTTTAACTTTAAAAGTCCATGCAAGTTTTTTGTCTAGTTTTTTTGCTGAGTGTGATACTTTTTTCTTGTTTTGAGCTGTGCATTGTTTCAGGAGGTGTCAGTCTTATGTTTTGTGTTATAAGTCTGTGATTTCATTCAGGCCTGTGCAGTAGGAAATTGAAAACTAAATCCAGAGTCCACAATCTAACTATGTCGCTTTAAAAGTCTCCATCGTGTGTGTGTATGTGTGTGTGTGTGTGTGTGTGTGTGTGTGTGTGTGTGTCTGTGTCTGTGTCTGTGTCTGCCTTTGTTTTTTCTCCTTTTTTTGCTGTCTTCCTCTTTTGCCCTCTTCTGAGCAGACAGCGTGGTGCTGCCTGTCCTCTCTCCCTCCCAGCCCTTCCATCACTTCATTAGGACAATACGTTGTGTCTGAGGTCTGTGAAACAAAGTCTTCCATAAAACTCTATGGTGTGAACTTAGCCAGAGGCAACAGGATGCTGCTCCAAGTAGCAGATTAAAGAAGTGTCTGGATTTTTAATCCTTGGGAAAGAAAAGAAAAGGAGAATAGTAGAATGTAATTATGAGTGCAATAAGGGACGGGAGAAGAGAAATATGGCTTCCTCCAACATTGTTTTACTAAACAGCTTTTTCAATATGCAAATGATTACACCTCAGTGATGTCATTTATATTTGTGTGGTCCTCTGGTATCAGGACAAAATGTTCAGGTTCTCCAACATGTGTTTCCCTTTAAAAAAAGACTACAGTCAACCGTCTCTGCTAGCTTTCAGAGAAAGAGGAAGAAGGTTTCCCATGCGAGGCCAACGGTGTGTAGTCATTCACTTTTATGCCCAAACCTCTGACCAACATGAAGCCAGTGTGTGTTCAGGTTCAGACCACTGCTGGCACCAGGGTTAATATTAGTAACAGTAGTCCCATTTAGCATCTATAAGCAATATATCAAAACATATATAAGGACTTTTTTATTAATGGTTTTGTACTAGACCTGTATGTGTAACTGCAGTATGAACACGATGTTTTAAGTTTGCTTGTTATGGCAGATACACTGGCATTATGTTAGGTATAAAGTATTCATTGACTATGTCTACATGCTATGTCTAATAAAACAATGAATATTCCACTAATAAACATGCTCCGGGTAACGCAACCAGTGGTGGGCTACTTATTCAACCATGCTAACGCAGCCTCCCTCTTTAATTTCCTCAACTAGTACTGGGCGGTATACTGTTTCATACGGTATACCCGTTGTAATTTCACGGACAATATTCATTTTTATATACCGCCTTATTGGATAATAGCTGTGAAGAGCGGTTTAGCCGAGGAGAACTCAATGGTGTCGGCAGTAATCTTTTGAGAAGGTCTTAATAGCTGCAATCATGAGAAGCCCTTTGCGCATGCAGCCATAACTGGCCACCCAAAAATATTATGCAGTTTGCTGCAGCGCAATGTGAGATCTGGACGATGGTCCCGGCAGAGATCACCGCAGGTTTGTGGGAAGTATCGCAGCTCGTGTCGCCATCACCACGTGCTTACCGGAGCGGACGCTCGATGGCCTAAGAGATATACATTTTCATATACAGCCTTCCTGGAGAATGGCCAAGAAGATCGCTATGGCCGGGAAAACTCAGAGTCCTCCGTATTAACTGCATAAACATAACCATAACCATGTCACTCATGGTTAGAACTCTGTAGCACAACAATTAATATCTCACAACTAGCTCTCTTTACCAGGGTAAAACACCTGGGTATTATAACATGGCACACATCAATTTGTGACACAAACAATTTGTAAAACTAATAAGTGTACATTTACAAATGTACTTAACGGCATGCAGGTTCACGTTCTAGCTGACAGCGATCAGCTTAACAGTCTGTTCACTGCTCCGTCGCTACTGACTGTTCCACAACAGAATAAAAAGATGGAGGATCAAGAAAGGAACGTTCCTTTAGAAAGAAAAGGACCGTAGCCACTGTTGTTGCCAGTGGTGCTCACACTAGCAACGTCCATCACCTCAGAACAAAACGTGTTTGACTACAGAGTGAGATTCAGGTCGTCCGGTTCCAGGATGTCAGTTGCCTTCCCACAGGGAGGGGTAGATTTCCCTACAGTAAAGAAACAGTTAAGGTGTGTTGGGTGGAGTGCTAGTGGGACTAGCAGCTTCAAAATAACTTGAATACTGTGTGTAGGTCAGTGCTCAAACTGAACCATGGTATTGATCGATTGAACTTCAATCAGGGCGTTGAATCACAGACAGTTTGTCGCTCTCTTGGAGGACGAGACTCAGTGACGTCGCCCACCACACAGCTGTCAGATGGCTCGGCCTGGACCAGGTGCTCAACAGAGTACGAGACCTGGACCAGGTGCTCAACAGAGTACGAGACCTGACAAGGACATCCCAGATCCCAGATCCCAGATCCCAGGATCTAAGAGCCAAACTGCACGTCAGGGGCCTCTTTGCACCCGTAGGGCCTGGTGAAGGCTCCCGTGAGGTGAAGGCTCCCGTGAGGTGAAGGCTCCCGTGAGGTGAAGGCTCCCGTGAGGTGGAGGCTCCCGTGAGGTGGAGGCTCCCGTGAGGTGGAGGCTCCCGTGAGGTGGAGGCTCCCGCGAGGTGAAGGTTGCAGTTTCTTTGGAGCCAGATGGAGGGCGACGTTCTCACCCACCTGCAAACCCTGAAAGAAGCCCCACCATTGGGTTGACCACCTCCACAGGTTTGCTCCTCCACCTCAGGGGCACTGCATGGTGAGTTTTCAAGGCCATTTTGACTCAGTTGAGAGTGACACATCCTTCACGTGCAGCGTGGAGATGTATTGTGCATTATTCTTCTCTTCAAGAGGAGAACAGACGAGCTTTCTCGCATTGAATTGAAAAACAGAAAATGAGGTAACTGGACTATAAACAATAGTGATAAAAGTACTAATTTTGCAGAAACATGATCCCTGTCAGTGTTTTTGCTATTATGTATATTACATGTATATATTTGTTTGGATCATTATTCCTGCTGCAGATGTTTAAGATGGAGCTCATGTGATCTCCTTTACACACAGCTGTTCAGTTTGGGAAGTTAGGAAGGGGATTGAAAAATTGCAATGTGCAAAGTAACTAGTAACTAAAGCTGTCAGACAAATGTAGTGGAGTAATAAGTACAATATTTCCCTCTGAGATGTAGTGGAGTGGAAGTACAAAGTTGAATAAAATGGAAATACTCAAGTAAAGTACCTTGAGTTTGTACTTTAAGTACAGTACTTAAGCAAATATACTTAGTTACGTTCCACCACTCGTCATAACATTCACTCTTACCAGCTTATCAAAACCATACAATGTAATGCTTTGTATAAAGAGGTGGAATAATATTGAGCAGGATTGAGTTCAGTCCGGCCCTCCACAACAGTCCCTGTTTCTCATGTGGCCCCTTGGGGACAATAATTGCCACCCGTGTTCTAGATAGTGGACTTAAAAAACCTTCACACTGAATAACAGTAATAAAACCTTTATGACTTAAACTAAGGACGCGAGGATTCAAGGATAATTTATGATTGAAATCCAGTTGTAACCCATTTTCTAGAAAAGTAAAACATGACGAAAAAAAAAAAAAAAAAAATCCTGTATTGCATTTTTTATTATCTTCTGTATCGGGAGGTAAACGGCAGCAACAAAACAAGTCTCTGGGCAGATGATACGGACGGAATCTCAACACCAAGAAATGAGACCTCAGGGAGCCGCTGCCCGCCGAGCATCACGACGCCAACACAGAGGCCTGGAGGAGGACGCACTTCAGCCAATCACCACGGTCCCCGACGTTGTCGAGTGCATCTCCATCATATCCCATAACTCCTCCTGCGATGGACACGACTACCAGCCGCTGCCTCTATGCTACTGAAGACCTGTGGTTATTGGATGATTAAAAACCATGTTATGCTAAGTTATCCAGTATTTAAGTCAATACTAAGAATTTTCTATGACTTTTTTTGGAACTACTTTACTATGACTTTTTTTTTTACAGCTAACCAAAACGTTGACAAACTCTAGAAGTCCCCATCCGGTAGCCATGTCTACACCCTAGTGTGCCATCAAACTCTTTATTCATTGTTTTTTAGCGTGCTTCTGAAACAGGCCGCTCTGTCTGCTGTTGAACTGGTCGCACGCTTCAGAGGAAGCATTTAAAAAGTGGACATGAGGCGGCTCACGATGAGCTGCAGCTTGGCGTGCAGACGGATGCTAATGAGGGCGCAACTGTTGCCTAGAGACGGGCGAGGGAGAAAAAACACCACATGTTTGATATGCTCGCGGTTCCAGACGGGAGGCGGTTGTGGATTGTAGCCGTCCAATCAAACATCACGGCCACCGGGCGGGCGGAGCCCTGCACCGTACGATGTGGGCCCATCTAGGTTGTAAATAAAGAAAAATTCAATCTCATAAATAATTTGCAGTTACCTTGGAGTCATATAGTTTCCTCACCATGTGTGACTTAAAATGATCCGTTTCACATTTGATGAATGCCTTATGCCTAGAGATGGGTACCGTTGGGATTATTATTATTTTTGACAGTACTATTCTTGTTAATATTCATTATCGGTTGTGTTCTTTGTCCATACTCTTATCGGTTATTTTTAATGACTCAATAACTGACTTTTTAATATATTGTTTAAAAAATGTAAATGAATCGAGAGCAGGACTGGAATTGATTTTACATTTTAAATTATGACGAAACATTCCGAGAGCTGCAACGGTAATATTTACGACGGCTAAGTCCCTCTATAAAGTCCATAATATCCCGCAGGAAGCTAATCTAAAATGTCAATAAAGTAAACTGTACCTCCGAGTGGAGTCTGTAAGTCTTGAAGAACACAGGACTTTTGAAATAGCTCTTTTGTAAATGTCCACATGGTGTTTTACGCCCGCTGAACCGGGTGTATTGATGGAGCGCTGGCTTGGGGTGGAGGCTGGAGGCTGGAGGGTGCAGGCTGGAGGCTGGAGGCTGGAGGGTGCAGGCTGGAGGGTGCAGGCTGGAGGCTGGAGGCTGGAGGGTGGAGGGTGGAGGGTGCAGGCTTGAGGCTGGAGGCTGGAGGCTGGAGGGTGGAGGGTGCAGGCTGGAGGCTGGAGGGTGCAGGCTGGAGGGTGCAGGCTGGAGGCTGGAGGCTGGAGGCTGGAGGGTGCAGGCTGGAGGCTGGAGGCTGGAGGGTGCAGGCTGGAGGCTGGAGGCTGGAGGGTGCAGGCTGGAGGCTGGAGGCTGGAGGGTGCAGGCTGGAGGGTGGAGGGTGCAGGCTGGAGGGTGGAGGCTGGAGGCTGGAGGCTGGAGGCTGGAGGCTGGAGCCGCGTGGTGAATTGCACCTAGCACCGTTTTTTTTTTTTTAAAGGAACCAATAACGTCAGAGCTCATCAGCACGGAGCACCGTGACCGAGTGGAGCGTGAAGACGAGTCCTCCTGACTGAGCCACAGCCTTCATTGAACTCTAGAGGTCGTCGGATTCATCGGCTCGGTCGAGTTGATCTGCGTTGGCGGGCCCCGGTGGAACTGGGCTCCGATAGCGGCCAACTATCGGGGACAAATAGCATAGCTGGGCACGGAGGCTCCACACACTCTTACAAAGTTGTCATAATGAACGCAAACAAGGAACGTGGCTATAGTGAACACAGCTGTCCAGCCAGCAGCCCGGGCCACACACACCAACTGTTCTTTTTTTTTTTTTTTGTCAGAGCGTTTGAGTTGGTGATTGCTGTCAGGATTTAAAAGAGAATTTCAACATATAACAAAACTTTTGTTTTTAGATGATGACCGACAGAGCTCAGTGTGCTTGTACGTTGTTGACTGAGGAGGATGGAAGGGGGTTGATTGCTACAGATGACGTGGGTTAAATATATATATATATATGTATGTATGTATGTATGTATGTATGTGTGTGTGTATATATATATATATATATTTATTTATTTATTTATATATATATATATATATATATATATATATATATATATATATATATATATATATATATTTATTTATTTATATATATATATAAATTGTCTGGATCTCAAGGAGGCAGAATTAGACTTAGCATTATGTTTAGCCATGATATATCCTATAAGCTAGTATACAGACCAGCTATACTTTATTATTTTTAGTAGCCCTATACATTACTTTTACTATAAACCGTTTGCTCTCTTAGCACAGGAGGATGATGGCGTCGGGACGCACAGCGTGACACTGCGGTACGACGTGACTTCACCACGTTCTTTTGTCTACGGGATTGCTCTGAAACAGTAATGGAACATATTCTACTTTTACTTTTTTGTTCTTGAAAAGAAAAAGAAAAAAAGAAAATAAATGAGACAGTGAAGTGAAAGTACCTGCTCTGTTACATAATGTCCAAAAGGAGTATTAAAACAAAACCCCGGACAGAAAACAACCTCGCCACGGGAAGCACAATAGAGTAATGTACAAATGCACTCTTTTGTAATATTCATTTCTACAGATCCATTTTGTTGTGAGAGGATTAGCCCTCGGTAATCCAGTTGGATGTAATCCACTACTTCCTAGCCCTTTCCTTCAAGGCCCGAGGCAGAAGGATATTCCCTCGGCTGACAATTACAGATAATTACAGCGTCAGAGTGAAAGCTTTATTTAACAATCTGTGTCCTAAATTGCCTATAATTGGCGTGGTCATTTTATAAAATCATTGACGGTGTTTGACGACTCTTTCTGCTTTTCCAGATGTTTGCGGGGCAACAGACGTGACCCGCTCCTTCTGATTTACGACTCCAGAGAAAAGTGTCTCCAGGCCACTGGGGCACACAGGAACCCAACACGGAGAGGGGGCGTGTTGTTGTAGCCGCCCACGCCCACGCCCCCGCCCCCGCCCCCGCCCACGCCTCATGCTATCACCTTAAAGGTGCAGAAACAAACGTTGGATGCAAGTTAAATAAACAAAATGAAAATAGGGTGGCAATGATCACTGGGTTTGATTTATTTCAAATAACATAGCATGTCCTGACTCATAGCCAATAGATTATTGGCAAAATATTAATTCAGTATTTTAAAGAGGTTGCTGAATAACAGTCAGGTCAACAGATCATGGCATACATATACATATATATATATATATATATATACATATACACATATATATATACACATATATATATATATATATATACACATATATATATATATATATATACACATATATATATATGTGTATATATATATACATATATATATATATGTACATATCCATATATATATATACATACATATAAATACGTATCTATATATGTATATTTACATATATATACATGTACATATCCATATATATACACATATTTATATATATATATGTGTGTATATATGTGTATATACAGTATATATATATATATATGTTTATATATATATATGTGTATATATGTATACATACATATATACACACATATATATATATATCTGTACATATACATACATATATATACATATATATATATATATATATATATATATATATATATATATATATATGTATTTAAACTTCAGGAGGTGAGCAGAAAAAGATGGTGTTGGGATGAAAACATTTAAACATTTAAACTGACCGCAACCAAAAATAAAAGCCATCAGAGAATAATAAAGAAAAAAAAGATGAAATCTTCACAATCAGATGTGTGATTAATCCCCATGGTTACGTAGCATGATCATGACGTCCCACCAAAGCCTCCAGAAATCCACCTTCTGGGTCCTAACTTGAGTGAAAGGCAAGAATCACATTAGTCTTCAATGACCTCGTTTCATTTTTCCCCAACTACAGCTTTCAAATACATTTCTGAAATCTTTTTTTTTTGGACTTGATCTTTTAACTATTTTAGATCTTTTATTATAATAATAAAAAAAATATACATACATATATATATACACACATATATGTGTATATATATATATAAATACATATATATATACACACATATATATATATATATACATATATATAAAATTTGACTCATAAAATGAAGTAACCATGTGGATTCAGTGCCTATTTCCCATATAGTCCTAAAAAAAGGGGATTATAAGTACCATAAAATAAATGTCTGCTTGTTCATACACCTCCTCAGAGCGTCTGCTGCTGTAATGACCTCCCATAATGGCTCTTTACAGGTCTCTATGCTCCACAGACCCTCAATAGTGTTACACCCTGTCAGAATTACAAAAATACACACAATAGTCAAAAGAACTTTTCTTCTCTTCTTTAGTTCTTTAATCTGATCTGTTTTTTTCTTTTTCTTTTTTTTTTACCGTTAGCAAACCAGAAGGTCCTTTTGAATCCGATCCATAAAGAAGCCCTGAAGAACCCTTCGTTTCACACGCATACCCGCCCCACCGAAAGCCACTGAATAGACAATAGACAATAGAAAAAACCCTGAAATGTCCAGAATCAGAGATGCAGGCTGGCATTAGCTTGGAGTTGTAGCTTAATCACAAAGGTCTTGGCAGGCCGAGTTCCTCCGGAGGCAGAAATAACGTAGACTGGCTGTCATGGAGGGAGACTACGTTCACTTTTAGAAAGAAGAAATAACACACTCACCCTTTTTACAAATTATTCTGAATACGTTTATTATTAAACAAGCCCTCGGCCTATTCAGAGGCCCCGGGGAGGGACGGGGGGGTGGGGGGGGGCTGCTACACGTCCTCACTCCCAACATGTCACATAGGGACGCTTGGTCTTTCCCCCCTAGACGTGGCTTTATTACAACACACTGGGCACCCCTTTAGCGTCTTTTGTCAAAAACATATAGTCCGATAGACGTCAACACGGGGCTAACGACAGACGTTAAGTTCTGTTACTCAGTTAGGTTTAGGAAACAAGACTTCTGGGGGAAAAGCCAGGAAAAGATCCTGGTTTGGGTTCAAATAAGTACGTTTGTTAGGTGCCTTTAGTTCTGTGTGCACGTTAAGTACTCGACGTAAGGTAAGTGTGCAGATTAAGTACATTAAAACATTAAAACATTAAAACGAGTCACTTTCGTGCATAATAAGTTGTTTTCACACAGGACATGAAGAGTGGTCTCCTGGGTGAAAGTCCTGTGTGTGTGTGTGTGTGGGGGGGGGGAAGGGGGGGTTGTTATGTAACAACATGTACATACGTGTTAGGTCTGCTATGTGACGTAAGTTACGTACGTGACACGGGTTAAGTCAAGTTAAAATCTCATGCACAATAAGTTGGTTTCATGCGGGACACGAACAGTGCTTTCACATCACCCCCCCTCCCCCTCCCCCTTCCCTAAGTTTTTGGGCTGACTTCCTCTTTTACGCCCCTCACATTCACTAGGGCCACTAAAGATGGTCCTGCACTTCCAAAACGGACCCCAGAGGGGTACGAGGAGCCTCATAGTTTTAACGCACAGGGCCCCCGACTAAGCTGGTGTATTTGACAAGTTGGGAGTGGACCATGGCTACAGACTGAAATAGTCACGGGGTTAAGATCTTTCATTTTTTAGCCGATCCCCCCCCCCAGCTTAAAGGAAAGCCACAGTATCTGTTTCCTGCCCTCCATCTCTGCCAGTTACGTTATTTCTGCCCCCCGAGAGGCCCAGATCCACGACAGTGTCCGTGTCCCTAACACCTCCAGTCAGCTCGCTGGCATAAATCCATGAATTTGTCCCGAAGCGTCGCCCCCCCGGACCGTCACATCATCTGAGTCCTCGGCATGGAGTCCTGCTGGTGTCCCGGGTACCAGTGAGCAAAATTGTTCATGTATCCTCCAGAGTGCACCGGCGCGCCTTTGGCGGCCATGCTGATGTCCCACAGGGAGCAGGGAGACGAGGAGGACG